>JASANN010000246.1:1655314-1705850 GCA_031762395.1 Calameuta pygmaea
CCTGTTGCGGCCACAACTTGGGCCCGACCCACTGAGCAAGCTCAGCGGATGAGGCGGAAGGGCAACCCCCGACACCAAGGTCTATACGTGTAGCTGCTCTAACAGGGTGACTACCCTTATATGGCTACTCGAATGAATATGCTCGACCCGACCAAGGAAATGGGAAATGTAAGACAAGCACAATGGAAAGTGAGAGGGAACAGAGTGAAACGAGAATACAGAAGGGAAGATAGATATAAAGAAATTAAGAAGTAGAAAAGTAAGGAATAGGGGGTATAAAAGTAGGAAAGAAATAAGGAAGTAAAGAAGAAATAAATGTAGAAATAGATGAAGGTTGGAAATGAGTGTGAGGGATGTTTCCAAGAGACCAGTATAGGAGACCGGCTCGAGGAAGAATGAGCGCTCGGAGTCCTGGCGCTGCCTCAAGCGCGCCCCCCACTCTCCGCCTACTCCCACTCATCCAGTCCTACACGACGAATTTGCGCGCATACAATTTTAGGCAACTGTCAGTACTTCTAAATACGCTTGACCAGAATTTCCGATTTCTAAATGTTAATATTTTACTTTATTGATTTAAATAATTATTTTAATGTTCCAAAGACCTAATTTATTAATATTTCAATTTGAATGTAATCTATTTTCGATATTCTGCAATTTCAATTCAATTTTTATCTACTCCGTATATTTTACGAGATTTTGATTTAGCCTCAATTTTATATTTTGAATAAATTTTGAAAATAAATCAAGATCCAATAATGTTTAGTAGTATTTAAAATATAAATATATGAAAATCACTTTCTTAAAAATGTTTCAACAGTAGGGTTTTTCAGTGATTCTTGAGAGGTTCTATAGTTCCCGGTCTCGTTCTAAGGGTTGCTTTGGGAACCAGCGGTGAGTAGCGAAGAACCTCTGCCGCCCAAGCTACACGTTCGTGTTCACGTTTAGCTCGGCTACGACGAAATACGCGTTATCGACGGAGGCGATGATCACAAAATCGTACTTCCAGACTCACCGCTACGATTTAGCGCCATGATTTTGGTAACGTCTAAAACCGTAGCGTTGTGGATCTCCCTACTGATCTCTGTTTTTGACGCTCTCCTGCCATTTTCCGAATAGTGACTGAATGTGATTGGGCATTTCAGTTCTCGTTGTGTGAATTGTTGGAAATTGTTAGAAATCATGTCGTCGGTTTTAGTACCCGAAATTCCGGCTCCAGGATTTTCTTTCGATCTCTGTCAGAGGTATGACTTGATATGTGTCTATTTCCAAATGGATTTGGCTCTTGTGCTGCATTAGTTTACTGTTGGCACATAACCTGCAGCAAAGCAATACTGCTGTGTCACTTGACATTTGAATTTGTTCAACAGAAATTGATGTGGACGTTTTAGCAGGAAATGATGTTAGAAATATAATAGACACTATTCTTTTGCTTACAGGAATAACTTCCTCTCTAAAAAGGGATTTCAGGTACCAAAAGCTATAAAAACTGGTACTACGATTGCTGGTATCGTTTATAAGGATGGGGTCATTCTTGGTGCCGATACAAGAGCAACTGAGGATACTATTGTGGCAGATAAAAATTGTAGAAAGATTCACTACCTTGCCCAAAACATGTAGTATGTATTTTATGAACTTATTCAACCTACTTAGTTGAATCCTAATGATTGTTTTTACATAGTGTCTGCGGAGCAGGAACTGCTGCCGACACTGACATGACTTCTCAGATGATTGCCAGTCAGTTAGAGCTTCATCGCCTGAATACAGGACGTATTGTTCCTGTATGCACTGCCAATGCTATGCTCAAACAATTACTATTCCGTCACCAAGGGCATATTGGAGCAGCCCTTGTTCTAGGTGGTGTAGATTTAGATGGACCACATCTTCACTGTATCTTCCCTCATGGATCCAGTGATACACAACAATTTACCACCATGGGTTCTGGATCATTAGCAGCTATGGCAGTCTTTGAGAGTCGCTGGAAGCCTGGATTATCGGTTTGTAAAACAAGCATGTCTCTCTAACTCTTTGTTATGTTCTATACTATCAATTTGTGGTACTTAATCTGCAGGAGGAGGAAGGCAAGGAGTTGGTAGCTGACGCCATTCGAGCTGGTGTTTTTAATGATCTCGCTTCAGGATCCAATGTAGATTTGTGCATTATCCGCAAAGGGTCGGTCGAATATATTCGACCATACGACGTCGCAAACGTGAAAGGTGTGAAGCAATCATCGTACCGTTACAAGCCTGGCACGACTGCCGTTTTAGCCCAGACAGTTCGTCCGATAATTATCGAGAAGGAAACAATCTGCAAGGTAGACACGGAATCAATGGACACTTCCTCTTAAGTCATGTATACAATGTCTTTTTTTTTTAATATTAAATCTTCAATAAATGTCGAATTTGTCAAAATAAAGTAGCACTTCAACTTGATCAAATCCTGTTGTAATAAAGAAAATATAACTTTTCAAAATAATTTATTGACACAGGAATACGCTTCTCCATTCCATGATAAATTCGAATATTGTGTAGACTAGCGATCCCTATGATTGCTCGATACGGAAAGACGTGGGCTTAAAATAATCCAGCGGCCTGTTTCAGTCTCTGTCTTCTCCAGGCTGGTAACTTTTCGAATTCAGTAGGCTCCATCTTGAAGACAGTCATAAAGTCATCGAAGGTTAAATGCATTTCTTTTCGGGCAACGTCTACACCGCTTGGCAAGGAATCCGGCTCACTTTTCAAAACTTTAAGAGGATATTTAAGAAAAGCATCAAATTCAGTAATACTTTTCGTAGACGAAACATTACTTATAATACGTTCCTGATCTTTTAAGGACAATCTCAGCGAGTCGAACGGCTGATGATCGCGGAGGAGATTGTGATTCCAATTTTCGAACAATCCTATAAATGTTGGCGGCTCTACTCCTGAAAAACACAACTGCGTAATTCTACAAAAACTTTAAAAGTTATTTCAAATTATTTGAGTACCTTGTCTAACAACAGAGATGGTTGTGTTGCGATCCCGACCAGCCGGATGTGTGTACAAGAATGTTGTCGCACAGTCGATACATTCTCTAAGAGTTTTAATCACCGAATATTTTCCCAGCCATACCCAGACCACATTGCCAGCATCCAGCAACCACGCAGCTTCCGGAAGTAAGGAGCTCTGAGTGAACCCTAAGACTTCTTCGCCTAGAAAGGCTCCTCCTTCCGTATGACAATGATATAAATGATTTTCAGTCTCCTCCATGTCTTCCGTAGTCTCGGTCCCGTAGCTTCCTCGACCTAGGTCATCCTTGTTATTCGTGAATTAAGCCTTTCTATATTTGATTATAGTTTATCGATTTTACGTACCACCAAACTGCGCCCAGAACTCATCGTCCTCTTTTCCTTCTACAACGAGAGGAGCGGCAGCCGGCGCCAATCGTCGCGACGCCTCTCTAGCATCCCCGGTGCTTCTACCACCACACCAGACTGCAGGGGAATTTGAGAAGAGAACGAAGACTCCACTTGAATCTAAACTACTGGCCCGCAAAGGTCTCTCGACTGCTTTTGATGTGTAGGGTGTGGATCCTAGGACTCTGACAAGATATTTTTTCGGCGCTGAAAATGAAGAAAATAATTGTATCGCATTGTTATTAACAGTTTGGATTTCTGGAAAAGTTACTTGGCAAAAAACTTACCCTCGTCTCTATGAGGTCCTGCAAGGATTATCAGTTTGCCTGCGTAGATTTGCAAAAGGTGGGCAGGTTCCCTACCCTGAGATGCTTTGACCAATTGGGCCGAAGTGTCTTCGGCCAGGTTGCACGCTGATTCCAAAGCAGCTTCTCGGTCCACGCTGGTGGAATGCGCACCTTCCCAGTAGTATATCTAGTGAAAAGATTATAAAAACTCCTTCAAACATTTTTTTCCTTTTTGGTAATGCGAAATTATATGGTCATACTCACAATGACTCGACTTCTACGACCAGTGCCATATTCATAGCGCATTACGTAGCACGTTTCGGCATAGTAAATTCCTTTGTTCTCTATTTGAATCGTCCCACTTTTCGAATTGACTCTCCAAATTGTCTTCCGAGCGGAACCATCGTCCACTAATTGACACTCGGCAGCCATTCGAGGTCTCTCAGCCATGTAATCTGGTTCGAAACGAGGCGGCAAGGTCAGAGGTCGTGTCCTCGGAGGTCCCCAACCGCGCAGCAGTGATCTCATCTCCGTTGGCTCCTGACCCTGAACTGCTCTGGCCACAGGAACACTGGGGCTGTATCCTTTCTTCTTGACGAATCCTCTGGCATTTCTGACTGCCTCTAATTTTTCTCTAGCATTCACGTCACTTCCGACCCATGCCCAAACCCCTGCCTCTCCACGATCAATCAGAAATACGGAGGATGCAGACAAATCGGATCTAAAGATTGGACCAGATTTTACTTCGGCTACCTTATACTTGCCGGATTGTTCACTACACCTATAGAGCTTTACTGGGCTCAGTGCCAGAACAGATCCGCGACAATGTTCAGGTACGACGGTCCTGGAGTTCAGATCCAAAATGCTGTTGAATAGATGTCTGTCTTCCTTGGGCAGCGTCTGCTCGTAACCATCATCGACGAGCACAATGCGTCTGTTGCCATTATTCTCCTTTGTAGTTTCTAAGAGGCTCCAGGCGTGTTTCTTGTGAAGCGAGTTTGCCGATGAGCCCAGCCACAGGAAAACGACGCCCCTTTAATGTGAATTAGATTTGATAAGAGATTTTCATAAAACCTTCAGAGTCTTTTAAGTACCTAGATTGGAGGTCTATGAGGATAACATCCCGGGAGCTAAAATTCTCCCATCGAACGCTGCTCAGTTCGGTCAGGATCGGCAGGCTCAGTCCAGTTACCCTGTGCAGCGTGCAAGTGGGGCGATCCTGGTGGACGTTCTCGATAACCAGTTTATGCCGGAAGTAGCCAAGAAATCTGGGACTCTCGTGACCCTGTGCTTCTCGCAGAAGAATAGTAGCTGACACCAGTGCATCCAATTCTGCTGCTCTCAGAGCAGCCGCTCCTGAGACGGTCGCGTCGCAAGATGATCCGATCCAAAAATGAATACATCTTACGGCGGGATCCTTTACTTCCTTTGACTATATTTTAAATTCAAACGCGGAATTAACGGTGCACTTTGCTACGTCGAGCTCATGGATGAGAAGCAGTGAATGAAATTACCGGTATCCCAGGGTAGGGAAGATTGCCATCCTTAGACGTGACTGTATAAATAATATAAGCTGATTCCGAAAGGAACGTCCCCATTTTGTTCCTGGCCACAGAAATAGCGCGCAGTCCCTATCGTAAAGAGCGAGAACTGGAAAATCATATCGTTTCGATAATTTAATGAAGTAATAAAATGGGACCCACCTCAATTCTCCATACGCAAAAAGTGGTGGTATTTTTGGGTACGCTCCTGAAGACCTCACTGCCAGAGTCATCGGAGCAACAGCTCCTGTCATCCTGGTTGGAAAATAGAAAATTTTCAGAATTAATTACGACGGTCAGCGACATGCTCGCAAGAGCACGAAGGTCCTGACGGGATAAACTTTTGACCAGCAGAGCTAAAGCGAAAATGAACAATCCGAACTAGTGGAGTTTTTTCTCGCTCTCTCGTTTTAAGGATTGGTCAACCAGGTACGTAGCTAGAGAGTGCCTGGTTGGCGATACAATTAAGTCAAGAGGACTTCGCGTTACGATAAGACGGATCATTAATCTCAGTTAATTCTTCTGTTTAAAGTTCGATATCGGAACAGCCAGTTACCCGTCGTCGATCGGCAAATGAACTTGCTACTCAGCCAAAGCCATACTCGAAAACTCTATAAAGCCTTGCGCGATATCGACTGAGTTTCAACAAACTGGCAAACTCAGTCGATTAACGAATCTACATTGGCAGGACGAATAGCGGCTTCGAGTTGTAACATTGTGATCCTGTTATAACCGATACCACTGCTGTTACTTTTGCCAGCCGCTCCTGTTACCGATTGGCACGTGACGTTGACACTGGCAGTCGAGCGCGAGCAAAACAAGATTTTATGTATTTAACGAACCCAACAATTTTCTTTTGATTTTCGAATGACTCGAACCTCAAGCGGCACACTTACCCTCTTAGAGAATCCCATTTTTATTGGGAAGTTAGATGGGCCTTGGGCCCTTTTCAAGTCGCTATCTCGATTATTCTTCAAGCCAATGAGGTGAACGGGTTTCTCCAGAAGTTAACAAGAGCAAAATGCACCACGCGAGCACTGTCTAACAGTTCACCGACAACTGATACGTTTCTGACTAAAAAGAAGCCATACGTAGGCTGGACTCGTCCGGAAATGGGCCCGGAACTCCGGGCGGCCACCCGTGACCAACGGGCACCTCGGCACCTCATGAATACCCTCCTATACCTCATATGCGGGTTACATTTACGTTCCCAGTCATCTAACGCACCTGCTGCCTGCCTGCATGAATTTTCCTACCGGCAAGAATTTCATTCTTCATACAGAGCTTTTTTTATTTTATTTTTAAGACTTTCGCAGCCAGAACTTTTTTTTTAAAATTCATTGGTTTTGCGGATCGATGGTTTTTTTTTTAATTATCAAAAATACCAAGAGTGATTTCAATATTTTCAGTCTCTTTATTAGAGATTCGTTTTATCGCTAATCTGGATCCAAGACCAGTAATGAGCCGAGACTCAGACATTCTTCACTCTGATTCTTGATGATCTACTTACTCTTGAGCTAAAGCAGAATGGCCCGACACTTTAGTTCCATTTTTCGGCACCACGAATCCACGTGTAATCTCGAAAGACGAAACAAATGAGAGGCTGGTCTTGTCAGCTGATTCCAGGAAATCAGAGAGATCTTTCCTGGAAGCACCCTGGTACTTGCTTCGGTCCGATGGACTGGCGTAATGAGGATTCCGATTATTCGAGCGGTACATTTCTCTTGATATAATCTCTACTTTTTTTATTTCTTTTGTACTCTCTACCGCCCAGTGCAATTACCTTTTGTGCTTCTTGTCTTTTTAGTTGAAAATTTTATGTGGGAGGACAAGACCACGTTAGCCAAATCCAGAAGCGATCAAAGCATTCCTGGAGGCTGCAATGTCTGCAGCCAAGGAGTGCAAGTGCGATGAGCTGCCTTGATTCGCTGCAGTATCTTTATCAAAATTATCTTTTTGAAAATTCAGGTTACCTTGGGAGGATGTAGAGAATCAAGAAGTTTCACGTCCGCTTTTGATCGATTAGAATTGGGTGCTTGTGCAGAATCGAAGGAGAACATGTTACCATTGACTGAGACTCAGGATGCTCAGACATGTCCTTGTGCAGGATGTTTGGAGCGTAATGCGCCTGTCACAGGATTTAGAACTCGAGAGATATCCTCATTGCGCCTTGTCATTCAAGGACCTGAAATACTAAACTATCAAGTAATTCAAATTCGAATTGATGACGTTTTAGAAGATTTAAATCGATTATTAGTACTTTTTTTAATTAGGGTATCAGGCAAGCTCCCGAAGATGTGGCTCCCTATTGGAAAAAGGATTCGCGCATGTGGCTTTGGAAATCTGTTAGACTTGCTCGTAGAAAACGAATAAAACAAAAATCTCCAGCAATTCTTCGATCGTGGAGTCACGACCAGGAATCAATCAAATAATAATTTTGATATTATCCTTTTTTTTCTTCGTAGTTTTGTCGAAAATTAATTTTCCGCGAACTCTCATAATCTCCATAAATTTATTTGTCCGGCAGATATATTTATTTACAATTATCATATATCTTTACCTTCTTATGACTATACCCAAATTTATCGACTTTTGTTACTAATCTAGTTGTATCGGAGATAATCATGTACGAAGGTTGGAATAGAAAACGATCCAAGGTTCTGTATTTAACAATTTATTATTATTACTGATATACTCTGAAAATTATCTTATGCGAATATTCATAAGAGGACGACTTGTCGGTACGCTAATTATTTTATCATCCTGTGATAGAAGATTCTCTCGTTTGATATATCAGGGATTATATGTACCGATAAAGGATGCTTTTCTTGGAATATTTATGATTTTCAGCCACAGGTCTCTACGGAATCTAAACTCTGAGAATTATCGATGGTTTCGCCCATTTCAAAACGCGCAAAATCTAGAACCTGCGCTTGGGCATCTATCAAGACTTGTTGGACGTTTAGACTTGGATCTAGAAGGTATTCTTGGTATATCAGCGTTGTTTCGTCGTCTATGTTAGCCATCGGCTGATCCACCTGAGGATCTCCGATTTTCAGAGGATTCATTCCTATTAGAAAGCAAGAAGCAAAAGATGATTTTAATATTTCTTTACGGATAATATTTTTATATATGAAGAAACTATTAGCCGAGTTAATTACCAATGATGTGTTGACACAGTTGATTAGGCAATAATTCATTGTTTTCAGCACCCTTTAGCGCAAGCAAAGTGCCATAACGACCAAGGGCTGGTGAAGCAGGATGAATTGAAGCTGGGTGCGAGTATCCAGCAAGAGTCACTCCTGGTTGTACACTCATACAAAGAGCCCGTTTTATCCCTAAGTTTTCACCGACTGATCCAATAGTAAGGGCAGAATGATCAGCAAGTAATTTACCATCAGGCGCAGATAAAGCATTTAGAGCTTCGGAATCCAAAAGTGCTTTATTAACCAGATCGTTGCCCGTTAAAGATGTGGTATACTTCAGCACAGCCAAAGCAACGGTCTCTGTCAATTTGTGAAATTGTTTATTGCGTGCCACAAAATCTGTTTCACAATTGATCTCAATCAAGGCTCCGTGTGCCTTGTTCACAATCACAGCGATCAGTCCTTGAGCTGTGGTTCTTCCTTGTAGCTTCGCAGCCTTAGACCAGCCTAGATTCTGCGCTTGCTCATTTAGCCATTGCTCAGCCTGCAACCAAGTACTAAAAGATTGTGCAACAAATATCCAAATAATGTCCTGTATGTGCTAAAATGATTTCAAACCTTCTCTAAATTGTTTTCATGCAGTTCCAGTGCCTTTTTACAATTGGTAAACGTATAGCCTGTTTTCTTACGAAGCTTGGCCAATAGAGATTTGTTAGTAGCTTGCCATAAGGAGCCATTCGTGTGAACAAGACGAAATATTCTGTTGGAAATCATCTGTAATAGAAATATAAATCAAATTAATTCTCTTATTATTTACAGAAATAAAGTACCTAGGAAGTTTGGAAACATAACATAACCTAAAAGTATTGTTATGAAAATACAGACAAAAGTCCTTCTGGAATTCATACATCACAAAAGCAGCTACACTTATGATACACAATTTCGCAAACTGTTCGTTAATCGATGAACTACGGTTGCTTAGGAACTGCAGTCAATTGCATTGCGAATTCTCCCACTATCTTCTTGTGCATTCTATATGACCCTAACCTGCAAGTGCAGCAAAACGACAGTAACGTTCGGCACGATTTTCCTAAGAGAACTCCGTCGACATGACACTTCGTCCAATACACCAAGAAAATCTGTTTTTCGTGAAAATTTGGAAAATCACGAAAATTGAAGCTTAGATTCTCACCGTGTGCTGAGCTTGCGGAGGCCGCGGCCGGTTCCTGCGAGAAGCAAAGGCGTAGCTGTTAAATTTTCGCAAGAATTATCGACTGTATCTCTAGACGGAAGCGTCCTTTATCATTTAAACTCGAAACATTTAAAAGATTATTGAAAGTTAAACAAAACGATGGACCACGTTTCCTCAGACTTAAATTTAAACAGCAATCATGTTTCTGGGATCCGCAAAAGATCTCTGCAAGACAGTGATAGGATCGAGAAGATAGAGAAAAAGAAGATGGAACCTGTTTTCGTATTACCAGAAGAATTGATTGACTCTTTAGATTGCAAAAGACTGAAGCACATGCAAGATAATCGCGAAGTTCGCAGAATACGAGGAAAAAGGTTCTTCGAAACTTCACACACTGGAAAGCGTCTGCAAAAAGAGAATTTTCGAAGATACTTGATCGGACTGATAGTGAAACCTGAAATAGCAAACGAGGAATTAGATTTGCATAACGATAATGACATTAATCGCTATTATTATTACATTCGCAATGGCATGGATACAATTCGCGTAGTTCCCATAGAAGAGAAGAATATATTGAAAATTCTTAATCTGATACCCCAAAAGTTACGTGAGAGATTTCCAGAATCGGTAAAATCGATAATTAACGAAATCAAGGAGGATTTTATCGTCGCTATCAAGAAATCGATAGTCGATTTCGTTTTGAAGAATCCATTCGAACAGGATGTTCCAGAAGAGGTCGATAATTTTTTCTCAGCATACATCCTATTAATACTTTTCTTTCTCTCTAGCTGCTTAATCGAAAGGACACGGTGCATGCCCGAACGGTTCTGCTGCATTCCTTTTCAATTTCTCAATTAATAACAGTAACGAGGTTCACCATTGCGTAGACTTTAACTTATTCTGATACAGGGGAACCAGACACAGGAATATTACGAAGCAAAATACTTCCCGAATTTTCAGCTGTACCGATGCAGATTGCAAAAAGGTCTCTATCTAATAAATCCATGCATGCGATTCACCTTGGAACAATGGATCCGCCATTACAAGTACGTGTAACGTCACCCACTCAGCTTCGAGCAATTAATACGCTAATTAATACTTTGTGTCTCGAGATACCGATTGGCTCATTCTGATATTCTCAGGTCCTTCCGGTTGATTGATCTCGATGAAATAAATAGAGCAACCGAGACTTGGGACATTATGAACTTTCAAAACACGATATCACGTCAGATCGAAGCAGCCCGTGACGTCTTGAAGAATTCCTGGTTCGACGGGATACAACATATTTTTCTTCTGGTAAATTAAATATAATTTGATTCGCCTCGCCTCTCGTAATTACAGTCTAAATTTTTTTAATTTCAGAACGACCGTAAGGGCCTCGTACCACCACCCACGCGAAAAAAAGAGTTTAAGAGGTTCTTCGACTGCGCTGCTAAGCTGATGGAGAATCAACTGCTCTCAATTTTCAAACATACCCTGGCCGATTTTCTCTCTTACATCCTGAAAGTCGGTGTGAGTATTCGAAAATCAATTTAAATCGATCTCTTGGACTCCGTGTAGACTTTAAACGGATCTTCATTTATTTCCCAGGACTCGGGCTACGGCTTCAAACTTCATATAGTCATAAAATCCAAGGAACTTACTTTCGAGCCACCCTGTAGATACTTTACAGAAATCTTTAGCTCCATTATCGATGCAATTTGCGACGCTGTCGCGCGATTCGATCGATTGGAGGAGCAACTTTATCTCGATTGGTCCGAGCCCCATTCTTATTTGAAGGTAGGACTTTTTCATCGTTGCTCAAGACAATAATTATTAGAAAATTCTTATTCGATGAAACTGATACTTTCAGCCAAGAATCTCCAGCAGCACGGTTAACCTGTATAAGAAGCAGATTGCTGATTTCATTGAGGAGCGAACATGTAATTTTGGGGAAATAATTAACGAGTTGCATAGGTACGAATATTTATTAAACTCTGTCTTGATTGGCCCAATGTCATTCGGATATCGTAGAAGTGATTGATGCAGATACGCTCCATTGTTCAACGATCAAGAATTAAATGCCGTCATTAAGTTTCTATCCGACGAGACGAAGACCTTCGAAGAATACCAGGAGACTCTTATCCGTTATGATAAGCTTATCAATGAAATACCAATGGAGAACAATGAAACTATTTTTGCTGGTTTCTTCGAAATCGTGCTTAAGGATTATATTAAAATGTTGGTTTACTCAGCAATGTCTTATAAGAATGCCGTAGTAGAGCGGATGGTCTTGTATTATCAATCTAATGCAAAGTTGTAAGTTTTTCGAGAAATATTGAGTACATAAAAATATATTGTTGTTATCGGATATTTAAAAAAAAAATAACTTTACTTTGAAGTGCCGGCGAAGAGTATCAAGCGATCGCTAATCGTGCCCTGAGTCAGCCACCGAATACGGCAGCCTTAATGGAATTGATTGAATTCATGAGAAATGCCGAAGAGCAGACTTTAAAGGAATTGGAAAATGTTCTTCAGCATATTTTGGAAAACATTGCATTTTTGACTGATTACTGGTTGCTGACCGATAACGAGATCAGGGTCAATAACAATGCCTTTCAGTGGTATCACCGTATGCCTCAAATCCTTGAAGATCACAGACTAATTGTTGAAAATAAAAGCCAGGAGTTTCAGGAGGCTCTGAAAGGTATTTATTGTTGCACAGTGGAAAATTGATGAAGTAAAGTCGAAAATTATTGACAGTAAGATATCAGCGGTTCGAAGAGGAGCTGGAATCGTATTCCAAGCAGGTCGAAGAAATTCAGTACTGGGGCGATGTCGATGAAGTATTTCGTTATCAGAAAAAGGCGCAGAATCTTGAAAATAAGCTGATAGGTGCTATGGAAAAGATAGACAAATTTAATGACGAGGAAGTTTCCTTTGGTTGGGAAACGACGCAGTATCCACTTCGTAAAAAAATAGCTGATCGATTGGTACCGTTTAAAAAGCTTTTCGATAGCGCCTGCGAGTTCCTCATGAAGTATGAGAAGTGGACAGGATCTATGATCGGATCTTACAATCCTGAGGACATCGATAACGACGTGGGAGTAGCTTACAGGTTCGTTATAGGAATTCAAATTTTTTGATAGTCGTTTAAAAGAAGTGCATACTGAATTTGAATGGGGCTAATCATTTTAAGAACGATCTACAAGCTGGAGAAGGGGTTCCAGGAACCACAGCTGAAACTACTGGCTGGACAGCTGCGAGAAAAAATTGAAGATTTCAAGGACCACATGCCTGTGATAATGGTGCTGGGCAATCCTGGCATGAAGCTACGACACTGGGAGCAGGTCTCTGAAGTAGTGGGCTTCCCCATTAAGGTTGATACTGAATTGACCCTGGGGAAGGTCCTGGAAATGAACCTAGATGCCTTCATAGATGAATTTGAAAGTATATCGGAGGCTGCTACCAGGGAGAGCACGCTGGAAAAGAATATGGATAAAATGTATAAAGATTGGATCCAAGTGGCCTTCACTGTAAATCCTTACAAGGATACAGGGACTTACGTGGTAGCAGGAGTCGACGAAATTCAATTGATGCTGGATGATCATATTACGAAGTCGATGACTATGAAGAATTCACCGTACATCAAGCCCTTCGAGGCCCAGATAATGTATAACCCCTTTTTTTTTTATAGTTTCCCATAGGCAGTTTCAGGAACGCAGCCTTTCTTTGAATTTAGAAAGTGGGAAAACATGTTGCACCTCCTGCAAGACATCCTGGACCAGTGGCTCAAAGTCCAGGGCATCTGGATGTACCTGGAACCTATATTCTCTTCGCCAGACATTCAGCAGCAAATGCCTGAAGAAGGTCGCAGGTTCAGCGCTGTGGACAAGACGTGGCGCGACATCATGAAGACGGTCCAGGCAGACTCCAGAGTCCTTTCGGTCGTTAAGATCGATAAGATGCTCGAGAGGCTGAAGAAGAGCATGGGGCTGCTGGATCTCATTCAGAAAGGTTTGAACGAATATCTCGAGAAGAAGAGACTCTTCTTTCCTAGATTCTTCTTTCTGTCGAATGATGAGCTCTTGGAGATACTTTCTGAGACGAAAGATCCCACAAGGTAAATAAATAAAATTAACGAACCAATTAAATCGACGACATAATTTAAGTTCTTATCATCTGCAGGGTTCAGCCGCACTTGAAGAAGTGCTTCGAAGGTATCGCCAAGCTACAGTTCGACAAGGATCTTGATGTGCACAAGATGAAGTCTGCTGAAGGCGAGGAGGTTTCGCTGGTTGACATCATATCTACGGCTGCTGCGAGAGGCCAAGTCGAGAAGTGGCTGCTGGAACTAGAGAGCGACATGCGTAAGAGTGTTCATCACACGGTGCATCTCGCGATCGAAGCATATCCAATTAAAGAGAGAACGGCCTGGGTCCTGGAATGGCCTGGTCAGGCTGTTCTATGCGTTGGCCAACTTTACTGGACACAGCAAGTTGAGGAGTCCATGTTAGATGGAGTCGATGGTCTGAAATCTTATCTGGACCAGTGCCAGGATGAGCTCAATGAGATCATCCTACTTGTCAGAGGGAAGCTATCCAAGCAGAACCGCATAACGCTCGGTTGGTACTAAATTGTTCCTCTGGCATTGAGTAAATATTGTTCATTATCTTGGTATTATATTAGAGGCCCTCGTCACATTGGACGTCCACGCCAAGGATGTGTTGACCGATCTCTGGAAGGAAGAGGTTGTCAAAAATAATGACTTCCGATGGCTCTGCCAACTCCGATATTATTGGCAGGTAATCGTGGTACCTTAGTATTTTTTGGAATTAAACCTGCGGAAGAAGATCCAATGAACTTTCCATTTAGGAGAAGAACATGTGGTCCTACATGATAAATTCTCACTTACGTTACGGTTACGAATACCTGGGTAATACTTCGCGTCTGGTCATCACACCACTGACCGATCGCTGCTACCGTACCCTCTTCGGCGCTCTGAGTCTCCACCTGGGAGGTGCGCCGGAAGGCCCAGCAGGAACCGGAAAAACGGAAACTACAAAGGACCTGGCGAAGGCCGTAGCCAAGCAATGCGTCGTTTTCAACTGTTCGGATGGTCTGGACTACATAGCCCTTGGGAAATTTTTCAAAGGCCTCGCATCCTGCGGAGCCTGGTCCTGCTTCGACGAGTTCAACAGGATTGACCTGGAGGTCCTCTCCGTAGTCGCTCAGCAGATTCTTACGATTCAGCGAGGAATAAATTCTGGCGCCGAGAGACTCCTCTTCGAGGGGACCGAGATCTTCCTGGATCCCACGTGCGCAGTTTTCATCACAATGAATCCCGGATACGCGGGCAGATCTGAATTGCCTGATAACCTTAAAGCCCTCTTCAGATCTGTCGCCATGATGGTGCCTGATTACGCTCTTATCTCTGAGAACACCTTGTATTCCTTTGGGTTTTACAATGGCAGGCCATTGGCTGTTAAGATCGTAACAGCGTATAAACTCTGCTCGGAACAATTAAGCAGCCAGTGTCATTACGATTACGGAATGAGAGCCGTAAAGTCGGTCCTAACGGCAGCCGGGAACCTGAAATTGAAATATCCCAATGAATCAGAAGACATTCTTCTTCTCAGGAGCATAAAGGATGTAAATCTCCCGAAATTCCTAAGTCACGACTTACCCCTCTTCCATGGAATTGCTTCCGATCTGTTCCCCGGGGTCGTTCTCCCGGACCCAGATTACACGCACCTCAATGCGTGCGCCAGAGAGGCCTGCGAGAATGCGAATCTCCAATGCACCGATTCCTTCCTCGAGAAGATACAGCAAATCTTCGAGATGATGATAGTGCGTCACGGGTTCATGATAGTGGGTCTACCCTTCGGCGGAAAGACTTCAGCCTACAGGATGCTCGCCGACTGCCTCGCGCTTCTCGAGGAACGTAAACTCATGAACGAGCACCGTGTCGAGATTACAGTCATAAATCCAAAGTCGATTACGATGGGCCAGTTGTATGGCCAATTTGATCCAGCATCCCACGAATGGAGCGACGGTGTGCTTGCAGTAAGCTACAGAGCTTTTGCCGTTTCTACTAACGAGAATCGTAAGTGGCTCATCTTCGATGGGCCCGTCGACGCTATCTGGATTGAGAACATGAATACAGTGCTTGATGATAATAAAAAGCTCTGTTTGATGTCCGGAGAAATCATTCAACTGGCGCCAACCACCAATCTCATTTTTGAACCCATGGATTTGGAGGTACTGCGATTCTTTTCTTTTTTTTCTTTAACTCAAAAAGTCGGATTTTTCTAAAATTTTTAAACTATTCAATAGGTCGCTTCACCCGCAACCGTCTCCAGGTGCGGAATGATATACATGGAACCAGTTGCCCTGGGCTGGACTCCTCTTCTCACCTCCTGGTTAAACATCTTACCCAGGAGTTTGAGTGAACACATTAAGAATCATCTGAACGACATGTTTATGAGATTTTGTCCGGCGCTGTTGCATCTGATACGTCGATGCGGTGCAGTGGTAATTAACGTTTCTCATAAGTCATTATCAGTTTTGATTACCAACTTTTTTTTTTCATACAGGAAATGATGTCTATGCCAGACGCGAACTTAACTAGATCAGTGATGTATCTATTCGACTGTTTCTTGGATGATTTCACGGATAAAAAATTCTTGGATTCGACTACCGACTTAGATATGCGAGCACAGATCGAAGTAATTGATAAAAATTCTTTAAAAGACAAGGGAGACAGAATTATATAGGCGTTAGTAAATCCTTCTAACGATTTCAGGGCTCCTTTTTCTTCTCCTGCATTTGGGGAATGGGCGGCACCTTGTTGGTTCCTTACCGAGAGTGGTTCAGCACTCTTTTTAGAGCTCTGATGCAACGTGAATTATCTCCGGAAATAAAATCTCGCTTCTACATATCCGAAGAAACAGCAAGTCCCAAAAAAGCCTACGTCACGCTCATTCCAAACGCTGGTCTCGTGTACGACTACATGTACACGAAGGAAGGAAAAGGAATCTGGAAGCTCTGGTCGGATGAACTGCTGGATGTTCCTCCCATACCGCGAGATCTTCCAGTGAATCAAATAATAGTGGCGACAGTCGAGACTGTTCGCTACTTTAATCTCTTTAAAAAATTAGTCTCCCATAACAAGCCGTTGCTCCTTGTCGGCCCAACCGGCACTGGAAAATCTGTCTACATAATGGAATTCCTACTGAAGAAGAACAACGCGCAAATGTTCAAGCCGCTGTTCATCACATTTTCCGCTCAGACTACGGCAAACCAAACGCAGGATATTATTATGAGTAAAATGGATAAAAGACGGAAGGGCGTCTACGGGGCACCGCCAGGGAAGCATTGGGTCATTTTCGTAGATGATCTCTCAATGCCTGCCAAGGAAGAGTACGGCGCGCAGCCTCCGATAGAATTGCTCCGGCAATGGCTGGACCACTGGACTTGGTACGACCGAAAGGACGTTGTTCCAGTGAGGCTGGTGGACATGCAGTTGATCTGCGCGATGGGCCCGCCATCCGGCGGCCTGGACGTCACACCAAGATTTAAACGGCACTTCTTCGTTTTGGGTATTTCGGAATTTGAGGATGACGTGATGGTGACGATTTTTGGAAGAATAATGACCTGGCATCTCACCTCACGTGGATTCTCAGCGTATTTTGAACCCTGCGTCGAGCAGGTCGTTCATGCCACTTTGGACATTTACAAAGAGAGTCTAAAGTACCTTCTGCCTACTCCAGCCAAGTCGCACTACTTATTTAATCTTCGAGACTTCTCCAGGGTCATCCAGGGTATCCTGCTATCCACTCCGGAGTCCTTCTCTGACCTGGTACCGTTGAAAAAAAATAATTCTTCTTCGAACCTCATCAGTTACCTTGTTCTTCTTCGGAATCTTTTTTCTCTTACAGAGCGGCATGAAACGCTTATGGGTTCATGAAATACTTCGCGTCTATGGAGATCGTTTGGTGGACGAGTCTGACACCGTTTGGTTAATCGAGCAAATACGTGTGACTCTGCTGGAACGAATGAACGAGGACATGAACAGTCTGTTTGCCGATTTTCTGGAGAATCCTAATGAATCGATAACTGAGATGGAATTGCGGAATCTGGTGTACTGCGACTTCCAGGACCCACTGGCAGACAAAAGACTCTATCTCGAAGTGGAGAACTTGGACGTACTCGCGCAGACGGTCGAGGAGTATTTGGCTGAATACAATTCGATAACAAAGGCACCGATGAATCTTGTGCTCTTTGGATTCGCCGTTGAGCATCTTTCGAAGATCAGTCGAATAATAAAGCAGCCCCGAAGCCACGCTCTGCTGGTCGGCGTTGGGGGTTCTGGTCGGCAATCATTGACTCGCTTGGCAGCGCACATAGCCGAGTATGAGATTTTTCAAGTTGAAATTTCAAAGCAGTACGGAAGCCACGAGTGGCACGAAGACCTAAAGATCATCCTGCGCAAAAGTTCCGGAAGCGACCTGCACACGGCTTTTCTGTTTACTGATATGCAGATCAAGGAGGAGTCCTTCTTAGAGGACATCAGCAACCTGCTCAATGCTGGGGAAGTACCGAATCTATTTCAGGCCGACGAGAAGGTAGAAATCTGCGAGAAGATGCGTCAAATCGACAGGCAGCGTGACAAATCGGTGCAAACTGACGGAAGTCCAGTTGCTCTCTTCAATTTCTTTAATCAGGTAATCCGCGAGCAGCTTCACATAGTCGTGGCAATGTCGCCGATTGGCGACGGATTCCGTACGCGGATTCGCAAGTTTCCGGCTTTGGTAAATTGCTGCACGATCGACTGGCTGCGTCCTTGGCCCGAGGATGCACTTTTGGCTGTCGCTACGAAATTCCTGGACGAAATCAATATGCCTTGGGATGAACGGAGCGCGTGCATCGAGATGTGTCAGACGTTTCATACATCCACGCAGGAGCTTTCAAGCGAATTTCTTAGGAACGCACGAAGACACAATTACGTGACGCCTACTTCCTACCTGGAGCTTATCAACACGTTCAAGGACCTCCTGGACAAGAAAAGGACTGAGGTACTTCAGGGCAAGAAGAGATACGAGGCCGGACTGGGAAAGCTTGACGGAACTCATAAGCAGGTCGCCAAGATGCAGGAAATCTTGGTGGCTCTTCAACCGAAACTGATCGTCGCCGCTAAGGACGTCGAGAGGATGCTGCTAAATGTGCAAAAGGAGAACGAGGAAGTATCCGCTATCGAACAAACTGTTAAGAAGGACGAGGAGGCGGCCAAGCTGGTGGCTGCGGGTGCTGAAGAAATTCGAGCTGAGTGCAATGCCGATTTGGAACTGGTGATGCCGATTCTGAATGCTGCCAATGCCGCCCTAAACACTTTGACACCTCAAGACATTCAGATCGTCAAGTCCATGAAGAATCCGCCTGCAGGAGTGAAGTTGGTAATGGAGGCCGTTTGTATCCTGAAGGACGTGAAGCCTGAGCGGGTTCCTGGCGAAGGAGGCAAGGTGGTGGACGATTATTGGAGGCCTTCGCTGAGGGTTCTGGGGGACATGAAGTTCTTGGAGTCTTTGATGCTCTTCGACAAGGACAATATACCTGAAAAAATCATAACGAAGATACGCACGACCATTCTGACCAATCCGAATTTCGATCCGGACAAGATAAGAAATGCTTCCACCGCCGCTGAAGGTTTGTGCAAGTGGGTGTTTGCTCTTTCCGAATACGACACGGTCGCCCGCGTCGTAGCGCCGAAGAAGATCGCCCTGGCCAAGGCAGAGGCGACGTACGCTGAAGCGATGAGCAAGCTGGAGGAGAAGAGGGCCAAGTTGAAGGAAGTTCAGGATCGTCTAGCTAAATTGGAAGAACTCCTGGAGCACAGGAGGGCCGACTACACGGCCATGACGGATGAGGTTGACGAGTGCGAGCAGAAGCTCAAGAGAGCCGAGGAACTGATCGGTGGCCTCGGCGGGGAATACAACAGGTGGTCGGAAACTGCTAAAAATTTAGGAGAACGATATTTCAAACTTACTGGAGATATTCTTATCGGTTCCGGGATAGTCGCTTATCTTGGCGTCTTCACTGCGCAGTATAGAGAGAAGCAAGTCGAGAGCTGGGTCAAAGTGTGCACGGACCTTGGAGTGACTTGCACCCAGGACTACCAGCTGACACAAGTCCTGGGGGATTCGGTTCTCATTAGGTCCTGGAACATTTATGGACTGCCCAGTGATTTGTTCTCCGTGGACAATGGTATAATCGTGACGAATTCAAGAAGATGGCCGCTGATGATCGATCCCCAGGGACAGGCTAACAAGTGGATTAAAAATATGGAGAAAAGTGCCAACATACATGTGGTCAGACTCACGCAGCCGGATTACATGAGGATTCTGGAGAACGCGATACAGTTTGGACAACCGGTACTTCTGGAGAACATCAACGAGGAGTTGGATGCTGCACTGGAGCCGCTTCTACTGAAACAGACCTATAAGTCTGGAGGTGCTCTATGTATAAAAGTCGGCGACTCGGTCGTTGAGTACAGCGATAAGTTCAGGTAAAGATTTAAACAAAGCAGGCACGTACCGCACCAATTACCATTGATTTTTCTCCAATAGATTTTACATAACGACGAAGCTGAGAAATCCTCACTACCTGCCGGAAGTCGCGGTGAAGGTCACTCTCCTGAATTTCATGATTACTCCTAGAGGTTTGGAAGATCAGCTGTTAGGAATAGCCGTAGCCAAGGAGCGGCCTGATTTGGAATCTGAAAAAAACCAATTGATCGTACAGGGTGCTGCGAACAAAAAGTAAGTTCGGCAATTAAGGCACGCTGACCTTTTAACAACGTTACCCTGTCTTCAGGATGTTGAAAGAGATAGAGGACAAAATCCTCGAAGTTCTATCCTCGTCGGACGAGAATATTCTCGAAGACGAGACAGCCATCGGTGTCCTGAGCTCCTCCAAAGTCCTTTCGAACGAAATCCAGGCTAAGCAAACCGCCGCTGAAGTCACCGAGAAATCGATTGATGCTGCGAGATTGCAGTACACACCCATTGCAGTTTACAGTACTGTACTGTTCTTTACCATAGGTTCGTTACTAGCAATTCAGCGGAGCTCTCTGAGGTTGCTCCATAGGAATCAGTCAATTTGATTCTTTCTACAGCTGTCCTGGCAAATATTGATCCGATGTATCAATATTCTCTCGTTTGGTTTGTCAACCTGTTCAAGAGCACCATTGAGAATACTCCCCAGGTCGAGGATATTCAGCAACGACTTAAAGACCTCACCGAATCCTTCACGTATTCGCTCTACGTGAATATCTGCAGGTCTCTTTTCGAAAAAGATAAATTACTCTTTTCTTTGATTCTGGCCATCAACCTGTTGAACAAGCAAGGCAAGATTTCGATGCTCCATTGGATGTTTCTGCTGACTGGAGGCGTCGGCCTCGAGAATCCACACAGTAATCCGAGTCAGTGGCTCCCGGCCAAAAACTGGGATGAGCTCTGTCGGCTGAATAGCGTTCCAGGATTTTCGGTGAGTTCTTTTAGGACTTGGGTATCTTCTTCTCTCTTGGTTTCTAACTTCAAATCATCCAGGGTATCAGAGAAGCCTTTACCGAGGAAGTGAATAAGTGGAAGCTCATTTTCGACCACACGGAACCAGAGAGTCAGAGATTCCCTGCGCCTTTTGATGGATTGACACGTTTTGAGAAACTCTTAGTTCTCCGATGCATCCGACCCGATAAGGTCATACCAGGCGTACAGCAATTCGTCGAGGGTAAGATGTCCGAGTTTGGTAAGATTTTTGGAAACTGAATCGTCTCGCGATAACTGAGCTCACGTGACTTCCCCTCGACTTCAAAGAGAATGTCTCTTGAGCCAGAGTTCCTCCCTAGTGTCATTCCGCCTCCTCGTGGAAAGATAAATTGCCATGTTACATCGTCACGAGGTCATTAGTCAGGTCCGAGATGGGGCAGTGAGCAGCGACTCAGTTTTTCCGTAGGACGTATTGATGTTATTCCGAATGCAGCAAAAAAAGGCCCATTAAAAGAGACCAGAAGGACGAATCCGACATTTTGGACTGTGGCTGGAATTAATGTTTTCTTCAACAGTGGAAATGGGAAAGCAATTTGTGGAGTCGCCGCCATTCGACCTGGTCTCATCCTACGCCGACTCCTTCTGCTGTGTTCCCTTAATCTTCGTCCTGACCCCAGGAGCTGATCCGACGGCCATCCTATTGAAATTCGCAGATGATCAAGGCTTCGGTACCAACAGGCTCTTCTCCTTATCATTGGGTCAGGGTCAAGGCCCCATTGCCGTGACTCTAATCGACGAGGGTATTAAGAATGGCACCTGGGTCGTCCTTCAAAACTGTCACCTGGCAAAAAGCTGGATGCCCGTCCTGGAGAAGGTAATTCACGCTCGTCATTCGATTCCTCATACAGAACACATGATCCCAAGCCTTTCTCTTTGACTTACCACTGTCGCTGTGCAGATCTGCGAGAGTCTCACCCCAGAAACCGTTCATCCGGACTTCCGTTTGTGGCTGACCAGCTACCCGGCTGAACACTTCCCCGTGAGCGTCCTGCAGAACGGGGTCAAAATGACGAACGAGCCACCAAAGGGACTTCGTGCAAACATCATTCGCTCCTACCTACAAGTAATTAAATGATTTAACGAGTCTCAAGACTTCTCGGTAACCCGACGATCATCCACGACGCAGGATCCAATTTGCGACCCAGAGTTCTTCGGGACGTCGAAGCAGAAGCAGGTCTTCAAGAAGCTTCTCTTCTCGTTGTGCTTCTTCCACGCCATCGTCCAGGAGAGGAAAAAGTTCGGCCCCATCGGCTGGAACAATCCTTACGAGTTCAACGAGACCGACTTAAGGATCAGTGTTCTCCAATTAAAGATTCTTCTCGATCAATACGAGGACGTTCAGTTTACAGCGCTGAAATATCTTACGGGTCCGCAATAGAGGACCCCCTTTCAATAGGGGGTTAGGTCGATACTGGCTGCTAAACAAGATGTATTATTTCAGGCGAGTGTAATTATGGCGGCCGCGTCACCGACGAATGGGACAGGCGAACTCTAACTACGATTCTCGCGAAATTCTATTGCGAGGAAGCCCTGAAGAGCCCGAAGTACCTTCTGAACTCCAGCGCGATTTATTATATTCCTCAAGTGAGCGAACACGCTCAGTTTCTTGAATACGTTAAAGCTTTGCCAATGACGACGGCGCCCAGCGTCTTTGGGATGAACGAGAATGCGGATATCATCAAAGATCAGCAGGAGACCGAACTGATGATGAGCTCAATTTTACTGACCCAGGTAAATTTCTTCATCCCAAATGCAAATACGTAACGTCGGACAGGGCCGCAAATAGTCAGGAGGACGTAGCAATCGCTCATATCGATTCGTTTGAATTTCATGCTTCCCAGGAATACAAGGTAGGTCATTCGTTTTCGGTACATGGAAGCGAATCGGTCGTTTAATTAGAACGATGCCTTATCTCGTTATCCTTTGAAACTCCATGTTGACATTGAGCGAGCGACAGACCCACCGAGTTCCGTGATGTCATAATTAGCTTCGTAAGAGAGCAATAAAGATTTGATTTGTCGCCGGGTCATCTAGTTCAACAGCTTAAAACTAAGCAAAGATCTTTTTCATTGGATCGTTGATCGATCCTCGATTGAAATATCATTGAAGAAAATAAAAACGTGGTTACCCGGGAGCCCGGATTCCCAGGCTGGGAATCGATCACTTGCTAAATTATCCGTCACGATTTTCATTTGAAACTTGATCCACTCCTTTTCTTTAGGTCGCATTTAATAAGCACAAAGCAAGAGCAGTTTTCAATTTTTCTAAAGGATCCTTTCGAATGCTTCGTTCACGATTTTCACAGGACGCCGCCGCTGGAGGCACCGAAGGTTCAAAATCCCCGGACGAAATAACCTTTGACGTAGCTGCCGATATCCTCTCGAAGCTCCCAAAGAACTTTGACCTTGTCGATGCTCTTGAGAAATATCCAACCTCCTACAGTCAGAGTATGAACACTGTCCTGGTCCAGGAGATGGGTCGGTTCAATAAACTCCTGAGCACCGTGAGGCGCAGCCTCGTGGATGTACAAAAAGCTATAAAGGGTAGGTCCTTGAGATACTTTATGCGAATCTGTTACAAATAATAGGGAGATTTATCCTTATCAGGATTAGTCATTATGAATCCGCCGCTGGAAGAGGTTTACGCATCCATAATAACGGGCAGGATTCCACTGATGTGGAAGAGGGACTCTTATCCATCGTTAAAGCCTCTTGGCAGCTACGTGCAGGATTTCTTGAGACGTCTTCAATTCCTCCAAGTAGATTTAACGAAGGCTTAATAAGTTTTCAGGAGACACATGGTTCTCGGGTTCCACATAATATAATTTTTGAAGGTCTGGTACGAGGAAGGTCCGCCGACGACATTCTGGATATCTGGCTTCTATTTCACTCAAGCATTCCTGACGGGTGCCAGGCAGAATTACGCAAGGAAATATTCGATTCCCATTGATCTGTTGGTCTACGATTTTGTTCCTTTGAGAGAAAAGAGTTTTTCAAAAGTCCCCGAAGACGGCGTCTACGTTTACGGGCTTTTCTTGGACGGCGCCCGTTTCAATATGGAAACTATGGAAATGGACGAGTCACTGGCCAAAGTGCTTTACGACACAGTGCCCTACGTGAGTAAAGTACCGGGATGCATCCTCCATTCGTTGCAAAGGATGCATATTGGAAATTGCTTCAGATGTGGCTGGTGCCTATGAGGAAGGATGACGTCGTGGAACGAAGGTCGTACACGTGTCCCGTTTACAAAACGAGCGAAAGACGAGGCGTACTTTCTACTACGGGCCACTCGACCAACTTTGTCATAGCCATGAGGTTGCCCACCAGTAGACCATCCGAGCACTGGATAATGCGAGGCGTCGCGATGCTCTGCCAATTGTCCCAGTAGGAATAAAGAGCCTTCGATCCGTTCCGAGTGTTTTTATTGAAGATGAGCGGGAGGGGCTGGGATAATAACGACTAGAGAGAGAGAGAGAGAGAGAGAGGGGGGGGGGGCATCTCTTCCCCTTGCACTTACATGGAAATGCATCGAAAATGATTTAGTCTTTAATCTGTTCAGTCTGAGCTGAACCACCCGTAGAGTTTGCAACCTGAGACGTCCCTGAGTTTCGTCTTATTTTTTGTTCCGGAATAGCTCGCGACGCCCGTTGGCCACGAACGAAGGAACGGTGGATCGTTGCAGGCGCCGCGACGCTCTTGCCTTTGGAAATGAGATAAAAGAGTAAAAAAAAAGACGGTTGTCGTTCTCGGGCGTTAACACAGTCCGTTGTGGATGCGAGAGGCAGCCTTATTCGAGTCTAGTGCGAGGATCGTATCTAAAGGTGGTGGTGGTGGTGGTAGTGGTGGTGGTGGTGGTGGTGATGGTGGATGCCAAGGGTGTGCCAAGGGCCGATACGAGGGGTGGCATAAGGCTGCTGGCGGCACCCTGTCTACCCGGACCGAGATCGCTGGAGGCTCGTTGCCTAGCGACCTGGTATTGATCTCTCCCCCTGTCCCGGCTTTTCCCATTCCTGCCACGTGACTCCATCCTCTCTCGGTCCGCTCCCCCTTTTCTCTTCAGCCCGGACTACCTTCCATCCGCCCCCAGTGTCCCTGGTCCATCCCGATCTGCTCCGGGTATCTCTCGCTCTCTCATCCTCCACGTACGCATCCTGACTACGTTTGCAACTTCCCTCTGACTTCGTTCCAGCACCATTCAAATAGTCGATTCTCCCGGATGGAAGTTTCGGTGCCGCTGGCGAGAATATTGTTCCTTCCAGGATGATGATTTGCCTCGGAGAACCAACTCTGACCCGCTGCTACTCAATGATGTCGAGACTTCGCCGAATCCTCCATAAGAGACGAACGCTTATTTGAAGTTCTTCTTCGAGAAGGATGCTGCATGCTGTGAGACGCGAACCAGCATCTCTGGTACCTTTGGGTACTCGATAAGGAAGAGTCGATCGAGGCAGCACCGCATCGGAATTGCTCTCCATCTTTCTTATCTAACCTAAAGGGGGTGTGTGCCAACTTTTAGGTGTACCTAAGGAAAGAGTCCGATAACCCGCGGAAGGAAAAGAAAGAAAAGACAAAGTCTTTTTACGAAACTTAAAAGATCCTCTGGTTCTCTTCCTCCACTCGATTGGGAATACTTGGGGTTCAGGTGAATTTCCAATTTTAATGAAACTTTCAGTCTCTTGCTCCAGTGTGGCTGTTCAATTATATTGGATGCCATTCGATTGATTTTCTACCCTGACAGCACCGACTGTACCGTGAGAGACAAAGCGACGGAGACGAGAGAAAAAATTGTGGAGAACACGAATTTGACAAATCGCAACTGGTGGGACATTCTATCTCGAAGAGACTCGATCGAAGCTGATGATAAGAAGCTGGTATCAATATCTGTTGACCTTATGAAAATAAAAGGGAATAAAATCGTTTGATAGATTATAAAGGTACACGGACGACGCTTCATCCTCTTGAGAAAATGATCTTCGTCCCTATTTATTCGTCATGTTGGCACTAGTGCGTCTTCGCATTTGTCACGATGACACAAGGGCAAAAGCCCAAAAATAATAATTGATCGAGGAGTCGTTTATAGAGTCATTGTTAGCTTTCTTCTTCCCCCTCTCCTTCACCTAATTACCTCGCGCTCTTCGAGAGTCAAGGATTGGGTAGGAAAATCATGAGGGTGCCCCCCCCCCGCCCCCCTCCCGGCACTAAACTCACTCTTGAGAATCAACGATGAATTCGAGCCCTTGTCGATCTGGAAATGGTTTCCATCAGAATGCGGAATCCTCGGTATTATCCTGCCGCGTATTCACATCCGAGTATCGCTGACTTATCGGGGTTTATTTCAAATCCCCGGGGGATTCAGGAATGAGAGATCATAGAGGGTCTCCTTTTGCGGATCGTACGATTACAGTTCTCGCTCGAGGACATCGAGGGATGGGAGAAGCAGGGCCGAAGGCTGAGGGGTGCCTACGTCGCCCCCAAGAAAAGTGTCCTCGTATCATCTCTTATTGGGTGATCAATTGCGAAAGCATCTAGCGTCGTGGAAGACGAACGAGATCATTTATAATTTATCTTGGCTGCTTCCAAGAGAAAAATAAAGTCTTGCTTAACTTTCGCGTATTTCTCTGATGACGAGCCCAGAGAGAGAGAGAGAGAGAGAGGCGAAGAAAGGAAGGTCCGCAAGGCCGAGAGAAATGGATTCCGCAGACTGGAGAAAAGCCATTCCCGAAAGTGGAGTCCATTTCCCAGGGGATCGTGTAGCTAACCGTGCCCCAAGGTACGCCGGGAATAATTCCGGGGCTCAACTCCCTGATCCCCCAATGGCTGTATTCTACATCCTCTCATATCTTACTCGTTTTATTCTCATACTTAGGAATATATTATTTCAGGGTATCTCGGGGTTGCCGGGAATCCTTAACCACCTTTGCTTCCGGTACCAAAGATTTATCGACCAAGAGAACGAGCTTTCTTTTATATTTTTTGTCTCACGATTAGGTAACTGTCCAACTAGACTGTACCACTGAAGTTCAGTAGCTGTCAGTTTGATCCGGATGAGGATGCATGGCAGAGCCGTGCCACGACTCACGTTTAAATTGGAACCAAAGTAAAATGGAGAAAGGTGGGCGGCGTCGGTCGGTCCGAAGAAAGTTGCAGAAAATTATAATCGGGGCTTGGCTGTTCCACTGCAGGGACACAGTGGAGGCAGGCTAGGCCGTGGGACCAGTGGGCAAAGGGTTGAGGGTGCGAGGGCTGAGGAGGTTTAGGAGGAGGTTGAGGAGGTCGTGCAGGGCGTGGAATAGCGTAGCAGGGTGAAGCAGGCGAAAAGGGATAGTGGTTGAGCATCGGGCTTGAATAATGGAGGAGGGTCTGTCGAGAGGGAGTTGGGGGGTGGTGTGGGGCGGTGTGGGAGAGAAGAGCCGATGGTGGTGGTTGTGGTGGTCCAGGGTGTAGAGGATGCTGGAGCAACCGGAGGGGTTGCTAGGCAACGTACATCCACCCTTAAACCTCGAACGAGGCTCTGCCTCCTCACCCCCGACGCTTCGGTCGATACAAGCCCCCATTTCGCGAACGTCCTGGGAATTCCCCAATTTCCATTAGGGTGGTTTCGACTTTAAGTTTCGACCAGCCTCGACCCACTCAAAGCCGCCCTTCGCGTAGGAGCAGCATGTCGTCTCCCATGACGTTCAGGGTGAACCCATCCATCCGACGACCCACTGCCAACTCCAGGAGAGAGTAGCTATGCCTAGGAGTATAGGAGTACTTACTGTCGCTACTACTACTACTACTACTACTAGTAACTACTACTACTAGCACTATTACCACCACCACCACCACCACCACCTCTACACCACGCTCTCTCTCTCTCTCTCTCTCTGTTATGCTCTACTCTACTGCAGGCATCCTTCACCTAGGCTCTGCGCTCTCTCTCTCTCTCTCTCTCTCCCCTTGACTTTGGCTACCGTCGAGATATCCAGTTTCCCGTTGTTCGAGAGCTTTCGTGGGAGCTCAACCTTAGACACCTGTAGGAATCCTTCATCTCTCTCGCTTCTCTATCGCGCAGTGAAACGCGCTCGAGACGAGGATAGGACGAGAGAAACAGGAGCAGTGTGTCTACGATACATACGACCGAGAGAATGAGACAGAGTGAGATAGATAGAGAAGGATTATTATGCACAGAACAGGAGGTTACGCTAAGGGATTCCAAGAGAGAGAGAGAGAGAGAGAGAGAGAGTCGGACTCCGATGTGAAAATAATGAGATAGCGAGTTACTTTCCAGAGCTTTCGTTTATTGTACAGCATTTATTAACGTCATGCGAGCATCGATAAGGCCAGCAGATAGAGGCGCATCTCTTGTCTATATTCTACGTATAACTAGAGTATAGCTATGGTGAGGGTTTGGTAGGTAAGGGAGGTGTGGGAGGTGTGGGAGGTGTCGGTAAGACGAGGCTGCGGGTTCGCAGAGACAAGACAACACGTGATCGCAGATTCCACGGACACGCAGCGACGCAAAGACGCAGTCCAGGGAAATTTTATTGCATAGACAGAATACAGATTATAGAGTCTAGAGTGTTGCGAGAGAGGCGACGTGCAGGATCCTAACAGAGCGAAGAGCAGGCTTTTTATAAATTCATTAATCCTACCTACAAACTCTACACTCCCCTCGCGAGAGAGTCACAAACTTTGGCATTTACTGACCTTCGCTGATCTCGCCAATATCCGATGCAAACTCATTTTCCACAAGTTCACGAGCTCACGAGTCACGACGACGTTACTCTCGTCGACTATGGTCCGCTCTTGGCATTCACCGCGTGCCTTATGAATTTTGAAAAGTTGGCACATGGAAGCCCGCAGTGAACGCAAGGAGCACAGACTCACACTTTCCAGCATCCTCTCTTCCATCATCTTCTTCTGCTTCCCCTTTCGCTTCCTCTCCTCCTTCTCCTCTTCCGTCGCTGGATCAATCTTCCGAAGACCTCCTCCAGAGTCACGTGACACTTCCACGAAGATTCCTTGGCGATGACGACCAGGCCCCACTCCACCACCACCACCACCCCGCCCCCCCGTGCTTCCTCGGACAGACAGAGAAGTCAGAGGGAGTCAGGAGAGACGATCGGAGGCAGCTCGCGAAGCAAAGGATTATTTTGTTGGGAAGAATTGAAGGGGGCGGCGGGGGGGCGGGACGGCCGACGGACGAAGAGTGTAAACAAGTGACAGGATGCACCTCGCAACGTGAACTGAACGTCATCGCACGTGGGGACTGACGAGACGATCTCAAGCTAACCACCCCTAGATTCTGAGCTGTTATTACTTTTTGCTCCCTCGAGGAAGGGTGCGACACCCCGAGTCGACGTTGCCCCGCGCACTGGGGGGAGCAGCTGACGGAGGGTCCCCCATTGTCCCTGGAGTTATTCGCATAATCAAGAACCGGGCTCTCTCGCGTTACCCTCCTTCTTATTCCCTTCAGGAGGGGGCGCACTGGGAAACCCCCTAGCTGCCTCTGGGGCCCCTGACGCGATCCCATACTTAGCACGAGTACCAAACTATCACTAGCCCTTCTGTGCCCTGCATCGATATGGCACTTCCCAGTTAGGCTGTACGACTAATCACAGACTCCGATTACCAAAATTACGAAAAAAAGTGTATTAGATAAAGAATCAAATAATTAGCGAAGGATGACGAAGGATCACGATGGTCCGAGGATCGCGCACGCGAATGCTTCGTGTATCGCAAGTGACAAACGAGATGATTTATAATGGCAGGCGATGCTGAAGACACGTTGATCCTTAAAGGATCAGCAGGGGGTCTGCAACTGGATAACTGAATAACTGCGATCAACCGTGCACCTTCGTAAATCAAAGTCGAGAACGAGACTGAAGACCGAGGAGTGAAGAGTGAAGAGCAGACACCGAGGCCGAGGGACCGATTTGAGAAATAAGTGAAAGCGAAAAGTCCGAGGGGGAGGTGACGTGTGAAGCAAAGGGCGGGCGAAGGACCGATGGCAGGAGCGTACGACTGTACGAGCCTGGAAGTGTGGGAGCGTAGAAACGTAGGAACGTAGGAACGTAGCTAGGGGCGCGTGCGCCCCGGGAGAGTCGAGAGCGCCGAATGAGGGAGAAAGCCGGCCTGATATTTTGTCAAAGGATCCCCCCTTGATACTCTCCTCGGGGGGAAACGGGGCTTCCGGCACGGATCGGCCGGCGTTGTTACCTCCACCACCAGCATCGCTGCCAGCACTGCAAGCACAGTCAGCACTGCCATTGCCACCACCACCACCACCACCACCACCACCACCACTATCGTCACCAGCACCACCACTACCACCAGCATCACTGTGGTTTTCCCGGACGATCCTGTCGAACGCTACAGTTTCCCTATTGCCAATTGGTATTTGCCCAGGAAGGACGAAGGGACGCGAGGACAATAGGACAACCCTCCCCCCCGGCCCCCGGCACCGCGAAGGGCTGTTCTTCCTGCATCTGACGAAGAACTGTGGGTCAGGGTTAGCCGAGGGGTCCCGATGGATTTAAATGCAGCCTTTCGCCCCTCGCGTGTCTGCGACCCCCGTTGGACCCAGTGGACCCCATCCGTCTCTTATCCACCGTACCCCACGGAATTTAAAATAAAATCATTTAAATCCCCACCCTCCCCCCTACCCCCCCTACAACGACATCTGCCTGCGATCGGAACCTGGAAACTGGCTTTTCCAAACGAGCTTACGCCCCTATACCCTCGCTTACGTTATACTTTCGCCATTTAACGTTCTCCCCGTTATTACGGGCAACCCTGTAAAAAAAAAAAGAAGACTGAAGAACTGTAACGCACAACCCCTGGAAAATAGCCGGAAGCGATCGGCGAACGAATAACGCACCCCCGTATGTATTTTCTGCACGACCCAACAGCACGTGGCTCTACTTCAATCCTGCATCCATAATTATCGAATCCTCGCCAGACGGTCGTTGAACGAAGAAACTTTTACTTGTCTATCGAAACTCTCGTTATCTACGATTTACTCGGGTGCGAATCTGCCTGTGTAAAATCGATTTACCAGTTTTACGAAATCGCGTGCGTCCCGCGTATAGATTTCTGCACGCGTCCCTTTTCCTTTGAGCCGATTTGTTCCTTGCACAACGCATGCGCGAACCTCGAGTTTTCGTCCCACGAGCCTCAAGATTCGAACGTAGCTCGTGGAGTTTGAAGCGAAGCCTCCGACTTTGGCCCAACCCTTCCCCGTTTTGGTACCAGGAGGAGGCCTAGAGGTCTGTGTAATCGGGTGTGGCGATATGAAGCTAATTATACATCTGATAAGATCTTTGGGTTGGGGCTCGACCCATTTTCCCCCCCTTTGCGATTATTCTCGATACTTGAGCCTCTCCTGGACATCTTCCGCCGGCAAAAATTTCAGAGGCCTATGTCCTCTGTCTCGAAACAGTATTACCCAGTACGTACTGAAGGACCTGATGAACCGTCGATTGAAAATTGAGTTACCGCTGTAAAAGTCGTGAGGATGATAGTAGGATCCACCTGAATGACTGCCTGGTTGTTCCTTGTGACGCAATCGAGCACGTGCAGTGCGTAGGAGGTTTGAGGTCACGGCTATCAACCCTCCAAGACACGCCTCCTTCCCATCGATCCTCCCTTGCCTGCTCCTCCATTCATGGCCAAGCGTCACCAGTGCTTGCCGAAATGCATCAGCCTCGACCTGAAATCACAAGATCCTTCGGTGAGAATCTCTTCGACTGAAATCACAAATGAAATTCGTAGAAAAATCCGATCAAAGGATTAAGGGATTTCTGGTGATTCCTCCTGCCGAGCAAATTTAACCTCCAGGAGGCGTTAAAATCCTGCGAGAATCTACAGGTGTCGAGAATCGAACTCGAAGGCTGGAGAAAGTGAAGCTTTTATCGGCGCAGGATCGAGGAGTCCTGATAACGTCAGTGATAAGAACCCAGTGCCGTGATGCCATGCAAAACACAGTCCCGTTACGGCCGAGTCGCGTTCCAACTTATAAATAGAATGGGCTTGTGAAACAGTCGATTGCGTCAGCTGATTACATATTGACAGTCCGATAAGTTTGTTTCGCCCGTTTTCTATCCTCGAACCCGAGCATCCACGTAATTTCTTGCATCGGCGCACCGAGAAAACTTTACTCTATTTTCCCTTTCTTTTCATTCTACGAGTTTTCCGGCACTACTGGGAAACTCTATTTTGATAATCAGCCAGAGGCAACGTATCGCTACCAGACACGCGGCTCGAAACGGCTGCCGTTTATATTTCCTCTACTTCCGCCAGGTCAATTCGCTTTATGAGTCAAGATAGCTGCGAGTCTATTCAGTACCGGTGGAAGATCGGCGATCGCGACCGACAGGTCGTAAGGGAGTCAATTTAGTGATGTAAAATGACGGAATGGTAATTAGACAGTCGTGGCGACGTGGCGACGTGCCGACTACGGCTTATTCATACTTCGTAGCCATGGCGATCCTGCACTACTGATAAAACAACAGTACACACCATAATGTACTTACACGGAAAGGGGGAACACCTTGCATACCGGGTGGCAACGAAATGCATTCTTGATTCGAACAGACAGAAAAATTCACCTTCAGGAATCGCACGGTACTCCTTTACGTGGGAACTCTGTTAGATTCGCAGGATGCGTCGGTATTTTCGATTATTAACGAAACTAATTAACGGGATTTTACTGACGAAATTCCAGATCGCGTCGTAAGTTCTTCAATGTAGTTCTAGCGAGAAGCAAAGGACGTTCCGGTAACATATGGCAGCGTGCGACGTAATTTGTTTTATCAAAATTAAGCTGGCCCGAATCATCGCCATATGTTGAATTTAAAAAAAAAAATGACAATCAATCTGCATAATTATTTAAACCAGGTGAAAATATAAAATTCTTTATGCGACACGGAGGCAGTAGGATCCAGTTCAATGGAGCCTCCAGATGCAGCCTCTCAGAGGATCAAACGAATCGGAGCACACGAGACCTCTCGTCAACTGCCAATCAATCGGTAAGACGCAAAAAGCTTCTATCGTTATAGGATCGTTAAGACATAAAACACAGGGAGCAGATTTAGGAATTGCAAGCGGAACGAGTCCTCGTGGAAAGTGAAAGTAAGAAAGCGGTAAAAGTTGCGACGGAGGAGTCAACCGATTAAACTGAATACGAACGATAAGCACAGACGAAAAGAATGTTACCTCGATGGTCGACGTGTCTTTAGAGTTGGGAGGGTCGTCGCGATCCAAAGTTTACATCCTCTTGGCTAGTCCTTTCGCAGCGTGAAAGTGCGACGAGAGGATGGGCAGTGAGTGGGTAGCGGAGGAAGAAGAAGAAGCTGAGGAGTGAGGAGGAGGAGGAGGAGGAGGAGAAGAAGAGGCGGCGATCACAGAGATGCCGGTACGAAAAGTGCTGGCCGATGGTGATGAAGATGAAGATGGCGATGAATGCGCGAAGGAAGAAGCAAGGACTCCTCTCGTCAGGACTTGGGGCCGATGTGATTCTTGATGACGCGCGCTATCTATCCAATGATTCAATCTCCACTCTTGGTGCTCGTGGGCGCAGATGCGCCGTTTTGCGCCGGCTGGCTGGTGTTGTTGGTTTGATGGTCGCGGGGCCACTGCGCCCTCTCCGCCTTTGCCCACCTCAAGCCCTGCCCCTCGATATCAACCCCTGTCTCACCCGACATCCCTGGAAAATCTCTCTCTCTCTCTCTCGCTCTCTCCCCTGCTCTCCTGCCAGTTCGCGCCAGCCCCACCATCGCCGTGTCTTCTCGGACGGCCGATTTCGACTCGCGAAACTCTCCGGCGGCCGGGCCGTCCCGTGAGCTTCCAGAGGACAGAATGAAGTTACGTACGTCGGTCTAAACCGGACACGCGTGAGGTCCAGGAAAGGCTCCGGGATGTTCTCACCGGCAGCGCGGTCGGTGGACGACTCTTCCAGGTTGTGCGATGTCGGGAGGCGAGGGTAACTCGGGGTAAATTCGTGGCTTCGTCACGGTCCTGGCTCCCTCTCCGTCCCTCCCCGTGTGCCGCCCCTGTCGCGCAGTTTCTATCTCGACCGCGCAGAGACTGTCCTGCTCGCGCACGCGTCACCCAGAAAGGCCGCGCTTCTCTCTCTCTCTCTCTCTCTCTCTCTCACCCTTCCTCTCCCTCCCTTCCCGCGCTCCCGCCAACTCGAAGCTTCTGGCTGCTCCACTCCTCCTCGTTCAAGGGCGTCTCTTTCTCGCGAACGGACCGGCAACATTCACGGGGAACATGGTGCTGCTTCCACTCTTCCTTCGAAGGTGCTACCTGAGTCTGCTCTCTCTCTCTCTCTCTCTCTCTCTCTCTCTGTCTCTCCCCGTTCTTTGCCTACTCTACCTATTTCACCCACTCCTTCTCTATCTCGTCACCCAGAAAGGGTAGTCTGATCTCCGTGAGGAACATCCTCCTTTGCCGGCTCCGGCGCGTGCCTCGTACCGCTCCTTCCCTCCTCCTTGTATTCATTTTTTATCTTACGCTCTCTTTTTCTCTTTTGCTCCGCATCTCTCGTCTGCTTTCCTATTTGCTATTCCAACATTTATCTTTTATATACCCCGAACGTTCCTCATCTGGGCTAACCTAAAGTTCTCCTGAAGGAACATTAACCGTGCTCCCCCCCTAGGCCGCATCGACAGGCGCCTTTCGACAGATCCTTGTGATCTGGACTTCCTAAACTGTTCGGAAACGACCATCAAATAAACTGCGCGTTGTACCAAGTGGAAATTTTTCAAACGGTCGCATCCCACTTGTCGCCTCCACTTGCCGTTCGTCTACGTTTTCCCAAATATACATTTACGTATCCATTTTCCGTTATTTCCCTGGAAATCGGTAACTTCTGTCACTTTCGGATGTTTTTATCTTCCTGTCTGATCGCCAGTCCATCTTCCACATACATATTGGACCTTCCCCGGATCTACGAACGTCAACTGCGAAATGGAGATTCGGCTCTCTTTAGAGCCGGACTGGCATTCGCGGAGGCTGGGGCTTGGCTTGGCTTGGCTTGTCAGTCAGTCAACCATTCCTCCGCCTGTCCATCTGTCCATCCGTCCATCCGTCCATCCATCCATCCATCTATCCATCCGTACTCCTCTTTAATAATCTCCCTCGGTCTGCACCCCTCTCAATCCTCCGCTGCCCTCTCTCCGATGTCCCTAAGTATTCCCCCCTTCGGTACAGCAACCCGGAGGCTGGGGTTGAAACGAAGCTGCCTGCTCGCCCCGGATCCAGCAGCCATGATCCCCACGTACCTCGGCGGTGGCGCCCTCTGCCGAAGCTTCTCCTCGACGTGCTGGGCCGGATTTCCCATCTCTCTCGTTCCAACTCGAAATCCCACCCGCCTGGACCTCCGGGGCATGCGCCACTCTTTCCTGAACAGTTTCTGCCGAGGACTGTACCGCGCACCCCGCGCACCCCGCGCACCCAGGAATTTGCAAATTGCGTTTGCACTTGCTCCGAAAAAATTGTTTGAATAGCTCGCGCTCGTCCCACACCATCCGTCCTCAACTTGACTTGACTCGCCTTGACTTCAATCCAAAGAGACCCGAAGAAGAGGCAGAAGCCAGCAGAGTCTTCTTCTCGAAGAGATATCAGCGCCGGTGGGGACCGAAATTCGCAGCCACTCGGAAATTATCATAGCCCTGGGTGAAGAGAGGCGGAAGTTGGAGAAAGAAGACGAGGACGGGAACATTATTACTGCCAGCCCCGGGAACTCAAGGCCCACGAGGAAATTATGCCGGCTCGACCTCTCAAAGGGCAGGAAGATTGAAAAATGTCTGACATGATTCCGTACTCTCGTCCCTTGAGCTTTAGCTTTACATCCGGTCTCCTTTTTCAATTCCCTCACTGCCACGAGCCTGCATAACAGATAACTATGCTAAAAGGAACTCTGACAACTTGGCATCATATGCAAAATCGTAAAAGGATTCCTCTTTAATCGAACCAATGGAAATTATTCCCTTTGTCAATTCGATACGGACCACTCTCTCTCTCTCTCCCTCTCTCACTCTCCCTCTCTCACTCTCGAATTTATATTCCCCAACAGCGCTGCCTGGGAATAGCCAACAACAATAGCCATAGCGAGAGCAGGGCAAGATCGAGAGAGAAGAGAGGAGAGAGAGAGAAGGGACACACAGTAATGGGAGAAAGAGAAAATGCGTAGCAGCAAATTCAGTTAGTTAGCTTTTGCACGGAATTCCCAACCCTAATCCTACGTCTCTTCGGTGACGCGCGTTAGCTTCGATACTCGTCCCCAGCCTCTCGATTACGTCCAGCGAACGCGCAACGCAAACTTCAGGATTCAGAATTCGGAATTCACTGGAACCCAAAATATTCCCTAGCAATTTACTCCGTTTGTAATTCCAGGAGCACGTGCCTATTCCTACCTACGTCCGTTACATCCTACACATGCACGTAGGCTACGTGCACGTGTAACGAGAGAGCCGATTTCATAGGATCCAGGCAAACAGTGGCTCTTTGGAATACAGAATGCAGCAGCCCAGCGTCGCCTCAATGTAAACGACGTAAATGCCGCCTGCGTGAAATATTCCGCGGAACCATCGTGCCCGACGTAATCTCTTAAACTTTTACGATGATGGTTGCTCAGTTGTTCCCACAGCCACAGGACACACAGATCACTCTGGTGTAGCCCAGGAGAGTTGGGTGCTCATAAAATTCCTCGAATAAACAGAATAAACAAGTAACGAGGTCCCGTTAGGAACTGACAGGGATGCTGGATGAATCGCGAGCTCCCGTGCCAAAATTTGGCATCGGCCTCGCCCGCACAAAGGGCCACCTCTCCCCCTATCCCATTTCTCATCCATTCAGCTTCTTTCAAATATTCTTCCGTGTCTCCTCTCTTTTTCATTTTTCTTATCCTTCACCATCTCTCTCTCTCTCTCTCTCTCTCTCTCTCTCTCTCTTGGTCCTTGCACTTTGACATAGTCGCTCTGTCGTCTTTCAGTCAAAACATAGGTTTCTAGGAGCGTCGAGAGTAGCGCTTCTGTGATTGGTGGTTCTCGATGGGACGTCGAATCGTAGAAATCCTGAAATCGCATCGTCCCAGCGGTGGCAACGATAAACCCCTCGTAGTGGTAGCACTGCCGAGATATCACCAACCCACTAAGAAGAAGGGTGGCCTCGAGTCCAGTTCTAATAACCACCTGCTGTTAGAGAAGCGGCTTTCTTCCGACTCCCGTGGAGACTCTCGTGGGCGTCTGTGAGCGTCCGTGAGGATCCGTGAGGATCCGTCAGCGTCCGTAAACGTTCATCGACGTCGGTCCACCGAGTGTCCCATAGTAACGGGCGTCGATTGCACGGCAAACAACGGCCGCTCCAACAAGTCCAGTCTTGTTAAAGGTTAAAGGGCAACTGGCCGTAACGAGCCTTGCTTACGGCGTACACCTTTCCGTTCTACTTTCTTTTTATGTCGAAACTTTTTTTCTGACCGAGTGACCCCCCCAGCCGAGGATTTTCTTCCTTCCTACCGGAGCTCCGACGCTTCTACAGCAGGATGACCTAGACGATTCCGACCGCAAACTGGCTCGCGCCCAACAGTAAAACCCTAAAGCCGCACCTTCATCTGCCCCTTGCCATTCCTAAGTGCCTCTACTCTCGTCTTTTCGATTACCCGATCAAATCTATTGCCAAACGTTTTAGCTCCGGGACTCGTCAGTCGATGCCATTCGAGGAAATAGCGCGAGCAGATTGGCCGGTTCCGGTTTTCAGGGATCCGTAGTCGCATCAGCGGGCGGTACTGCGCCAGAACGTAGGTAAACTAGTGGAGGCAACGGGGTGGCCCGTGAAAAATTTGAAAAATGTGCCGGCGGGTCGTGTGTACTCCAGTACTTTAGAGCCTCTTGGAAGTCCGCGAGTGAATGAAGCAGCGGAGGCTGTTGATAGTGGACCGGTCGATAGAATTCGGGCCACGGCCTCTTGGCCGGAAAGAGCTTCGCACAGAGCGAGAGAGAAAGGATCAGGGATGGATAGAGGTAGATAGATGAAGAGATAAAGAGATATGGGAAGGGGGCAGGGGAAGAGACAGCAGAGAAGTTCTCGCGGACTAGGAGAGAGAAAGAGAGAGAGAGAGAGGGGGAGAGAGAGAGAGAGAGAGAGAGAGAGAGAGAGAGAGATCGGCCGGGTCGCTAGGCAACCCCCATGAACGAAAGGTGCACCCTCGGGCCTGACTATCAGCCTGAGCAACGCGTATTATAGCGTTTCCAATTTTGGGGGTTGCAAGCCCACAGAGTCGAAAGCTTCCGCCGAGTCCTGCCGATTCCCACTGATTTCTCTATCTGCGCTCTCTCTCTCTCTCTCTCTTTCGTTTTCAGGAAATATATATCAGTAACTCTGAAATGCGATCATTGGCCTTTCCATATACGGCGATGATGGCTTTACCATGGAAATTTGAAGTACACTCGAAAAGGATTGAAGAAAGGAAAGAAAAAAAAAAAAAATGAAAAATGAAAACATGGCAAAGATATTTCGAGTAGCGAAGTCAATTCAGTCCCAGTGGAGGCAGAAGAAATGAAAAGAAATCAAGAGAAATGGTTTTCGGCTGGTATTTGTTTTAAAAATGAAAATCCACCGGGACGCATGGCGTCGCCCTGTCTAGCGCGACGCGGCGGACGCCGACCCTTCACGTCGGATCGGCGCTTCGGGTGGGGAACGAAATTTCGAATCAGCTGTAAACGAGGGCAGCAACCCCTCCAGCATCAGCCAAAGGCTGTTTTGTTAGCTAGGGGGGTCCCGCGGTCCTCGAAATTACACTACGAATTTCCAGAACAGCCCCTGTTCTTCGGGTACCAGCAGACTAAGGCAAAAGCTGCCAGGCGATATCGGGGCGACCCTCGTACATCCAATGAGGATTGAACGGCAGCAGCAGCAGGAGCAGCAGCAGCAGCAGCAATGCCAACACTCCATCAAATATCCCTAGCAATACTTGAGCAATTCTCTTAACTGATGATCCAAAGATCGACTCGCGATCGTAAAGTTCAGCCCAAAGAAGAGGGTCGCGGGAGGGTAGCGTTTGCGAAGAAACGAGCCCCTAATTGCCTCGGCAAACATCGACGAGACGAAACGAGTAGCGGCTCGTTTGTCAGGCTGGTCTAGGCGGAGGGGTAGTAGCAGGAGTCCGCTTCAGAGAGAGAAAAAAAAAAAAGAAAAAGAGTTCTCAGTACCCACTTTCGAAACGTAACGCTTGGCAAATACAAGCATCGACCCCTCTACATAGATATAGAGCCACCTCATTGGCCCGAGAATATGGATATAGAATTCGAATCCTAATTCCAGTGGGGATAGGCCATGGAAAAGCCTTTTCACAATTTTCCCTATTTCTCGAACTCGATCGTTCGACTCATCCCGGCTTGCTCGTAGCTACTCTTGGTACAACCGCCGGTCGAGGGGATCGCAGGAAGCTGCAGGCTAAGAGGAGCAAGAAGGAGCAAGAAGGAGCAAGAAGGAGCAAGAAGGATGGTCTCTCGAAGGCTCGATTCTCGCAGAAGCGAAACGAGCGCGCACTGAAAACAAATCGAATAGCACGAGAAGGGAGGAAACTGAAGAAAATTTAAAGAGAATGAGGAAGGGAGATGGCCAATCCTTCCCTCTCCTTCCCCCTCGTTAGAAAGATTCTCCAGACTATTTTACTCCTCTTCCTCCGAGTTCTTCTCTTTTTTAATCTTTCTTCTCTTTATTCTCTCCCGCTCTGGCTTTTCCCCTTTTTTCGGCCTTTCTTTTGCCTCTTCTGTTCTTTTTTTTTTACAAGAAATACGCACACGTCGATCTCACCTGGGGTTGAGGCTGAGGTCGACTCTGGGTGGGCGGGAGGTGAGCGAGGGCCACAGATGAGGAGGAGACGGAGGTAGTACCTAGCCGCAAGGTTACTCACTTTCCCCGGGTAGTGCGTACTACCGGGTAGTGCGTGGGTGTCGGCGCGTACGTGAGCCCGGAATACGTGAACGTAGGGGTGTTAGCCAGCACATAATGTCACGGATACCATGGTGCGCCGTGTGCCGTGTCCCGTGCCCCGTGTGCCGACTACACGTACAGAGTACAGCGCGATAACCATGAGGAGTGCAGATCGATGGAGCAGTGACGTCACGGGGTGCGGGAAGCTGCGTCTCCATGGTGACCGCCAACGGACCCGGCCGGTGTACGTGCACGGCCACGAGGCTCGATGAAATTTTATTAAATTTCAGCCTTTTTTCGCCTCTCTCTCTCTCTCTCTCTATGTATATATCCCTCCCACCTGCTCCCTCGCGATCTTCAGCAACTTCGCTCCGTTCTTCACCGAATCGTCGCGTCCCTCTTCTTCCTACTTCCTTCCTTTCCGCAGGAAATTACGCGCTCTTTGAGCCACCGTAACACCCTGCACCGGAACCCCCATTAACTTCCCTGTCCTCTATTCTCTAGTTGACTTCGTCGAAGTACAAACCTACCGAAGTCCCTGAAGAATGAGCTGCGATATCAGTTCTTATCACAGACAACCACCGGAATTCGATTCCTCGTCCGAATGCGGTTGATAGCTCAGATTCGAGAGATCGATCTTCTCCCTCGATTCGTTCGGCTGTGAATTTTTTCCCAAAGGAAAACTTCGGTTGGTTCAACCGTGAGGAAATACATAATTTCAACTTGTTTTGCGAACTGAAAAGACGCAAGTAGGGTAGGAAAATACATTTAGACTTTTAGCCGGATGAGAGGAGGAATTCCTGGATTCCATTTAATCGCCCGACGGCAGCAGATTAATTTCTGAGCGATCAACGAGAGACTGACGGGTCTGGATGATTTCGATGAAAATGGGGTGGGGTGGGGGGGGGGGGAGGTGCGTTTGATTGAGGGAGATGCTCGGGAGCCACAGGGTGGCGGAATAAACGCTGACGGTACCCACGCCGGGCTGGGCTTCCCTGTGTCTTCCCGGTCTTCCCGGTCTTCCCTCTTGTGGGAAAATGGGGCTGCGACCGAACAAAGAGCCACTCGTCATCGGCCAAGAATCATCAATTAAACTTCCGATCCCTAAAATGATGCGTCTCGTAGGCGACGGATCCACCAGAACCGTGACGACCCCCTCCGATGAGACACTCTCGCCCTCCTTGCTCCCATCGTCTCATCACCCTCTCATTTAAAGTGACGCAACCGATCGAACAGCCTGCCAATTTATGTGCTACGATGTTTACCCGAAAGCCCGAAGATTTGCGCTATCACTGCCATCGGTCCATCTGTTTCATTATCCTCAAAGTATCTTCACGAAGGATCAGAGAGAGAGAGAGAGAGAGAGAGGAAGCTGAGAAGAGTATTGTTGAGAATGAATTTTAAAATGAAAATCATATTTCTTTTTTTAAGCAAACACACTTTTAATGGCATCCCGAGGATCTTCGGAGACAGAACGAAAGGGGTTTTTCGCTGAATGTAATTTTAAAATTCGCGCATCGATCTCCTTGCGATGCGAAATCTATCCGAAGGTCTGCCTGAACACGCTATCATTTTTTCCCTCTGCGCGTTGTATTTCGAGAGACATTTTGTTGGCGCTTCTCGTTGTTTCGCAGAATCGAATAATTTTTGGTGGCACTGTACCGAGGGCCGCGATGCCAGAGAGCCAGAGAGCCAGAGAGCCAGGGAGTAGGGTGCGAGTGGAAGGCAGGGGATGTGTTTGGTCCGGGAACTCGACGTGATGCTGTATTGATCCGCGAGCACCACGGGCATGACGGCCACGAGCTAAAGTAAGCCGGCACCGACGCCGCCGCCGCCGCCGCCGCCTACGCCGATGCTGCTGCTGCTGCTGCTGCTGCTTCTGATGCCGACGTTGTGGTAGTGGTAGAGCCTCCGGTTGCCCTGGCAACCACATCCCTCATCCCAGATCGCTCATCCCCTTCGCCAAAAAGCACCCCCGAACCGACCTTCTCCTTCCCTCAGCTCACCGGTAGCTCCCTATCTCGACACATACGTACATCGAGCTGCCTATAGCTATAGATATATAGGCGTACGCGTCGAGGGTATCTAAACGGACGAAAACGTCGAGCATTTTTGTACCTTTTCAACTCCTCCCGTCCGGGATTCGCGCAGTCGAATCCTCTTCAAAGTATTTTGACGTCGGTTCGGGAGTCTCAGCGAATTATCGATACGCAGCCAACCTGACTAAGTGCATTGAGATCCGCACGGAGTTTTCGAAAAGACGTCGTTGATTCCTTGAAATTTGTAAAAAACCGGCAGAATTTCTCCCCTTTCTCGAAATAACGAACAACCGGAAAGGAGCCGAAGAAGATGGCGCCTCCGCCGTGGCTCCTTGCGACTCTCGCGCAAGAGTCAACGAATACCAGAAGCAGGTGTGGCTCCCTCGGAATTCTTATGAGAATTTCTCAAAGTAACCGGGGAATCCCCTGGTCGTGGACCTTCCAGAAGATTTGCCGCTCCATCTCGACGGAGCTGATGTAACGTTATGCGGAGTTGCGTCCGGTAAACAACCCTGACCAAAGTAAAACTAACCGACTACCCCCTGGCCGTTTCCACTGGGGTGGCTAATGCTTCTGCCTGTTTGTTTTCCTCGGATGTCGCATCGTTCGTCGGAACTTCGGAACCTACGGAATTGCAACCCTCAGCCAGAATTTGGATGAAGTGCCCGAGACGATCGTAACTTCCCTTTTCGTATTTCCCTTTTCGACCCACTGTCCATTCACTCCTTAAACCCACCCCCAACCTTTTTTACATTTTTTCCCCTCTACTTCCCTTTCATTCTGTACCCAGCCATTTGCGTTTCTTTTTTTTTTACGCCGAGAAAACGGACTCGCCGATTCGTTGCGGATCACCCCTTGTGTGGCGCGTGCGACAGATGCGAGGAACAATGGCAGATCGGGCCGGAACGTTGGGGGAGACTGAGAGGCAGGGAGGCAGGGAGGCAGGTAGACTAGTTTTGATTTCGGCATTATTATGCCGATGCTGACAATCAGGAAAGAGCAGCAACAGCTCGCAGGCTGTTTTATTGACAGCGACAAGGCATCAGCTGTCGATTTTATTTCACCCGAATTCCAATAAATTATGCGTTACTGTTTCTCCTCTCTCGCTATTCCCACGTTTCTCTCTATTGGCATGACCAACATTTTTAGTTCTACGCACCAGTCAGTCGGCCGAGTCTTATACGATTATTGGTAGATGTAACATTAAAAAACCATATGGAATATCGTATACCTACAGGCTTATCAAAAATTCGGACGATTGTCTGCTGGGAAATTTTTCGTAAAGAAAAAACCGTATAATTGATGTAATAACTGGATATAACAGATAGAGACTCAAGGCAAACGAGGAACTTTCGTTAAAGAGAAATACATTGCAAGAAAATGCATTAGAGACGATTAGACGACGAGTTCATAGTTTAAAATAGAAAAATTGTAGACTGAACGTTGTTCTATTCGAAGAGTCATCCTATTGTTAAAAAGTATCCTGATGGTAAGAGATGTCGAATAGACGAAATTGCCGAATGTCTCGGTAGAGTGCACTAGTTGTTGGTCCAGTGCAGCATCCCCCTATCGAAGCGCTATCTCGGTGGGAGTCTTCGAACTAAAATGGGGGTAGCTGCCAAGAAAGGAACGCGCAGGCCGGCGCAGCTCGGGCAAAGAATAAATTTGTGCGCGCAACCGGGGGGGCCAATATACCTTCCTCGTTTAACCGGCTAATTCTGCCATTGAAATATTAATTTACCCAGAAACGTTAAGCAGAGTGAATTAGTGTTCGTGTGAGTTGCGAGGGTCAAGAGGTCATCGGACGATATCGAAAGTTGCCGGCGGCACTCTTATGCCCAATACGTGTCGACACCTCCAAAAGGATGGGAAGCTGAATCGAGTCACAGTTCCGTAGCGCGAATAAAATGGCTGTGATTTTGCGGGTCAGTCTCTGCCACCCAGTGATTTAATTTCCAACCGATGCACGGCGATCGCACCTTTACCCTCTTAGTTCCTGATAGCACCACGCGCTCTTATCGCGTTAATTAGCTGACCGTGATCGAGCATATCCAGCGATGGGTTTTATCGCACTGGTGAGAAAAAAGTCTTAACGGTCTTTGCGTACAATGAAGAAGAAGAGCTACGCCATTTTACCATAGAGAATATCGGTAAGCTTTAAATCATACTTAAGGGCTGTTTCCATGTCGATTAATAAAATGCATTAAGCAGATATAGTGATGGAGGATCCTGGGTTGTGTCATCCAACGTAGCCTGAAATTATTATTTACTCACCTGTCGCGCTTGGTCCGATAACTTTTTCAGGGCCCGGGCGTAGTCAGGCAGGATCATAGGAAGGACCAGGATCAACCTGGAGGAAGATGAGGTCCTACGACGGTGAGAGTAGCTCCGCTGAAGAGGACGACAGAAGGGAAGGTCATCCCGAGGGACACCTGCAGCAGGGCGGCTGGCATCGTTCCTCTTCCCATCCGACCTGGGCCTGGGAACATCGCAGCGCTGTACGTCAAAGTCGATGTGGAATTTCAAATTTCTAATCACTGATCAAATATTACATTGAAAATATCCATTTCCAGCATCAGCTTCCAGCGCAATCGTCAGGCTGCTTAGAATCAATGGGATATCCAGCTCCAGGTGGATCGAATCCAGGACTTCCGGCTCCGTCGGGAGGATACGTATCGGAACATCCTCCCAGCGCCCCAGGAAGAAGAACTCCTCTGGGTGCCGTTGGTCTAGGAGGATTTTACTTTCAGCAACAACCACAGCCTCATTCCTCCAGCAGCTTGTCCGATGAAAACAGACCTGATCACGAGAGGTATTTCCTGGTATTTTTGAATTCAAGATTTTCCCTGAAAATATATAAAATTTTGTCTTTTTTTTTTTCTTCAGGGCCGGTGCCTCCCGCCTGAATTGTCCACCAAAAACAAAAACTACCCGGCAGGGAAAGAGCGTCCGTTTAAATATTAACGCCCGGGAGCGTCGAAGGATGCACGACCTGAACGACGCTCTGGATGAGCTCCGTTCAGTCATCCCATACGCTCATAGTCCGTCCGTTCGGAAGTTGTCCAAGATCGCTACTCTTCTATTAGCCAAGAACTACATTCTGATGCAAGGTAACCACCTGCTGGTCCCACCAGATCAAATCGGATACTTAAATCGCGAATAGCTGTCCGATAATTTGGCACGAGTCAGAGATCAGTCCGACGACAGGAAAGCTGAGTTGCCGTTTAGGCCCGTTAAAATTTGAAGTACCCAAGCGACGAGGAAGGAGGCGCCACTTGTTACGTCACGTTATAACGGATTTATAACTTTTTAGGAAACGCCTTGGAAGAGCTCAGAAGGGTCATAGCTGTTCTCCAGTCTCCGCACGCGCACACGACCGCTCTTCCTCCGACTCCAGTCTCCTACGATCTTCTTCAGGGTTTTCCAGGAAAGCTTTTTCAGGGAGTCCAAGAGATGCAGGGACTTCCCACAGGAGGAAATTCACAAGGTGTTACAGCTGGCGGACCCCCGACAGACGCAACTGCAGCCAGCAGCGAGTCAACTTAAACAGGAAGTAAAGGAGCCTGTGGAAGCGATCGAAAGTATTAGGTTCTAAGTCAAATGGAAAAAAATAAAATTTTACCGAGCACCTAACTTCGTGCTCACTTGCAACTGATGAAAGTACTAGTGTAACTAAGAGTAAAGATTGATCACTATTTATAGAGCAATAAGACGCCCACTGGATCATTCCTCTGAGCACTGCTCGAGATCAGCAAAGACCCCATTGGATTTACATCCATCGGGTTATCCTCCTGTTGCTTTTGAATTAACAAAGACGCAGACATCGAGAGAAAGAGACAAAATACTCGTTCGACCAGCTGCCAGGGGATGATCGCGTGGAGAATGCGGAATTGAAATTCCAAATTCTGTCAGAAACACGATAGTCAATATAGCATGTGATACGTGTCGAAATATGATAGTCATAAACCCTATATATAAATCTATATTTAATAATTCGCGTGAGTTTTCAATTTATAATAATTTATTTATATATACATTAAATATATATACATATATATATATATTGCGTACGCTCATCGAGAATTTACTACGAAGTGCCAAGGGTTAGTTTCTTGCGTGAAATCCGTAAAGCTGTACAAAGCTCTTTAGTTTGAAGGCACCAGTCGGCCATTATGCGATTGATTCGTCACTGGACGAAACTTTTTCTGGATAAAAACAAATCACGTGACAGCTGTCAAATACGACTGATGCTTTTGAGCTAGAAAGTTTTTTTTTTTAATATAGAAAGTAAAAAAGAATAAAGAGCAACGGAGCGTCAAAGTCATTGGTTCGCGTAAGATAGATAAATGTTTGACAGCACAAAGACATCCTGAAGAGACGTCACTACGGTTACTGTTTTTGGAATGTCTTTGTGCTTGTCGGGACAGAAGCTCGTTGCTCGCATTTGAAACTGAAGAGCAATAATGGACTATTTACAAATTAAGAGATAGAGAGGACTCGAGTAACATTACGGAAAGTATACTACGGTGAATATATTATAATTGATAAAGAAAATACGTGACGCCAGTATTACTTTTAGAAATTAAAGTATTTATTCTAGAATGTAGTAGCATCACTGTTTAGTGCTCAAATAAAGTATATTTAAGAGAATCATCTTGGACGTACACCGAGGACCAGAACTAAATTAATTATAATAGAAACGGAATAAAATAATATTCCTTTTCATTGTTTCTCTAGGTGTGCGTCACTACGAGCTACGATTCTCTATGATTCCTTCCGTGCATTCTGTCTGTTGAAAAAATTAAATTAACAGTTACAGCCAACGATCTCTTTGGCAGTAATCATCAAAAGTTTCGCTACCCCCTAGATCGATCGGACATTTACAAGTTACACGTTGAAACTCTAAATATTCGTACACGTAATATGCAAGAGAAAAATTAATTAGATATTTATTAACACTTAGAATTTTCTCGAGTACCGTTTACGTCTGCCTCCGCCATTGAATGCGGTTAACACAGGATCGGCAGTTTCTCTTTTGTCTAAATAAATCCTTTTTTATTGATTCGCTAAGTAAATTGGACTAATCGAAATCCTACTTTTCGATGCAATTGATATTTTTCAAGCCGTTTGGTCATCGTGAAATTATTTGATTCAAATGAACTGATGGTACAAAAGGGAGAACGAAGAGTGTAAACTGTCTACGCCGTTGTGGACTGACTGGTGGTGCCATCGCGCGGAATAACCAGGCGACAATGCAGACTGTCCATGTCCATACAATGACGAGGAAGATGGTGTGTTTCGTGCCTGGTTGTGGCTGTGGCTGTGACTGTGGCTTTGGCTTGCTTCGGCCGCTGTGCCCTGTGCGCTGTCTGACTTGTCTGAGGTTCAAGATGGCCTGTGTTAGCCGCGCTATGGTGTGATCCATTTTGGTATTACTAGTTGTGAAATTCCAAGTGTTCCCGTAACGCATCACGTGTGTCGGCCCTGATATCTTCAAGGGAAGTTTCTACGATCCAAGGAAATGTGACCAGCCAGGAAAACCGGTGAGTTTTCCCGCGAGATTTTCACCCGGCGACCTCGTCGCAGTTTTCACCTTCCAGTGGCGTAGTACTAGAGAATGTGACAGATGACGGGGTGAGAATGATCACCAGGTCCATGCAATCCTTCCATCCTCTTGTCCTGCTCTCCTTCCATGATTTAATCGAATAGCCTAAACTTCTTTTCGAATTCTACCTCAGTGCGTTTTTCTTTCCCTTCCTCTGGTTGGTCTTCGCAGTCTCGTTTCTGTGCCAAGCACTTCTCTCTTATCACCAGATACCTAACTTATCATTCACTTCCGTTGGGGAATATTATTTGAGAATTTAAAAAAGGGTAATACTCATTGGGTACTGACTGCTCGTGGCTTGCGAGAAATTTTCTTGAAACTAACCTTACTTCTTGGTTGTTGCTTGACGTGCCAGGGAGAAGCCTGAGTTATAGGACGCGACTTTGGAATATATTTTAGTGAGTCATTGTCAGGGTTTGTAAAAGAGTCTATCAGTGAATAATAATGCGATTCTCGAGAGAATTTTTAATTGTGACCTTGAGTTTTTAATCAGAGACAGCGAACGAGTGTTTCCATAACGCGATCGGGTTCAGAGCATGCGTGGTGCTTATTTAATCGATGAGGTTTACTTAATAATTCGATAATAATAATAATCACTCGATGAGGAGATCACAGAACTGCTGCCAGTAGGTTGCGGCTCCTGGCGACACGAATCATATAAAAAAAAAATCAGTCTTGAGTCTGTCGATTAATTCTTTTACTCCATAGTCCTTAATTCCAGGTCGATGCAGACACGTGTAATTAATTTATCGTGTCTTCGGCAGTCGCTCCTGCAATGAACTTTCCCATATACGAAAATTAGCGAAAAGACTTCCTGAATCCTAAAATTGTTGTCGTTCCATGGGAAAAGGGAAGGATCTATTTTCGATCGCTGTTCACGTGCGGTTGACCCGATTCCTGATGTTATCTACGATCACGGCGTATCAGCCATTACCTGAAAACGTGTCCTGACGCATTTTGACTCTACGTTATCCCAAGAACCCATAAGCATTTGGCGCTTTCGTAACTTATCCTAGGTAATTTTATAAGGAGGCAACCCTCGCGCTCAAGTCAAGTTTCAAGAGTCAGAGACGCTTATGTTTCTCTCTGTCGATACTCGGAGCTTTCTGTTCTCTCCTACCTTTTCCATTTTTCCAAAATTCAAACTCTTCCACGCTCGTGCAGCTTTCATGAACTTCCATGCTTTTCTTTTTTGCTTCACTGTTTCTTGTCTCGATTCTGATTCTCACGTGCCTCGGGACGTCGAGTCCCGAGCGCAGGCGCTTTTTCCTACCACGTCAGGTAGTCAGGTCAAATTTGACTAATCGACTTATATAGAAAAAGCAGCTTGCTTAGAGTATAGTGACGCATGCGAGCAGCTTCCACTAGATATTAGCAGTCTGCTTTTTAAAAGAATTCAAACTCAGTCGCACTTTTCAGTTCATCTCTCGAAGTTGATACTAATCTTAGATTATGTATTTTCATTTCCATCCTTCCACATAAAAAATCCGTATCATTGGAGGTTAGCAATTGATTGTACATAAAATTCATGTAGAAAATTTCGGTCGATAAAACAGATCGCGAAAGTGTCTCCTCGGTCGAGTTCTGTTTTACCGGCCGAGCTTCTGTCTCGTTTAACGACCATATGCTTAATATATTATTTCGTCATCGTGTAAAATTCCATTAGTTCTCTTGCCTTCACATAAGATGCTTCGGTTCTGCTCGCGTGTCCATTTTTAAGATTATTATTGTCATCGGCCTAATGTCTGCATACGGCACGACGCAGTCGTTTCCGGGACGAAATATAGCGCGATGGCTGAAGGTGTAGTGGAAGGAATAAGGGGTCTGGGAGGAAGGGTGGCAGGTCGGCTGCCGCCGCGTAGCTGTGGGAACGAAGAAAAAGGCTAAAAAACAAAAGTAACGCAGACGCCGAGGCAACAATGGCGAATCGACCCGTCAAAACGCGCGCCGATGCGCAGAGATTCGACGCTGTTTGAATAATATTTTTCTTTTTTCATTCTCGGTATCGATATTGATCCCTCTCCTCTATATTGATCTTAATCAATTCTCTCGACTTCCACGTCAGGCTCACCCTTACTGCAGTGTATGCTGCGGACTGCGGAACAAAGAGTAACTAAGAGAGATCTTGATGATCTTTTGGGAATGATCGTGCGCGTCTTTGCTTCCTAGGTAAAACAGAGCTTGAGGCTGATGAGTTCTTGGACCACTTGGCTGGCGATGACTCCGGAGTTCTGGGCACAGCCAGGTTTTCCAGAGGGACCCGAGCCAGGAGGAGCGACGGCTGGAAGGTTTACGACGATTTAGGAGGATTGAGGTGAACGAAGGAGAACGTAGGTAGACGGGGAAGAGCTGAGAAGTTGGTCCAGGATGGATGGAAGATCGGGTGCTGCGTTGCCATGGCGACCGGCATTGATTCCTCCCCTCTTCGGCTCCCTCTTGCACTCTCCTAAAACCCATCGCCGATCGCACGCCTCTTCTCTCTCTCTCTCTCTCTCTCTCTCGCTCTGTCTCTCTGTCTCTCTGTCTCTCTGTCACTCTGTCTTTGTCTCTCTGTCTCTCTCTCTCTGTCTGTCTGTCACTCTGTTTCCGTCTCCCTGTCACTCTGTCTCCGTCTCTCTGTCACTCTGTCTCCGTCTCCCTGTCACTCTGTCTCCGTCTCTCTGTCACTCTGTCTCCGTCTCTCTGTCACTCTGTCTCCGCCCCTCTGTCACTCTGTCTCCATCTCTCTGCCACTCTGTCTCCGTCTCTCTGTCACTCTGTCTCTCTCTCTCTCTCTCTCTCTCTCTCTCTCTCTCTCTCTCTCTCTCTCTCTCTCTCTCTCTCTCTCTCT
>JASANN010000246.1:1705950-1817501 GCA_031762395.1 Calameuta pygmaea
CTCTCTCTCTCTCTCTCTCTCTCTCTCTCTCTCTCTCTCTCTCTCTCTCTCTCTCTCTCTCTCTCTCTCTCTTTCTTCCTCTCTTCCTCCTCCAGCTCGCTCGCTCGCTCGCTCTGTCTCTCTTTCTTTTCTATACGTGGTTGCTGCGCCCAGCAAGGCTGGACTGCGAGGCAACTATCAGAGAGTGAGACCCGCCAGAAGGAATGAGAGGAATAGAGAAGGAGATGGAAAGAGAGAGAGAGAGCGAGAACACAGTTTCTCAACGAGCGTTGCCAGGCAACCGATATATTGTTTCCATTGTTGCGGTCACGACGTAAATATTTGAAACGAACTTCTTATCTCACTCTGTGTTCCGTGTTCTCTTGCTCTCTTGCTGCCTCTTGTTCTTCTGCCGTTCGAACGGGACCCTCGAGAGGGTTGAAACGTCGTCGTCACTACACTTCAGTATTAGCATTATACATGTACTTCCTTTCTTCTCTTCCTCATCTTCTTCTTGCTCTTCATCGTCAGAGCATTCATATTAACCTGCATTCGGGCGTGGAGAACAGCAAACACTCAGAAGCCGTCACTCTGCTTATCAGCTAGCCAATTAGCCTGTCATTAGCCTTAGACGAATCTTGGCTGATTGTAAACATTGCCTACCAATAGGATCGATATTCCATTGATATAGCTGGCTTCGGAGTTGATCTCACCGATAAGAGAAATTACGTTGATCCTCGAAGATGAATCGAGATTTCCTTGGGTCACGCTAGAGGTCAGTTGTGGCTGGCCACGTGAATCATCTGTGCCAAGATAAGAGATAGTGAACGGATTGCGCGGACGAATCAATGGAGTGTGATTCCTAGATCAGCCGAAACTCTCAGTTAGGAATGATCAGCAAGCTTAGAATGGGGGAAGTTGGATCCTGCCTGGCTAGCCAGGATTCGCACGCGGCAACGTCTGCGCGGGAAAACTATTGACGCAGAGCGTCGGGACGCCTCGGGACACCTCGGCTTCCATTTCCCTTTCAGCGCACTTTCACGTCGTTAATTTTATGCGCTTATTTCTACGGATGGACGTCAAACTTTTGTCTTTTCCTCCATTCTCCTTGAGGGGAGGAAGTCCTCGGAAAATTGGTCCACCGCGACCTTTGACCCTTCGGAGCCTGACTTTTGGCATAAAGCGAACCTCTACCTCCAGCGCAGCTTCTGTGCCCTCGATTCTTCGCAAATTAATACGGTTTCAACATCATTTTCCGACAATGGCCATTTCGAAACTCCTGCCAGAGTCTACACGACGTACCAGAAGCTACCGACCAGCCAACTAACCCAAGTCCCCGACTAACCAACCAAGGGAACCTCAGCTCCCCAAACGGCCCCCCGAACGGCCCCCCGTCCAATTCCGCTAGGATTTTGCAATCGGTTTGTTCCACTTGCATCCACCTCGCCGCCCAACCTATCCCCCGCCTGCCTACTTTCACATCGCAGAAGAACCCGAGAACCCAAGGCCGAGCAGAGCTGAGCTTCTGTAGGCCTACGTTAGCGCTGCTGCTGGGGATAAAAAAACCGAAAGAAGAGAGAAGAGGCAGCGTGCGGCGCTGGTCGCTGATAACAGTCGTTCTTGATTACGTCGCAGCGCTGGCGCTTATCGCTCGCGCCCAAAATACTTTGTAACACGGGCATTTCCAATCAGCGGGATTTCGCTTCTCGCCGTAGAAGGTTTGAACTTTGCAACGGGTGTCAATCGCGAACTTGAGAGAATCACTTTCGCTAGCCTGGGCCATTCATGAGTCCTACTTCGAAATTTGCCAAAGGACGGTGGCCAATAGCGACCTCACGTTTGTCACTGTAGTTTAGGGATAATGATAAAATATTTATTATGATTTATGGATCAAGGATTCATTTTCAGCGCGTGTAACCTTCTACAGATAAAACTGTTGCAACAGTTTCGATTCTGCGAATATTCTCGAAAGAGCCTGGACTGACGAAACGCGTGAGAGAAGCAGGTGGGCGTAGCGTGTCATGGTCTTGTAGGAGAGCAAGGTCGTGAGCGCGAGAGAGAGAGAGAGAGAGATACTCGGAATTACTATGCGATATCGATTAATTGAAAAGCCAAGTGATAAGAAGAGACCGCAGAGGAAGAACCAGACTAACAGGTGCCAAAGCCGTGTGAACTTGACTCAGGCTTCCGATTCGATCAGATGATTTTTCCGGCAAAGAAAACATCGACTGATTAATTATCTTGGCCCAAGAAGGGAGACGAGGGCAATCGATCGCTGTCTAATTTTTTTTTCTCCATTTGCGTGGGTTTTCTGTCTTTACGTCGAGTCGGCGACGCTTACGCACGTGGTCGATGGAATTACGTCACTCTCCAGGGCCGTAACGATATGCAGCATTTCGACGGTATCGCAAAACGTTCACTCATCGTACGACCCACGTCCGTCGTACGCGCACATCGCAGACAGGGCAGGCAAGCGCGATATGCGCGAGTCGTGTGGGTCGTGTGGGTTGGTACTCCTGCTAGTTACGTAGTTACACGCAGTTACGTGGGTACAGGGTTCCGAGAGAGGAAGGAAAGTAGGAGGCAAGAGGCAAGAAGAGCCAGCGGCTCCCGGACCGATGAACCACGGAGGAATTTTACTCCGCTACGTTGGCCTACCAGTGGAGAACGGCGCGCGTCGTCGTGACGTCAGGCGCCCCGACGCTATTCCTGTCCCTGGGCTCGCGCTACCTCCCCTCCCTTGCCCTCCCTACCGGGCCAGTCGAACCACCCAGCCACCCAGTCACCCCCCTACAACCTGCTCCATTTAACTGATCTCACCCTCGCTAGTTCATCGGATCACCCTGACACTTTTTCGAGGTTCGATCGTCGTTATCTCCCTCGTATCTTTCGTCCCTTTTAGACCGCAGCCGCGACATATATAAGCAATGGCTGCTTGGCAATTTCAAAATTATCATAATTCCCATTTACCAATCGTCAAGTAATTATTTATCGCGAGGTCAGGTTGGCATGTTGAAAAAAAAAAAAATTGAAATATCTATCGAGACACAAGGTAGAAATTTCAAAATTATTTCGACCAATTTCCTTTTTCCTTGTCTTCTGAATTTCTTTAAGAATTTTCTTTTCGTTCCTTCTCCCTTCCCGGCGATGAACGGCAGAGCTTGGAGAAAGTGCAGTTGCCTTCGTCAAAGGAATAATCCACTCCTGCCACCTAGTAGACTACAAAGGAAATAACTAGAAATTGATAGACGCACTTCTGCATCCAGAGAGCAGATTCAGCCAATCGCGTTGCCAGCCTGGCGAATTGAGAGACCCGTGCGGCCTGACCTTCTTACACAGCCAAAGTTCATAGGGCACGTGCATGACCTATGCCTATTTGCTGCTTACTCAAATTGCCTGTATTATCGATTTGCCATCCAGCGAATCAGCCTTAATCAGATGACCTGCGTACCTGCAAGCATATGCAGTTGCGGAGGACATCCTCACGATGTGACATACTGGGTCTTCTCCATATATCTATATATTTACCTACCTCCTGTCGAAGAGCATTCTCGGGCTATATATATATATATATACACGCATGGCTCCGTACGTGTGATCTTTGATTCGTATTACCGATGCTACAGACTATACAGCACGCGTCGTAATACTTTTGATGTCTCATATGATGTGCTTTCTCTGCCTCTCTTCCTTTTTCTCTAGACTGTACATTGGTATTGTGAATACCGCGCCAATGATGAAACTCTAAACTGTTAAAAGAATCAGTGCCCTATTTTACCGAAATGCCGATAGAATTTTATTAGCGACTTGATTTACCGAGGTGATCGAAAGTAACGTTTCACGTTGAGTATCAAGGTTAAGGTTGATCGTGTCGCACTCATGTAACAGGGGTTGCGGAGGTGGCGGCCACGTCGGGTGGATGCTGAAGTTACAATAGTTGGCCGCTAGTCAGGGTGGTTCTAGGTGTTTCTGGATGTTTCGAATTGTTATGGCGCTGAGTGTGTAGTGGATCCATAGTAGACCCATAGTAGACCCATAGTGGACCCATAATAGACCCATAGTAGACCCATAGTGGACCCATAGTAGACCCATAGTAGACTCATAGTGGACCCATAGTGGACCCATAGTAGACCCATAGTAAATCCATAGTGGACCCATAGTAGACCGATAGTGGACCCATAGTAGACCCATAGTGGACCCATAGTGGACCCATAGTGAACCCATAGTGAACCCATAGTGAACCCATAGTAGACCCATAGTAAATCCATAGTGGACCCATAGTAGACCGATAGTGGACCCATAGTGGACCCATAGTGGACCCATAGTAGACCCATAGTAGACCCATAGTGGACCTATAGTGGACCCATAGTACGCCCATAGTAGACCCATAGTAAATCTATAGTGGACCCATAGTAGCCCGGTGATACGTATGCACGTGCACTGCTACAGTCCTACAGGGCGGTAGGATCGATTCGGTCGGAGGTCGTGAAACTCCCCTATAGCCAGCCAGCCCCATTTACAACCTCCAATATACAGACCCCCCCTCTTCCCTCCCCCTTCTCACCCTCGGATACTGCCACCCCGTGCTTCTCTCCCTCCTCCCTTCGCTCTTTACTTTCGCGTCTCCTTTGCCGCAGATGCGAATCACGAGGCTGCTGCACCAACAATGTTCACCCTTTCATTTTCCATTTTACACCGAGACGGACTTTCACCAAGTTCATCCGGACGGACTGCAGAAAAATCTTGGAAGAAATTTAAAGAAAAAAAAGGACCTTGATTAAACGTATAAAAAAAAAAGTTTCGCACACTGCACTTCCGGCCCATCACGCTCTTCGATTGTTTCTCTAACAGCCGATTCAGGAATTTGCACTTTTCCTGCGAGACTCATGGTTTTTGGTCAATTGACCTTTTCACCTTTTGAACCCTCCTCAACTCTTCTCACTGTCCACCCCACTCGTGGCTCTTCGGAAATTGCACTTAATTCGGCAGTAGATTTGAGGCACTCTGAGATCATTTCGATATTGACATCCGGCGCAGTGCCGTAATGATATTGATCCTGTACCTACGTTGCCTAGTGGGGAGGAGGAGGAAGGGGGGAGGGGTCGGTACTGATTTCACATGCATACGGATATCATTTTTTAATTTCGATTCGAGTACCCAACGGATTGATCATCTTCAGCTGAAAGTGGACGCAATAAGTATGTTGCTTAGAACGATAGAACGATAAAACGATAGAAGAATAGAAGAATAGAAGAATAGAACGATAGAAGGAATAGAAGGATAGAAGAAGAGAACGATAGAAGGAATAGAAGGAATAGAAGGCATAGAGCCTTATATAAATTATAGCAATCGTGAACGAGAGCGAGAATAAATCCGCCAGGAGCGTCCTGGATTTGGTATTAATGATCCGCTAATGTGTTTACAACGGTCGACCGGCCGTAGATTGGGTGGGCGGGTGGGTGGTACATTCCGGAGCTTTCAGTGAGGCCGCCGCAAGGCGCTGCAGTATATTCAGCTCCGTCGCGCGTTCATTATGGAAGGACGACCTACAGTGGCGCGATTGCTGGTTCGCGCTGGTCGCAGTGTAGCTGAACTCTCGATTCCTCCAGCAGCTTCAGCTTCGCACTGCGACACGATCTCAGATCGGTAGCTCCTCTTTCTCTGGTTCTGCACAGAGGCGGAGCCCCGTTCTTGGCAGCACCGTCGCGCAACCTGCCCTTCGTCTCTCGGTCTGCGCTGCTGCACCGCCGATGACTTCAGCCTCTGCACAGTTGGACCCGCTAGACATGAAATCCCTTTGCTTGTAGAATCGGAATAGGAAGTTTCTCTCGAACCTTTTCGAGAAAACAGAAAGGACGGAGGGAGCTGCTAATGTCGTCGCGGATGCTGCCTACCCAGATCGTAAAATAGCGCTCACTTTGATCTTCCTTTTATCCCAGTGAAGCCTCGGAGAACTTTCGCAAAGACTCCTGGAAGCATTCTTCATCCTTTGGGTCTTTTTGACTCTTTGGCTCTTTGCCTCTGTCTCGTGGGAGACGAGAAGGAGAACCTTGACGATCGAGCCATTCGCGTCGGCAGTTTTCCCCAATAGGTTAGCTATTCGCGAGATCTATCGATCGGCGATCGATATCCATTGAGGTGTCCCATATTTGAATAGCGGTTTCGCGATCGAATTTCACGAGACGCGGTAGCTAACTTTTTCTCTCTTCTATTCTTTTTCCTTCTCTCTTGCCTGCAAAATGTTCTATCCCCCTCCTGCCGGAAAAATTGTTCGAGTGGATCCCGTTATCTTGCAGGCGATGATAATTGCGAGCGGCACCCGGTGCTCCTAGCGTGGCATCTGCGTACTAGAAAGAAAGCCGCTGGTTTAGTTCGTTGAACCGTCGAAGCGAGGCTCTGGCTCTGTCCTTGGCAATTCCATGGCAACTCCGTTGGAGTTGCCGGCGTTGATGCCGACGACGCCGACGCCGACGAACCCTGGCAAACTCTCGGGGGGCCATGGCGGAGCCACTCACTCTGCTGTGAGCTGGTGAACGCGAAACACGCGGCTTCGGCTTTGCTCGACTCTCTGCCTCTCGCTCACTATATCTATCTATCTCTCTCTCTCTCTCTCTTTCTCTCTCTCTCTCATAGACTCTACCTCTCTCAAATCTCTCTCCGATCCTTTCACGACTGACTGCCAGTACGCACGTAGTCCGGACTCAGCCTCGGAACGAGACTCGCGATATTCGACTTTGAAGAATTTTACTTTAGCATTAGTAATCGTATCGATGCGATCGCTCTAATTATTCATTTGCTCCCCTTTTGATCCTTTCCTTTATCAACGCGAAGCTTCGTTATCATTGGCTCTCGTCGTCTTCGGCTGTTATCCAGCTGCCCGTTAGCATCCTGGGATTCCGTGCGTTTCCTCCCCTGGGAATTCTTTCTCGCTCTTTCATTCGCTCTCGCTCCCCTCGTCTTCGTTCTCCGAGCGACTCCAGTTGCTGAGAAAGTACCGTTCTCTTTCAACCGAACAGAAAGTCCCGCGCTTCGACAACCATAGACCTCAGTTGCTCCTTAATCGCCTTCGGAGGTTGAACTTGGCCAAGTCGAAGGTCGAATGTCTCCGAGGTTAAACTTCTTCATCGTCGTCTTCAGGAGAATCTCGAGTCTCGTTCATCCGTCGTATCGGATCTACCCGAGCGGCAACGTCCGCGGCGAGAATGGAGGCTGGAGTTGCGGGACGACGTAAATCGAGAACGTGTTCGAGGTTGATACCTCAGGTATCCAGGACGTGATTAGATTGCCTGGAGAAACTGCCTATTGAGAAAGAGAAGGTGATCCTTCGAATCAAAGGTAAAAGGCCCCCCCCCCCCCCCTTTGCATTTGCGTATGTGTGATCCGAGGGCCTTTCGATTTTAGTTCCTTCGCCTTTATCGTTGCGCATCCTTGTCCTACGTTCCTAGGGAATTGCTTAGACGATCATGAAGATTATTAGGAGAACTAGGACCTCGGGCCCGGCACGGGGTGCGCATGGGAACAAGGATCCCAAGGACTCCCCGCTCCTCCTTCCTGCTTTTGAATCAATAATCTCTGGTTAGGACTAAATCAGCGCACGGGACCTTCTCTCGATCTTCTCCTGTCCTTCCAGTCAGGACAAAATCGCTGGGACCGTCGATCACCGGATTCCTTTCGATCGAACCGAATCCCATGGACTTTCGAGGAATATGCGATCGACCTTTCAATTTTCCTTCCTGCCTTCCATCTCGTCCTGAGCCTTTACTTTTATTCGATACGGAAACCTGCCCGTTCAGTTTGATTCAGTAAAATTGACGAAATTCAAGGAGCAACCGTTCCCTCGCTTTTAATACGCGAAATTGATTTTCTTTTTTGTCGGTACACATGTCTCCTCTAGTGGGCGCTAGGCCGAGCGCGGTTTATCGATTTCATCCTAGCAACCTACCTGCTTAACTTTTTACCTGCCTATTTTCCCACTTTTCACGTTGGCTTAGGATTTTCGAAAATAAATTATTTTTGAAAACTGCATGGAATCGACAGATGCACGAAGGATCAAAATTCTTACTCAGGAGCAATCTTTATAAATAAAGTTTTCTCTTGGCAGATCGTGTATATAAAGCCGAGATGGAATCACCTTTGGCCCAGTCTCGTCTAGTGGAGGCCCAAGAGGATTCCACCTCAGTGGAGCCTGGATTGGTCCCTGCAGCCAAGGAACTGGAGGATGGGGCTGCTCCCGCTGTCAAGTCACCTGCTCCTCCTTCTCAAGACCCGACAGACCCAGCAGTTGCACTTCCGGCTGCCGAGAGGACGACGACTGCGTCTTCCTTGCAGGAGGACTTTGAGCATCGGTGCGAGCTGATCGAAGACTGCGCTGACTCCTCGATCCAGGATGTCGCTAAGGAGACGCTCACATTGCTGGTGGAAGCTACCGAGAGGCTGGAAGAGTGTACTAGGTCCATTGGTCCCATGGGAGACGTTGCTGATCTTCAGACTCTTCGGCATGGAGAGATACCTGCGTCATCGCAATCCTCGACGGAGCCTTCGCTGCTGGTGGGATCTCCGCAACTTCTAGGATCCTCCAGAAAGAGACCAGCGACCGACTTCCTGCCGATAACCGCAGAAATCAAAAGAATGGGAGTAGAGATTTCGGAAGAGCACGCGAACCAATTGAAAAACGACATTCGTCGATTGTCCCCAGTTGTGGTGAGTCTTCACGAGAGGACCCTGGGAGAGATTTCTTTGACTCCGGACACGAGTCTCTTTGTCGAGGATACGGAGGCCTTTTTGCATGACGACGATGTCCCCGAGAGTTCAGGGTCCGCCGACGGGAACCTTCTTCTCGAAGAATCTCTCTCCCTGTCCAGTGGAAGTGCAAGTGGGTCCAATCCGGAGGACGGAGCCGGTTCGAGCGAAGCGACGAGCTCCTCCAGGATCGAGAACGTCGCCGAGGACGACACGACGAGCCTCCTCTTTTCTACGGAACTCGAGGCTCTGACTTCTAGGAAAATGATCCCGGAAGATCCTGTCGACGATGTTCCTCTTAGTGACAGACTTTCTCCTGCTTTCGTGGCTGTTAATACGAACTGTGAGAATAGTGATAATTGTGAGGCTGGTGCGAGCGACGATACCGAGAGTAGTCCTGCGGTCGATCCTCTCGAGGAAAAACAATGCGTGCACGATGACAATCTAGAATCGTCTCTTATTCCCGGGAGCCCTATAGATAACCTTAAAAGTGCGAGTCAATCAAAACTAGATAATAAAAAGGACGGTGAGTTGCTGAAGTGCGAATCAAATATGCGGAACGTGGTCGTAGTTCTGACGCGAGTCGACGCTTCACCGAAGAATCCTGTCAAACTCTCCCCCGAAGGTAGTGGTGCCAGTTCTCTAGGTATAAGGAGCATCCTGCACGACGCTTTAGTCAAGAAGTCTCGGCATTCCGAGGTCGAGTCGCTCGCGGACATAAGAAACAACCTGAAGTTTTGTAAAGTGGTCATGGAGAAGGTGTCTATTCGTGAGCAGAGGAAGACCTCGCAGTCGCTGCTAGGAAGCCTCGTTGACAGGGAAGAAGCTCCGGGTATGCCCAAAGGAATAATAGAGAAATTGAACGTCGACGAGGAGATCGTCTTTGCATCTGGAAAAATTGAAAACCAATCAAATAATCAGACAGAGCCGAAGACTTTAGCCCTTTCCGTAGAGGAGAGTCTGAAAGTGCCTGGGGATCGAGCGGCCGATATTCAGCGATCGAATGACACGGAAACAGAAACAGAAACTGCTTCCGATAGTTCCGAAATTACCTCCATGGTAACGGTGCGCCTTAGAACGTGCGTGGAAACCGGCTCCGAGCCTGCAACCTGCCCTGAAGCTGATCCACTTGGCTGCGAGGACATTTCCCCGGAAATTCTGACCAGGTTGGAGCCCGAGAGGCCCGAACCTTTTACCGAAGACTCGGCCGAGAGTCTTGCGCTAGCTACGGGTGCCAGGGACGAGGTCAGATCAGATGGCAGCGACTCAGGCTTGGGTAGCGAACTTCCTGGTGATCCAGGACCCGCACCTGCTCCAGAGAGCGATTCCGAAACTTCGTTCCTCGACAGGATACCCGATGACATCCTTACCGACAAAGAAAAAGGTAAGGCAATTCTTGCTCTCGGTAATTAATTGACATAGGAATGACGGAGATGTAAGTTCAGTGACTGATGAGAATTCTCTGATCTTTAATCTTACAGCTGTTAGTCAATTGGAAGGATTCGTTCCGGACGTTGTCATCCAGGATACTCCACCAAGAGCGATTCCCAATTTTCCGAATCCGCCTAAGAGCAACCTCAAGAGAAGACTCACAGATTGCATGGAGGGTGAACCCAGTCCGGCCAAAAGGAGTAACACGGATGACACTACACAAAAAAAGAAAAATATTCAGTTCGATGCAGTCACCGTTTATTACTTTCCAAGGGCCCAGGGCTTCACATGTGTTCCTTCTCAGGTGAGCTCGATCGCTTTTGGTCCAGATCGATTCAGCCGAATTGGCACAGATAGCGAAGAGACTTTTTCGAATGAATACTCATCCTATTTATTCGTAGGGTGGCAGCACACTCGGCATGAGTGCAACGCACACGCACGCGGAGCGCTTCAGTCTGTCGGAACACGCGACCGAGCAGCGACGAATTCACCGCGCGAGACTTGCCCAATTGCGATCGGAGCGTGCAGCTAATTCCGTGACCGAGGCAGCTTCCAGCTCGGAAGATCCCAGCGACGACACTGACGAGGAGCCTAGCGACACTGATGAACTCGATATAGATAGTTACTATTTTCTACAACCAGTACCGACCTGGCAGCGCAGAGCATTACTCAGGGCAGCTGGAGTTCGTAGAATAGACGCGGTCGAGAAAGACGATTGTCGCGATATACGTGCCAGCAGAGAGCATTGCGGATGCGGCTGTAAGGGCTACTGCGACCCCGAGAGTTGTCCTTGCAGTAGGGCCAACGTCAAATGTCAGGTGGGTCGCGACTCTCCTCATTCTCGCAAGGAGCTCAATGATCTTGGGTCCGTTGAGTCGATCGGGTTTATGTGAATTTCATATCTTTTATTCGCAGGTCGATCGAGCTGGTTTCCCTTGCGGCTGCTCTCGGGATGGATGCGCCAATAGTTCAGGACGCATAGAATTTAATCCAGTTCGCGTTAGAACACACTTTATTCATACACTCATGAGACTGCAATTGGAAAAGAAGCATCGCGAGGAAGAGAACGAGCAGGATGCCGATAATCATTCGATGAGAGGTCCTCTACGAGAATTAGGATCCGTCATGAGTAACGAATCGTGCATCAATGATAGTGGCAATGGGTTCATGACGCTTCACTACGAAAATTCGGATGGTACGAATTCAACATGTCAACCGGAAGTACCTGGTGCTCGAGAGGACAGTCTTGACTTGTATGCCATAAGGGACGATTGCTACCCCAGTGAGGATACGGTTGACGGCGCGCAGAATCCTCAGAGGAAACTGCATCCTGAATTCAGTCAGACCTTCCAAACCTTTCCAGGACAGGTTAATCCCGTTGTGGCGTTCCAGCAGGGGGCTTATCAGGATTACCAGAACTACCAACCGTTACCCTCGACGTCTCGGGCTCACTACCAACCTCAGTTTCAACCTGTGCCCGGAAACTCTGGATTCTCTCCTTACGCAGCCTACGGCCAAGATACCGGAAGTTCCATCCAGGGTGGCTGTCAGCCTCACGCAGGACCTCACGGCACAGGGTACGAGACATCCTTTTGCCAGGAGGATGGCGCAGCTTCCCAGTACACGAATTTGAACTCTGTTCAACCTATGAATAACGTGATGCAGCAGATGGGTAAATTGGAACCCTTCTCTGAACTTCTAGCAGGAAGATATTCCTACTACGGTGAGGTGGAGCCACAGAATCACGGGGGTTACCATGGGAACACGGCGAAGGTCGAACCAGAGAAGAGTCAGACGAACGAAGAGCAATCAGAGAACGCGGAGGACTGCGACGAGAATTTTGGAGAAATTATCAAGAAGTCAATGGTGGAGACTGTATCCGCTTAAGAAGTGAACCATTGAGGTTGAAACTCAAAACTTTCAAAAGCTTGTCATAGACCATGAACTGGATGCCGCTGATTTCATGTACCAAGCGTACCTGAGGTCGGATTTTTGATTCTTAATTTTGCTCCCAGACGCCCAGAACAAATGGCGTCTGAATTATAAAATCAGTGGCGGACTAAATATTGGCGTCTCTCCTAAGAGATGATGGACATTTACGTGGTCGAAACGGCAAAATATAAGACAGCTGGGAGATAACCAGATACCCATCGACGGGGAAAGAATTAAATGCGGTTGTGACCAAGAAACAACATGGGATCAGCTTAGAATGCAGTTTATACTACACCTAACTTTAATACTTAAGCGTAGAATCGCGAGTCACGTGTTCTTAGACGAAGCTTTGCGTTTGTAAGTCGACTGCGGTCACAGCTCGTGATTAAATTGATTACAGGTTAGGTTGGTAAAATTTGAAAAAAGAAAGTCAGACGCGCGAATTAAAACGAGATGTCCCAATGAGAAAATCTCGAGAAAGAAATTATAATCTCGTTGGCTTCGGACTTGGAACAGGCTCCTCGAGAGTTCATAGAAATTTATACCGTTTTATTAATATTTGGCATAGACTCTTGAAAAAGGCGCTTCATTTTGGATCCCATCCAGCTCCAGCTAAATTAGTTGCGGGACTTTTTTTTTCCAGCTGGACCCCTGTCAGGGAGATCGAGGCAACGGTATTTTCGAGCGAAAGCAGGTTATCGACACGAGCTCGGGATCTTCGTTTCTTTTGCTTCCAAAGCTAGAATCTCTTTTAACGAATAAATCTACACGTGCGATACGTGAGAGTGTGCGCGCGCATCGTGCGCGCGCATCCTAGCAACAGTGTATGGACCGACTCGTGTTTGCCAAAGGAATCAACTCCTTTTCAGTTTCTTTTTTCGTAAATTTACTTCAGTTTCTTTTACGTTTACTTAAATCCCTTTTCGGCAAAAGAGCACTCTGGCAATTGCAAAAGTTTCGGATGAGCTCGTTGGTGCACTTTTAAGATAGAATTAGAATTAAAGAGGTTCAGAAATTGTAGTGATTATTGAACGAGTAACTGAGGCGCGCAGACAATTTTTTATGAAGAAAACTAAAAAAAATTATGGCGGAGCGGTGGCTGCCTTCTAGCGTTCTTAAAAGGATCCTTTCGGGACGAGTTCGTAGACGGAGAATTTTAAGACAACTTTCTTAGAATCTCGGGGCGTTGATCGCATACATCCACGATTTCATGAGACGTTATGAATAAGGAAAAATAATTATATGGCGATAGTATTAAATTTATACATATTTACCACGGACGGACGCGTCAGATCCCAAGCAGCAGGTCTAAAAAAAAAAAAGAAAAACGAGCAACTTTCTCGGGCAGCTGGTGTCGTTTTCGCTTATTGGTTAAACGGCCAGGCAGAATGCAGCTCTACGCCAAAATTGTAAAAAAAAAAAAGCTGCAAATCAAGTAACACATAATTTTTAAAATATGAGAAAAAGTCAACCACCGGAGATAATTTGAATGAAAAATATAAATAAAGTGCGATACGTTGCCAGGGACGTGACACCTCCGTAACAATATAAATATATATATATACATATAAACTACATATATGTAAGTAACTTTTAGAGTATTTGAGTAAAAAAAAAGGCATACATAGCTGATAGCGTTTTATTAAATGTTGTGAAAAGTCTCTTGTCTCTGTGGTGTGTTGTCGTATGTCTGTCTAATCTCAGGCTAACTTCATTTCTTTGTCAAATCCTTTTCTTACACTTTTCAAGGAAAAGTTTCAACGTCCCTCCAATTCTTGGCTGCTGAAAAATATTTCATTGGTCGTAAAGTCGACCAAACAGTTCTTTCAAAATACGTAATTTTGAATACATATTTTGAGGCGTCGATTTTGAACCCACCTGATTACCAATGGTTCCTCCCATATCAATTCCTTAGACTAAAGATAAACAAATATCGAGGACGTAAAGACCCGTAGAAAGTGGAGTCTGAATTTCGTTAGTATCTACGCCAATGCGAAGGATGGAAACAACGGCATACGGAGAATGGCCGACCCACAAAACATAACGTCAAGCCGTCCCGGCGCCTTCCGGAGAAGTCGTATGCCAGCTAATTCCAGATGGCGACAGGTGCATAAATGCAACTGCAGCGCCAACGCAGCAGTAGCGAGAAGACAAGCTTTGAGAATAATAGTAAAGCATACGAGGGTGACCGTTCCGATGTCTCGAGACGACAGAAGAAGAAGAAGAAGAAGAAGAAGAGGAGGCCCAATTGGGTCCCCAGCGCGAAATGACAGTTGGGCCCAACTGGGATCGACTAGCAGCAGCAGCAGCAGCAGCTAAAAGGCCAGGAGGAAGAGTAAAGCGTCAAGGTACGCGACGTGCATGCAAATAGAAATTACAGCGTGACAGTTGGCCAGGATGGCGACGAGGAAGGCTCGAGGTAAGAGGGAAACATCGGCATTCATCGGAGGCACCGCAGGCTACAACCGCAGGCCAGCAGCAGCAGCAGCAGCAGCACATCGTAGCGAAGCTTCGGCATCGCGAAGACCGAGTGGGGACTCGGGGAGGAAGGGAATGGCTGTTGAGTCTCGCAGGCCGCAGCCGAATGCGGTTCAGTACTGCAAGTGTGTCTGTGGCCGTGAGGGCACGCGGAGCTCGAACGTTCCTCTCTGGTGTGTCTTTCGCGTGTTTCCTTTCAATCTCCCGAAACTCCTGACTCGGCCGCGGAATATTTGTAAAGCGACTGGGACGACCAGTCTCCTCGGGCAAGGAGGCAGACTCTTGGTTTGGGAGTCCGAACTGGTTTTTTCCTTTCTTCAACTTCGTAGCGTTCTTTGGAAGAAGCCTGTAGCCGAGGCCACAGGATGATCTGAAAGGATCGCGACTCGGCAGTCAGTGTCGTTGACGTATCGCGTTGTGTCAGAGTGTCTCTTCGGCGCGTGGTGCTTCCCCTCTCGGTGTGTGATGATCGGTGACAGGTGGTTAACTCCTGGTGGCGTCTGTTTAATTCCTTGGGATTATCGTAGAGAGGCAGCTACGTCGGCTCCAGGATGGATGGCAGAATGAAGAGTCAATGCTGCCGGAAGTGCCCTGGAAAGGAGGAGCTACGGGTTCAGCGGCGCGACTTCCTTCGCGCACTTGTGCCATGAGCGCTGACAATGGCGACGATTCCCTGGTAATGTTGGAACCCACTGAAGTCACTTTGATTCTATCGATGGATTCGTTTGTTCGGTCTAGAGTAGCGTCCATTGTCCGTAACGAGTAACAGCTGTCACTCGCCTACCGAATTGTCAATGAACCTCGCGATTCAGCCTGCAGCGCCAGATTTTACTCTATCGGGCCAACATAGCAATAGGGAAATCCTTGTATTCAGTTCGCGTGCTGTTCGCGCAAACGACTCAGGCTGCAGGAACAATTCTCAATGCCGCGACTGAAGGAACGAGGAGGGATTTTCGAGACCGAAAGGAACGAGAGATTCGATGGAAACCGAAAGTAACCTCGCGGCGCGCCGGTTGCGAACGTCCGCTTCCGGTAAGACCAAGCGATTACTGAGCCTGATAAGGCTCTCCCGTTCGAGTTCCCCCCGGGTGCTTTGGCACTTGGGCACTAACAGTAACTACGATCCCTTTCACCGGAAGACGTCTCCTTTTCTACGCCTAGAATTTTCTCGAAAGAACTCGGGAAGCGCTACGTGGCCCCAGCACTCGACCATTCAGCCCTGATCGGAGTCTCGAAAGTCACTCGAACGTTTCTGCCCGCATTCATACAATCCTCGAGAACCGTAAAAACGACTTTTCGAGAGCGACGAATAATTTGCAGCTCTGTAAACAGGTCTGGGCGTCCCGGTGCTCGCTACCACCTAACGGAGTCGTCGCGACGTGATTCACCGTAATTTAATTAAATTAAGCAAAACGAGGCTAAACCGTTTGTCAATAGCAAAGTCCAAATAAAAGTTTTAAATTGTCTGCCGAAAGAGGAACGTTTTGCTAATCATGTGCTCCTCGTATCCCGAGAACCAGGGATGGAAGAAGAAATAAGTGTCACGTTCGAACTTCAATGGGAATGCAAAGAAGTAATACGTGTCGAGTCGAGTGGAAGGTGTGCGCCGTGGAATGTCGAAAGGAGACAAGCTCATCGTCGTGGGACGTCGAGAGACGTTCCATACCAGTTTAGAATCTACCGGGTAGGCCCCGCTTTGTCGATCCGGGGTACTGTTACTTCTCTAGCCTCTTGTTTTTCTCGACTGCCCGAGACACGCTGGACTCCTGACGTTTCGAGCGATGCGCACCAGTCGAAGAGGCCCCATTGTGACTTCTTCTTCTTCTTCTTCGCTCCTGGTTCGCCCACATCGTTAGCCAAATCGTAGATGGCGCTTCGATCGACATGCGACTCCCTTATCGTCTGCCACGAAGAAATCTACGCTTCTCCGTTATTCGCTCGTGTTAACGCAGTCAGGATAGGAGTTATCGAAGCTTCCCATAGGAGCGTCCATCGACGATAACGAAATGCGCAAACGGTACCAAGTATTATCTAGGATGATTCAAAGCGAGAGAAGGCGGCTCTGGTACCGTGCCTGGGACTGCTATAGAAATTCGTCTTTCTCACGCAGAGACTGTGGGAAGCTTTATCTTCGCCTACGATTCTCATAGCGAGCCTGACTTTTGCGCGCGTCTTCTAGAACGGAGAAAACATCGGGCGAACGGAGCTTGTGGACCTTGCGAAAATATTTTCGATGATCGCGAACACCGACTAATAAATGAGATGTCACTCCTAACTTTAGACGGCCCTCGAGTCACGTATTAGAAGCACTTAAGCCAGTTAGTGCTTTCCAAATGAGCCACGTACGGAGACCCCGAGTTTAGTCGATGATCGACGATCGTCGCTCGTTGCTCTTGAAACTCTTTTTCTTCCAGCCTGCGACAGCTCGGCTTTCGCCTCCAGCGACGATCAGGAGCCAAGAATTGGTGGGCTTCGTTCTATGCTCAGTGCCCATAATTTGAGGCCTGATGATCCGAGCTGCACGTACTCGTCGTTCCACGAAGCGATTGGCGACGCGTTGGACACGTGCGAAAACAAGATCCGTTCGAGGAACGGCGACTGTAGCCAAATGAAAACAGCCTCGAAATGCAGCTGATCGAGAAGGTTAACGATAATTATGAGTTTACATTAAAAACACGCGCAGCGCCTGAATTCTTAGTGGATTCGTGCAGCCGCTGTGATGCTTGCCTGCTGTGTCCAGGACGCGTGACTTTTCGCATCGAAGGAATAATTAAGCAGCGTCGTTATCCGTTAGAGGAACACGTCACTGGCAGTCGCCTGATAAGCGATTAACGCGAACGGCAAAAAAGTCTAATTTCGCGCGTCTTGACGCCGAGTGGACGTCGACGACGACTTTATTTCTTCGAAAGACGCGCCTGGAACATATGTAGGTACACGCGAGTAACGTGACTCACTCGACGGTCCCACGCAAATACACGTATCGCTCTTGAGTCTCAAGGATCTTTTTCCGTAATGCGCGAGGCAGGCGAATTTCTTTGAATTTTTTAGCACCCTTGACCTCCCACCACTTCCGACGCGTCCAATGTTCATTTATTAACAATCAATTGTAATGAGCTTCGATGGGACTTTGTAATCTCCTACAGTCACGAGGCAATATTCGCATTGCGTCGGAAGTCACGATAAATCCAGCAACGACTTTTGTCGTTAATTTTTAATAATAATTTTTTTTTCCAACTTGCGTCACTTCCGGTAATTTCGAAATCACACGTCACCGGGCAATGCGAGACCATCGGGAACTACCGACTGTCGGTTACACAGGCCGACAGTGAATTCTTGCATGAAAGTGGAGAAAGGCTTTCACTTTGTCCAGCTCTGCCATCTTGTCCGACTGCGTAGACTGAAATATCCAAATGGCTCAATTTTCATTGGCACGCGCGTCCTCGTTCGCTCGTCGTGTAAATCCGCCATGCAAATCAAACAGAAGGTCGGTGGCTCCTAGCGAAGCTCTGGTCGCTGAGGTCAACGTATTCCGGAACAGAAGGGTTAAGGTCAGGCACCGGCTGGCCGGCTGCCGTCTGTTAAAGGCGCTAAATCTTCAGCACCCGTCAAGGAAGCGAACGGCCATTTTGACTTGTGCTCTTACGAGGACTTCTTCTCCACAGCCTGAGGTTTATTACAGTAGCGAATTACTTGCGGACGAGACTCCGTCGGGACGTCCGTGCAAGATCATAAAGTACGCGGCGGCGCTCCTTAAAATATCTAGGCTCAGCCAACAAACTGGACCAGAGAGTGGACGACCTTTGGCACAAGCAGCGCAATCGGTAACGTAATTACGCGACAGCGTTTCGGAGCCTTAATGACGATTAATTGAATTTTAGTCGTGCATAAACGATTGCAAGACGAGGAAATTCCCGAGGTAGAAAAACGTCGAGTGGTCGGAGAGTCATTTATTTTTTGAGTGGGAACAGATTAAAAAAATTTTTTTTCTCTCTCTCTCTTCGCCTCGCTTTAACCTTTTGATATTCATACTGGCGGCTGATAGGGTGCGCCCTTGCGCAATTCAATTGAACGTCACATGCCGTAGCAGCCCTAACGTCTGGTTGACTTTGGCGAGGAAGGGTGACGTAAAATCAATAGCAGTCGCAGGTGGAAAAAAAAAACGTTTCAAAAGCACTAGGAGCTCGGAAAAAGCGACTCCTACCCAGGACACGGAGTCCTGGTAGATCGGTGCAAGTTCAACGCGAATATAACAGAGTCGAGCAAGCAGGAGAGTTCAGACATAATGGAAGATTAAAAAATATCCTTGTCTCTGTATAAATAATATTAATTACGAATCTACGCGTATTACCTTCATTGTGACATAATTGTGTCGCAAATATTTTCATTAATCAATGTAATCAATAGAACGTACGCGAGCTGAAATTCGCAACGGATTTGGATCGAACTAATTCGCTTGACGTGGGCGCGCGGGGGCTTCGTTATCGGTGGTCGGTACGAGCAGCGACGTCACCGTGAACTATGACGTCTGCCCGTGTCGATCGAAGCTCCAGGTGACGTCACTAACGTCGAAGAGTCAGTCGTGGTGTCTAGTTTTGTCAGGCTGCGTCAGAAGCGTTAAGCAGTGTGGGAGATAACGAGTAAAATAGTAGGTGAGCTCCTCGTGACGTCACTTCCGATACTGCACGTGGCTAGAAGCACATGCCGAAGTGGACTTTGCTGTGGAAGTTAAGTGGCGTCGGTTCAGGAACCTGTAGAACCTGTGGTCTGTATATTTATTCAAAATCGTGGGGTAGATCCCCAGCCTAGAGAGGTAAAGGGCAGAGACTATACGGGATGGTTGGGTCTTCGTAGGGAGAGCGTATAGGGAGCAACCCTTAGCGTCTTTAGAGCTAACCTCGACCTTGGCTACCCACGCATCGTCGACCCTTTTAGGCTTTCACTATGATGCGGAGGCCCTTTGCCCAGACGCTCACCCAGGGGATGTTCTCGTCTGATTTGATGACTCAGAACATTTTATGGGGGAGTGTAATTTGAACAGCCTGCGGCTTCGGACCCAGGGGGTGGTCGAACGAGCTTCGGCTCGGATAGCCACCCTCAAAAGTATTTCCAAACTCGTACCGCGCGAACTCCCATCAGCTTCTAAGTGTTGAATTATATAAATTCCAGTTAAATACGTAATCAGATGAATCGTCGATTATTAAAAACATGTGTAAGAAAATGCGTTTGATCAATCAGAACTTGTCCAATGTTTTCCGGGTTCATTCGGCATTAGAAAGCGTGACGAACGTGGAGATACATTTTCAAGGAGGCAGGTATAAAGTGAAATCATTAAGAAATCAGTAGAGGTCTAAGCAGTGCGGGATTACCTGGAGGACGGAATCGTACGAACTAAGCGGCGACAGGGGGGGAAATTCAGGTAAATCCAGGGCTGTGCGCAGATTATCCCTTGGGCTACCTGATGGGTTCTTTCCATTGGCAATAATACATAGAGATTCTTACTAAGGCGTAGTTTGCGTGGTAGTACTTGACGTTACTACAGTGGGAAAAGGAAATAAAGAAATGAGGTCTAGTCACGTTCTGCGCATAGTTCAATATGGAACCGCGTGAGTTCGCTAGTTCTTACCGCCGATTGGAGAATTTACCGACCGAGACACAATCTGCGCGACAGGACGCAGAAGACGCGATGGTAATGTCGATCCGAGTGCTTATCAGAGTCACAAACACACACACACGATTTGCCGTACGTACCACAGAAAAAGGAAACACACACAGTGACGAGCGAGTAGCTAGAGTGTGGTCAGTTATGAGTCGACTGGTGTAGCCGGCGTCGTTCGAACCGCGTGGCTCTTCGGGTAGCGGAGCGTCAGTCGCTCATGAGACGTCGCGACGTGAACGTCTGCGAGAGGAGCTTTTAAAATTTTGAGGTTAATGGCCAAAGCTCCTGGAAGTGTCAAAGAAAACCTTGAATGAACGAAAATACTCAGTGCTTGCTGTGGATTGAAATCGCGATTCGCGCAGTGGAATTGAATGAATCTGGCGGGTGGGTGGATGGTTGGTTTACGCGGCAACCCTTCGATCTTTGTGTCACTAATAACAATTGCTTCCTCCCCTAGATAATAATGTCATTACGGATGTAAAGCGACTGCAGAACAATGCCATTGCCATTTCGTTCCTCATTTACAAAACTTCCTCTCCTGCCGCTTCGCTGTACTCATTTTTTAACCGTCAACATTCCAGACTCTGTTAATCCTCGCGGCGTCCATTTGTAGCAGACATAAGATTCTCGGAACACCTTGAGAAATTGCAGCGTGACTTACAAAGGACACAAACAGCCTCGCAGTAACATTCACATACGTGCATCACGTGCAGTTGCATATTCTAAATGTATAAACGAGTGACTAACCAGAACGCGTATTAGCACGAATCTTCCGCTCGAGTCGTTTTCCATTATGCACAGTTCAGCAGTTGGCTGCATCAGTTTTCTTTTCTTTGTATTTCGACTCTGACTGCGATCGATCTGTGATCGATAATCGACCCTGAACTCGTTCGCGCGCTGGCTCACGATCCTTCGGAAATAGTTATCGATGATAAGACGATCTGTTTGTTTTTCCGACAGACGCTTGTAAACCGTGTTCTGGATTCTTCGTAACTATGAAATGAAGATTCTTCATTCGAGGAGGCTCAATTCTCTTGGCGAATTCCTGCGATACGGCAGACGGATTGACTTGAAATTTTGCTGATAACAAATTCTGGCAGATAAACACAGTTTTCGACGGCGGTTCATGGATCAAAGGAGGGAATCGTTCGGAACCCGTAACTCATCCAGATTGGATAGCATCTATTTTAAAATGTCTCTTGGAAGTCAGAACGTATCATTCAGCAGTAGGGCGAGGGATGATCGGCTGCTCAAAGATTTATGGGGAATCTCGAGTTTCTCCTTTGCTCATTTTCATCGCACTTTTCACGCGTCTTCGCGTCCGGCGTGTAGCTACGAGTGACGTATCCATCGAGCGCACGCAATCGGAATGTGTTATGCAAGGTAGCATTGTTCATAAAAGTCTGGCTGTGCCCTCGCGTACAGGAAGTACGACATAGTTTTCAGGAAAATAGAATTCCACCTTCTTTTTTTCACTATCCATCTTCCTGCTTTGTTTCGCGAATCATTTCATTGGGACAAAGTCGATGATACGTGGAACGTTGTATGGAAAAAAAAAAAAAATAAATTCGCACGAACTTCCAATTATGTGTAGCGATTGTCCGATATTGGGTACAGGTGCCTATCGGAAGCCTCCATTTCGAAAATAGGAAAAGCGTTAACGAATTTCCACTAAAATCAATCGGGGGCCAGTGGCATTTGAATGAACAGGGTAGACACGGAAGTTGCAAAAGGAGAAGCGCTCACTGGAGCAAACAAAAAAATTCCAGCTAGTAAAATGGAATTCACGGAACGCGAGGTCGAAATATCCGATAGAATGTCAGCCGAGTGGAATAAATCCTACCAATCGACGCCTCGATCGATCATAACATCATTTCCCATAGCGTCGACGACGCCTCGATTTTTCATTCTCTTCTTCCTATTTTTTCTTTCTTCTTGGCTTCTCGTCCAGGAATTTTCCGAAGTGGCTGGAATTATCCGTAGGAATATATTAAAAGGACGACCAGGCGCGTGCCAGCGTCTCTCGACTTTTGGTTCTTCTCTTTAATTTCTACGTCGCGCCTTCCATCTTGCCTTCTTCTCTTTGTTCCAGCGAAGAGAAAAGAGAACCAAGCGAAGACGCAACGGGAGCAGTCGATTGGCATTTTTCTAACTGGTTTCCGGCCTTTTCGCTCCTTGTTGACCTTTTCACCTCTAATCATGGTAACCTTTTGAATGCCGATCGATCGCTCTCGCTCTTTCGCATCCTTCTCCGCGAACCCTTCGACTGTCAAGCGACGTGACGCTTTTCTTTATTCCAGAGTCGTTCACGCGACGCAGCTGAATACCTCGATTTTACTTGGTTCTCGACTCGTCTTCGTCGTTAAACCGATGACGCACAGTCGCCTGGCGCAGGGCGCCGCGAAGACACGCTCCGGCACTGCCAAACGTTTATTGTATTAAATTCTAAGGAGGAAACGACAATTCTCATTGCCGTGGATTTGCTTCCTCCGAAATCCAGCCCGCGCTCGCCGCCTGCGTCTCCCATCACTCTAAATATTCCTGTATCACGTGGAACGATAATTGCCGTGGTACCTTCTGTTCCAAAAATAACGCTGATCCAGTCCTCGCACGATAAAACAGTTTCCACCCATTACCTTAACGACTATCGAGAAATATGAAAAGGACCTAGTCCCATTGTACCTTGGGGAATTTTCAGTTTGCCAGAGAGGAAACAGTAGAAGCCGTAATAGAGAAGGAGACACGCGAGCGTCGGTCGATGCGATTCAGATAAAAAGGACGCGAGCGAAGAGACGCGACGAGCGAATCCAAGCTCTATCAAGAATCATTAATCCGTGGATGCTGTGGCCCGTGTTGGGGGATGATGGGCTGAGCCCCACGTCGCCTTCAAGGGCGGCACCCCTGAAGGGGGTCAACAAACTGGCTCCCTTGCTTCTGTGTGCCCCTTGCAAGCCGAGCTACAGGAAAAACCAGAATTCCACCCAGTGGTACGTGCAGCAGGTAAAGAACCACGAGATTCCATACCCGGAGGGTTTCTTACCCGGGTTTGGCTTTGTCCCTTTCACTTCTGTCTCTGGCCAAGTGTTGTGCTTCGTGTGTCTACATGTCGTGTCTTTCCTACCACCAGCTTCCCCCTCCGAATATACATATATATATCCCTCTAGCCAAACCCCACTGTTCGTGTCGTAGTCCCTTTTTAAAAAGTCGCCCGGTATATTAATAGCGACGAAAGTGCCGTACATTTTCCTTGATGAGACTCCAAGAAGACCGTAAGAGAATTCGCAGCGTCGCGATGCCCCCCCTCCGCCCCCTCTCGCACGAGTGTGTTTACGCTCTCCCCCAACTCTACTCGTAGCTTTCACGAGTCAGCAGGCAGCCCTGGAACTCCAGAGCGGGTCCTGAATTATCGCGTGGACCGTGTCTAGTGGACTGGGCCAACGGAATCCTTATCGCACACGTGCACTTTTGAATCTGGAGTTTCGGTCGATACGGCAAACGACATTTCGGACCCCGTCCGTAATTCTCTGAACGATCCAACTTGCCAATCGAAGGATCCAAGGCACAGCACGTGACACGTGACCCATAACCGTCACCTATTGAAGGTTCCATCTTATTTTTATGAGCAGCTCAGTTATTACGAGTCGAGCGCGTAGTTTTACATTTTTTCTAGTTTTCCCTGATAAACAGGTTTTCCGGTTGCATGTCTCTCAGCCGCACGCGCCGACTTACATTATCGATCAATCCGCAGAGACAGAAACGCAGTTTCGCGACACCGCGATACCCTGAAATTTCGTTTCTACGTCCACGTCCTCACTTGACCCTGAACCAGGCGATGGACTTTAAAAAAATTTTATATCGAAAGATAAGGCTATAAAGTCAGCAGTATCATTGGTAATATCTTGTTTTTCTCTTTTAAAAAGTTCCTCGTTTATCTCCGCGTCCGACGGCTACTCACGTAATTTCCATTGCCGAGATACGCAGCTACTTCGGTAACCAGCCGAGTCGTGCCGGAGGGCCGTGTAATTATGCGTGCACGATGGAGCTATTGCCTGACCGGAAGTTACGGAGCTGTCCGTGTCTAATAGGATTCCGACGGTACCAGCCAGCGCAAACCACGAAAACCAAGAGGAGCCTTTGAGGCAGACGGGTAGTTTCTTAAAATTAACCTAGACCGTGGCTGCGCCGATGATCTTTGGAGCTCGACACGTCATCACCGGATGTCCAGAATCTACGTCTATCGGAAATTCATAAGACTCGAGCGTAATTGCCTTTTTATCTTTCGCTCTTTGTACTTCCGGTGCCAGTCGCATACTTTCTGTCACCACACAGTCGGGCACGTAGATATCTGTACGCGAGACCTTTGACCCTCTGCTTCTCGTGTAGCGAAATGACGTAGGTCTCCGGCGCAGCTTGAATTAACATTCGAGAATTTGGAATCGCGAGGCGGTCGTCGGCGACGTCCTTGTCGACGCGACGCCACCTTGGGCTTCTCATCGATCGTTCGACCTGCTAATCCCATATCTCTTGTTCTCTCATTTTTTTTTCATAGGTCGATATGAAATTGTAACAAGGCTCATGGCCGTTGAACCGCCTTGACTTGTCGTTGTCTCTTTACCTGTAGGACAGACCAGAGCGTCGTAGGACTCAAGGTCCGCCATGTTGGTTTATTCGTTAGCCAACTCGTTGCGGATTTACATTTATTCTGTGTCATGTGCGAACTTATCTATTTGTGCCGCGCATCGATTACCTCGCTGATTTCGCAATACCGGCAGATGTTTTCTCAATTACGTATACTCGAAAGAATTGTGAAACTATTAAAAACAGAAATATGCTTGTCAGTCTTTTCTCATTGTCGATGAAGAAGGGAAGCATCGTCACGCGTGGTTTCTTTCGCTAACCGTTTAATTGCCGGATCGTCCGAGCAACTTCTGGCCTGTCTCGAGGAAACATATTTTTTTTTTTACTCTTTGTCCTGGAAACTAGGCAACCTACCTGTGGCAAACGGACACGATTAACTATACGTACGATCCAAGTCCTTGCTCTTACGTCATACACCAGTTGTCCATTCCTAGTAAAACCAGTTGGCCACGCGAGTCGTGAGAAATCGTTCCCGTTTCTAACCCGGCGCTAGGTCGCCGCATGGCCAAATCGCACGTCTAGTCTCTTTTCTACTGGCTGCCACAACGCGACTCCGTTTGGACTGATAATTCCATCGAAAGGAAACTTTATACCTGGATCGATATCTTATCGCGCTCTGTCCACTTTCTTGGAAAATTCGTAGGGTCCCACTTGGACTCCGAGGAAAATTCATCAGACTAGTTTTAGTTTTGAAATTGATAAAAAAAAATCTAAAAGTGACAATTTTTAAAGCAGCAATTGCGGGAGACTCCTCGCTGATCGGAGCATCCTTAACGCAATTCCTGTTTAGCTTGAGAATTTGAAAGTCGTGAAATCGGGATTCTCGATCGGACACGAGCTACTTATTTTATGGATAGGGAATTAAAGTTGATTCATGATTTTCCTATTGGTTTCAGCCCACGTGGCGTTTATGGGGCGAGGAACGCGGCGATGGCGTCATCTACACGGTGTACCTTAAGAAAGTGCGCTATCACAGACCCACCAGGAGTCTCTCGGCTTCGGTAAGTAAGGACGGTTGCGCAGTTCATTGTTACGGAAGTGCGCGTACTATGAGGTCTTCTATACGTCTTCCTTAGGATTCCGATGACGAGATCTCGCACTTGGAATGGGAAACTGTCAGGGTCCGCTTCCTCAAGGCAGGAACCGTGCAGAGGCTGGTCGAGAGTCTTGCCAACGACGATGGTGAACTCGAGTCGACGTACATCAACGTCTTCCTGGCGACGTACAGAGCCTTCACGACGCCTCGTGAAGTCCTGGAGCTTCTGCTCGCCAGGTACGACGCCCTGGACGAGAATTCCGTCGCCCTGACGGGAGAGCAGCACAGGAAGACTCTGGTCCAGGCTCTTCACGTGTGGCTCGACGCGTATCCTGGCGACTGGAAGTCTCCTCCCAATCATCCTCTTCTGGCCAGACTCCTGGACTTCACTCACAGGCGATTGCCGGGTTCCGAATTGGAACTCAAAGCCAGACATCGGCTCCATAGGTTTCAACGAGAGGATCAGATCGGTACGAAAAATCCTAATTCTGAACGTCAGGTGAAAAATCATCAGCGTGAACCACATTGATCATGCTGACATGTGATACCTACCGGATGTTTAGAGTATTTTATCGTCGACTAATATTCCTTGTATAAGATCAATAACGTAAGGAGCTACACTCGATAAGCTTAATCATTCGAGTACAACGTGGCTGAATCACTGGGTACATACTGGGTACCGGCCTGGTAGACTCGGTGTAGGGTGCAGAGCCTAGAGACCAGGACGTCTGATGTTCGATCCAGCCTGATCTTGCTATCGGATCCCATCCGGTGTGTCGTCTTACCATATCTTTCTTAATAATTTTTCCAGACTCCTGCTTGGTCTACGACAATGGCCGGATGCAAGGCCCGGGTGATTCGATCGTGGATCACTGGCCAGGATACACCTTCCCCGAGGTGCCGCACAGACATTTTGCCGAACAGCTGACGCGAATGGATGCTGAAGTCTTCAGGAAGTTGGTGGCTCATCAGTGTCTCGGCGCCGTTTGGTCTCGCAGGGATCGGTCGAGAAGCCACGACGCCGCGACTGTGCTGGCGACAGTGAATCAATTCAATGCCGTTTCCCTGAGAGTGATATCCACTGTGCTCATGGAAACGAACCTAAAGCCCCAGGAACGCGCGCGCATCCTCGAGACGTGGATAGACATCGCCCAGGAATTGCGAATATTGAAAAACTTCAGCAGTCTGAAGGCCATTGTCTCAGGACTTCAGAGCAATCCTGTCTACAGGCTGGAGAAGTGCTGGCAATGTATGCCGCGGGAGAAGCACGAGCTCTTCAGGGAGCTCGAGAGGATCTTCTCCGAGGAAAACAATGCTTGGACTCAGCGTGAATTGCTCATCAAGGAGGGCACCGCCAAATTCGCGGACACGGCAGGCAGAAGCGATAGGCATCTGCAGAAAATATTTCAAAAACAGAATACTCACTCCGGGGTTAGTAGTATTATACGCCATGCTTAATATATATTAATTTAATATTTTGCTTATTATCGTCCTGGTATATCGTTATCACGCATCCTTGCAGAATATCAGTTACGGGACTATACCGTACCTGGGTACCTTCCTGACGGATCTGACGATGATCGACACTGCGATTCCGGATACGATAGCGGAGGGTCTGATAAACTTTGACAAGAGAAGAAAAGAGTTCGAAGTCCTCGCCAGGATAAGACTTCTTCAAGGAGCTGCGAATGCCTACAACTTTAGTACTGATCCACTTTTTGATCGATGGTTTCACTCAGTCATTGTTCTGGACGACAGAGAGGCGTACAAGCTCAGTTGTCAGATAGAGCCACCTCCTCCAGGGAACACGCTCAACAACCGAGGAAAGAAGAAGCAGGTGGGCAAGCTAAGAACTTATATTACCTAAAGCACAATAAAATATTCCCCGGAGATATCAACTGACCTTTCTGTACAGAGCAACCATCAGGGTCATCGCAAAAATGACTCGATAGCCTCGACCTCGAGTTCCAGCAGTTCGCAGTTCTACTGCGACCTCGACTCTTTGCCCAGTTCGCCTCACAATTCTTTGGACAGACGCGCCTCCCCGTCGCAGATGTCCAGCTCGTCTTCCAGTTCGTCCCTGCCTTCCCTGGACGTTTCTCTGAGTTCCGGTGGAGCCGGGAGTTCCGGTCAGCACTCCCGACTTCAGCTCCCACCGTCTGGCTTGGCCAATGGCAGCACCCCGAACCTCACGGGACCTATGAGTCCCACGCATTCTCACAAGAGCTCACCGGACTTCTATATAATTAAAGTAACCATGGAGAGCGACAGCGTCGAGACGGAGGGCGTCGTTCTCTACAAGTCCATTATGCTCTCGAACAACGAGCGAACGCCGCAAGTGATACGAAATGCCATGTTAAAATTGAGCATCGAGGGCAGTCCTGATCAGTACACTTTGGCGCAGGTTTTACCTGATCGCGAGATGGTCCTGCCCAGTTCTGCGAACGTCTACTACGCCGTGAATACAGCGCATAATTTGAACTTTATCCTGAGACCGCGCAGAGACGTGAACGAAGGGAACGTTGAGAGTCCAAAAAATAAAACGACCAATCACAAACGGTAGTGCTAGCTGTAGACGAGTAGTGTCTTTTTATTTTTATTTTCAACAAAGTAGAATGCGGTCGTTCGAAGACATATTTTTAAATGTGAACACCCGTTTGAGCACTACCAAAACTCAATTGAACTATCGTAGATAATCGTGATATTTCTCCGTATTACCATGACAACTCAGTGGAAAAAAGTATTTCGAAGTAAAGCATAATTCATGATGCAGATCGAGATGATCGACTGATTCCGTAAGAATCTCAAACGGTGACAAAATGTCGGCAGAAGCTCAAGCACGCGCATATATCAAATCCTTACCTGCTGCCTGTTCTTCACGCGTGATTAATTAATCAATAGGTAGGACGACTTTTAATCCGTTTTATAAAAATGAAATTTATGTCATTAGAAGGACCAATGAACGAATACTTGTATTACTGTGAGAAAATTGGTGAAAAAAAAAAAAAGGGAAAAATCGTGTAAACGTATCACTGTGCATTTGCGAATCGCGTAAACAGGATTTCCGACATCTGCGAAGATTCTCGAGAACTCGAGAGTTAATGTCTATGTAATTTGTCTCTTTCTTTTTCTGTAAATAACTTTATTGTAAATCCCGACTCTGAGAATTTAATTTTTCTCGGTTTTCTTCGCAAGGAAATCTTTTTTCAGTACGCCATCAAAAAGAAAAAAAAGTTTCAACTCCGACAATAAAATCTCAGGCATAATTTTGTGCAATTCTGTATAACTCTGTGATATTGAAATTTCTTTGGCCTCCAGAGGAATGGTCAAAGGCACGTCAAGACTGTGCGCGAAGAAGAGCTTCAGGGGCGTAGCACTGGGAATCAATACTCAGAGTCGAATATAGCCTGAAAATATAAAGTGGACGGGCAGCGCGATAAATTATTGGATTGGTTTTATCGATCGACCAGTCTCGTAAGCGAATAAGTTCAATCACTTATTTAGGGATCTTTCTGATACCCGAACAAACAACTCCGGTATAAGAAGTATTCGATCGTTTTAGCTTAGTCATAGGCAATTTTGTACTTATCGACGTTGAATTTCTACTTTGTCTATTGTCTCTCACTCCGTGTGTACAGAGCATTATCAACAAGACGAGTACCAAGAGTATCATTAATAAGAGTCGAAAAAAGATTTGAAAAAAAAAAAGAAAGAAAAGGTCAATATTTCATTTCACACATAGTCTTGAAATCCTGATCACGTTCCTCCGTGAACTCCCGAGTGAATTGAATTTGCCTTTTCTAAGCTGCACGGCCGCAAACGATCGGCAAATCGGCCCAGGATGTCAGCGACTCTTATACCCGCTGATGAGTGGACTTCCTGTACGTTGGCACTTCCGGCACGCGAACCTGTTGAGCTAAGAGTCAGTACCCAGTTAACCTAGCCAGTCCAGGTCTACCACCCCGCGATATGCTAAGTGAGGAAACCCGGGGGCTGTACGTTTAATGGCTCACAGTTATGTTTTACGTTCTTCCTGACCCATGAAAAACAGTCAGTCATAGCTTCAGGGTGGTTTAATGCTGCCAGAAAAATAGTGAAGAATACGTGGCAATTTGTATTCTCAAAAGAGTCTCTTCGCATTCAGGTATCTTCATTGTCAGTCGGAGTAGGAACGAATTCCTTTTTTCATTCCGTGTCTTTGCTCCAGGCTCTTCAAGAAGAGTCCAAGTGAACCCTAAGACACCATTGGACGTAGGCAATGAAGAATTCTTCAGGGGTTGATTTGCCGAAGCTACCGAGGCCACCAAGGGTGGCTGATCCTCGGGTGGCGACAGTAGCGTCAGTAGCGGCAGCGAAGTTCCTTCTTGATCGGACAGAGCTTGCGCGTATCGCCGTTAGTTGAAGAAACTCCCACGAGGTCTACGGTGGCAGGGCCGAGCATAGAAATCCGGCCAGCACGTAGGGGAGGAGGACTCGAGCTTACTCCCACCCTATCTCGACTCGAAGGCAACCCCCAGCTAAGCTCTCAGCGCCAGTTGTGAGCTTCGGCCCGGCTGGAGGCGATGCGTGTCTCGCGTCCAGCTTCCGCGCGCTTCCGTGCGCTTCCGTGAGAATCGCGTTGGTGCCATCCATCTAAATTATTTGGAAGCAAAGTCATGAGAGACGTGAGTGTTCATTCTATTCCGGCTGGAGTCTAGTTAACCTTCCGAATACCTGAGAATCGGCTGGACTTCGACTTGGCCACGTTGTAGCAGTTCCGCACACACACACACACATACTGACAAAGAGCTGCATAACCTTTACAGACAGGACACGAAGACGTCGGGTCGCCACCAACACACCCACGTCGACTCGCACACGGACGAGACGTTATTGCGAATTAGAGAGAGGATTTTTGAGTCTAAGGCAATAACCGTGCCCACACTGGCACGTTCGTAAGGCTTCGATCGGGTCTCCTAGGTTCGTTAGGTTCGTTAGATCCGTTACGTTTGTCAGGCACCGCAGCGCTGGCTGCTCTGTGTGTGTCTCTCTGTGCGTGTCACCTCTGACCCCTTGCCTCCTCCCCGTCCTTCGGACAACGTTCGCGTTTTATCCCCTTTTTCCTTCCACCAGTCGAGCGGGAGCGATGATGGTCAGGCAGCATCGATCGATCGATCGATCCTTTCGTCGGGATGATAGACACGATTGATTAATCTCCTGGAATTAATTGTACCTCTCCAAAGACTCCAGCTTACTTATTTTTAGTTCCTTGACTCTCGCAGAGACGGGTGAGGCTGCTCAGCGTCGTTCCTCGTTCACAAACCAGCTGGCTTCTGCTCGCGAATCGGTTCCAGGCTCGACATTCTTCATCTTTCGTGGCTTCTGTGTGATATGAGCTTTATGTCCCATATCTATATTGTATGTGGTCCCTATAGTAAAATCTTGACGCTTATTATTAGCAGCTGTCGCTTATATTACTCTAGATGGCTCGATAGAAAACTTCCGTCGGCTATTTCGTGCCGCCGTCGCTTCAGACAATGCGCTTCATGCTGGAGACTTTAGAGACTTCAGACTGGAGACTTTTGAGCTACGAGACACTGGAGAGCCGCCCGCGCAGAGAGAGCAGCGTCGGTATCGGTTGATCGAGTGGTCACTCTTCGACACGTATTTTTTTTTCAGTGAGATCGATAGATCCCTCGATAACAGGATGCGTTATCGATTGTCGTTGCGATCGATTTCCGATCAGTCAGTAAATTCCAATGATTTTCTTCGAGCTAGATCCTGACTGGCGTCACCTTGACGTACATAACATAACGTCACTACAGTGTCGCGCTCGATGAGAACTGCCTTTAAGTCCCGACGGATTTCGATTCTCGTGCATTCGACAGCTGGAGCCAATCGGGTTTTCTCGCTTCAGCAAATAAATAACCTGTCAGCCCCAAAACCAGCTGAACCACGACATTTCATATTTGCGAGCCATGGACGCCGTGCGTCGAGACGCCCTCGCGTAGGCATTTCTAAGCATGTCCTTCTGTATCGCTTCGATCCGATTTACGACAATGGCCGCTTTCGAGAATTCCTCTATCTATACCCGTCCCTTCCGACTGACCCTTATCTCTCCATTCAGCTGAAATATCGGCACAGTATTTCTCAATAGGCTCCCGCGAATTAAACCAAAGGAGGAGGAGTACCCCCCTCTAAGTCATAGCTGCTCTTAGCAATTTCCCAATAAGAATCTCAGGATTTCATTATATTCGAATAAATATCTTTCAATAGCCGCTCGTATCTTGCATTATTGATAGTCTTATCGGCCTTGTAATATTTTTCTGATTTTTCCAAGAGAGAGAGAGGCGATTAGCCAGGTTGTATCGAAGGCGCAAACTATGATATTCCATGTATGTAGAAAGGAGGAGCGAAGGGGCGTCCGTCCGCGTCCATCCGCGTCCATCCGCGTCCATCCGCGTCCATCCGCGTGCGTCGTGCCTCGTTCGAACGAAACAAAGGAGCGGTTCGCTCATCAAGGCATTAATAAGTAACCTGAGGTTGCTCGACTGCTGCGTACAGTCCTAGGTGCCTTTAGCCACTGTACCGTCTACAGGTAACAGGTACGTCGCGAGGCGGCCGCGCGACAGGCGCTTCGTGCGGACCCACACAGAGGCAGCCTGGCGACGTATGAATGAGACTACATATGACAATTTGAATTCCCTACCTGATATTGGCTACCGACACAGGTGCCAGGGAAACTACCATTGCACCAGACCGCGACATCAGGAAATTAAATTGCCCCCAGCTGCCTTTTCCGTTTCGCGTTGCTTGTCGGGTGAAAAAAAAAAAGGAAAAATCGAAAACGATTACGTCGGTCAGTTTACTTTTACGTGGAATATTGGAAAATGATCCGTGCAATTTTACGACTCTCGCTGGTACCCAAACGTTACATTCGCTTTATCCAGTAAATTTTACTATCGAGAGTCCAGTTTTATGATGTTAATTATACCTGCGATTAATTACCTACTCTCCTTTCACCCTTGATGTATTATTCCTTCGATTTGCTAATTCGTATTTGCACTAAGTACCAATGCGGAGCTGTTTTCTTTTTTTACTATTCCTCCTGCGACATTCGCGGAACACGAGACACGCACCCAGACTGCGTGCTAGGACTGCTACACCGTACTGCAAGGACTAATTCCAGTGGCAAAAGCGTCGCTTTCGTGAATATTCAACATTGCGACGAGTAGCCACGCAATGCAGAGGCAATTCCAGGCGTGACGTAAGCGCAGCGTGCGATTCTCGCTGCCACCTGGAAATGCACGAAGAATTACTGTAACGTCATACGGTCGAGGGAAACATGGACAAATCGATGCTCCATCGTTAGCCTGATGGAATTATTGAAGAAGCGAAAGTGACTGAAGAATCCTGATCGAGTCTCGTCCTTGTGAATCGCACGAGCATAGCCTGACTCAGGATCAAGTAAGACCGCTCGATACATTTAAAATTCGCGAACGAAAGACAGTTGAGGTTTTATTGGAGAATTTCGAATGTCCAGCAAAAACGCCTCTCGGACTGGAAGCTCCGTAAAATAGCGCAGAGCTTTTCTACATAATCGAGTAGAAATGGCGAACGATCGATGAAAAGAGACAAAATGTCCACGGGAACCTTCAGCCTCCGAATCACGTATCTCCAGGATCTTCCAGTACCCTAAATTTTACGATTTTACTGGAGTATCTCCTGGAATTTTTCCACGATCCTACCTTGAATCATTACCGATTTCTAGTTTCGATTGGATCCCCAGAACGATAGGCAGGACGCATGAAGAATCGGCAGGTTCTTTCTGTACGTTCCCAGACGGTCGTATGTGCAAAATAACAAGATCCCCCTCCTGTGAGAAGAAACTAAAAAGTGCCCTGAAATTAGTCACGAGTCTGCTCGATTAACGATCAAAGGAGTTAATCAGCGCGTTGCGGGGCCCAATGGTCTTCTCGTGCGCGTCTAGACCAACCGGTTAAATTATCAGGCTAACACGATGATCGAAGGACTTTTGGAGTCCTGGCTGAGCTGGCAGCTCAACTAAGCCAACAACCGGAGCTCCATGTCCGCCAGGTCTCGTGCGATCTTCGCCTGACGAGACGCCTCGAAAAGCAAGAATAGGCAGCAGCCAGCCTGCCTTGCGTATCGCAGCCTAGCGAACGTACTACAGCTTGCGGGACCCAGCCGCGCGCAGTCTTGGCAAGACAGGCAGCCGTCGCCTCCCTAACCCTTCGGCCACAAATATCGTTGAAGCTTCCAGCGAAGGGCGGAAAAGCTCGGCTTTTTATGCGACGGGAAAGTCGTGCCGGCGATTGGCTGTCGATAGGAGATCCAGGTGTATTTATAGTCTCTTCTTCTATGGGCGACGACGGGTCGACGACTACAATCTCCAGAGGAATCTCTTTTGTGCCACGGAACCCGGAAGATAATAAAACTGGTCAGGAGATAGAATTGCCTGTTCAATCTACTCCGTATTCTGTCCGAGCAACGACACCCACGCTCGAGTCCTCGATTCTCTACCGAATCCAACAGGCTCAGTTTACTGCCTGTCGGCTGAGCTTGCTGCTCCTTTGGTAATTTTATAGTGTTTCGCCGGCTGCCTGGGAAACGTAAAACTATAATTCAGCCGTGGAGTCTGGGTCCGTGATGCTCTAGTTAGGATATGGGGTGCACGTAGGACAGGAGATATGGGATATGGGATATTCACATTTGGCTAGTTGGCAAAGTGCACCGCACCTGAGACACGAGCTGCGCAGCCTAGAATCTATGGTAGAGGCTGCAGCCTGCAGCCTGCAGCCATCCTTGCAGTCTAGCGCCTCATGAAATATTGCTACTGCAGTCACCGCAGTCTTGTTGTAGTAGCCGCTCGAGGATCCAGGGGAAGCTTCTGGCTTCCGGAAGTCCTGCGGATCCTGTCAAAGTGTCGCTGGATGTCAAAGGGTCACTCTGTGGGGTCCGGATGACCATTTTATCGGAAACAGTTTTTTCCTCTTTTTCTAGTTGGCCAACTGCAGGTTTTTTTTTGCTTCTCACAACCGATAATCCCAGTTCTTCGGGAATACTCGCGCGACTCGCACGAGGTGTTATCTATGGATATATATATATATTTGGCATCGAGATACGCCCTGCGGAAGACGTTTTATCGCATCGTGTCTTCGCCGGAAAGCGATTTCGTAATAGGGATGCGATTCCAGGGATGGCGTGTCGTGGGAAGCCCGTTCGATATTTCTCTCCTTGGTACTTTAAAAGCTTCCATTTTTTTTCTCTCTTGATTCTAGACCGTTACGAGGAGAAACAGCCGAGATATTCTTTCTTCGGGTATATTATAAAAATCCAGGATCTGCTTCCTGGACGACTAAGGTCATCCCACCGTAATGACTTTCAAGGCTTGACGTCACTTACGCTTTCACGTAGTCTTTAATGGACTCTTGTCCTTCTTGTTTCTTCTTTATTCATGCTCAACAAACGTTTGTTCTTTCCACAAATCTCTCGTTATTTCTCTAGAGAATGGGGATCGATATGGAGGCAGCAGGTCGTTAGTCTGCAAATCGGCGTTCAACTGGGAATTGACGTGAGCCATAATAGTGTCAGGTGTGTCGAAGGTTCGCATGCTGAACGGAGCTGGTGCAGTTAATTCAAGGGCTGACCGCGAGGGGGATGCTAGGCTGCCTGTCTAGGCCCCTGCCTACCCCTGCCTACCCCTGCCGACCCACACAAGTACCCGAGTAGAAATTTATAAAGGCTCGCATCAGGCTTAAATCCTATTTGGCCCAAATGAAATCCCGGTCCTGACCTGAAAATTGGGTATAGCCCGATGTATAAAAATTTACAATATTTTTTATATAAAGCTCAAACGATAATCATCATATACAGAGCTTTATTAAAAAATTAATGGCACGTAAAAATGAAATATGTTGGAAAATAAAAAAATTTTTGCTAATACTAGCAACATTCACTGTTCAATTCTAAAGATACTTAAAAATTAATTTTTAAATGTCAATCAGCTAGCCCGGACCCGACGTGGGGAGAGTCGAGACATTATGATAAACAAGTAATTCCCAATTGGGGTAAACAGGAAAAAGAATTGTCATGAAATGATTGAACTCTGGATCCGTACCTGTTTGGGATGGTCCTAATAGGTACGTACAGGGTCCTGATCAGGATCACGTGCAATTGCCTGACTAGGGCGAATTGTAACAGAACCTGAGCCGACCCTGACGATGCTCAGAATTGCCCGATGAAATTCCTCCTCGGGTAAGCAGGCATAGCCAGACAGCCAGTCAGAGGGTTGAAATAGACAGACAGCAAAGTGGGGATGATAACTATGTGAATGTAGGTGGACGACTAGGTAGAAGGTAGAACGTATAAGGAGTTAACTATATGGATCAAGCGGGCAGAGGGATGGAGAAGGTTGTAGGTGAGGCAGAGATGCTCGAGGTACAAGGGGATATGGACGTAGCCAGTAGCGTGGGAAATGAGGAGGATCGCTGGAATGGGAGCTGCTGAATGAAGCCGAGTTCGAGGGCTGCAGTATTGATCGCCTCACCCTCGCACAACAAAACCCTCAAACACCCCTGGCCTCCCCCCTCGCCCCCTGCCCCCTCGCCCCCTGCCCCCTCGCCCCCTGACCCTCGGTGCCGCCCCCCTGACATCCCTCTCAGGCCCACGTCCACGGGCTCCCACCACCCTCTGGCAAACAACCGCCGAGTCTTTCTCAGTGTCAAGGTTGACCTAGACGCCCCCCGGGGCATTTCCATTTTTGGTTCATTCGATTTGCGGGGGTTAAGTCGATATTAGCCGATAGCGTGGGGACACGATTTCAGATACTCCCTGAGACTCCTTCGAGAGGAGAAAAGTTCTGTAGGATTCTCGAAGGATCGAATTGGTAAAAAAAAAAGAAAAGTGACGAAGGGAAGGAAGGAAGGAAGTTTTGATGTAAACCAGGCATAAGTCAGTCGCTCGCTTAAGCGAGGAAATCAGCCAATTAGCAGCGTGCGGCACAGTATGATTTTATCTGGGATCTGGATTCGGTCACGACAGGCTGTTTAAATTTGCCCAGCAGGGACGACCGTGCGGCTTTGACTCTGGTCGCGGCTTTTGTTGTGGGTGCGGAGTCAATTTTCTTAATGAAAAATTTCATTAAGGACACGAACTCCAGGCGCGACCCTCGCCGGCACTTCTGAAAACGACATCCGTTCTACGTGTGAACACGAGGTAGCCCGGGGCCAGGGGTTCTCAACCCATAACCTCCCAGAAAGATGATACTCAACGATCCGTTTCCGCGTTCCTAGAGTCCAGTGTGTCTCGGAGGAATTGACTTGCCGGTTTCGTCAATTTACGCATACGTAGCGTATGTGGAATTGCGTAGCTACCGTTACGAAGCTTCATGAAATTCCAGTTGCGCAATTCACGTGAGTCTTTAGCTCTTCGGTGCGTCCTTCTACGCTGCCCTGAATATTTACACTTATCAAAATGGCAGACATCCGCGTTCAAGCTCTTGGCGTTTCTCTTCTTAATTTTCCCTCGGAGGATCACACGTAGCGTCTGTTCCAGGGTTCCCTGAAGTCACACGCGGGTTTAATAAGAAAGAGGAAGTGAGAAGTCGTGAGACAAGCGTTAATGACGTTTCCGGCGAGTGGCGTTTGCAGGACGTGTAACAGGTCCGCTCGATACGAGAAGGGACCCCTGTCGCTTGCTAACCTCATTTCTCAAATCTAATCCATACGAGGTCAAGCTCAAGATTTTTTATTAGCTTCTTAGGAGGGTTCGCGGTACAAACGCAGAATTGTATTTACGGATTTTCATCGAGCTTAAGCTTCTTCCCTCGTCTCCTCCTTCTATTTCCATGTGAAGTCAATCGCATCCCGTGACTCCGGTCGTTTTCTCGAGTGACCTGGGTCAAACGGCGCGTCATGTTTTTCCAAAGTTTCCAATGTCTCGGCAGCGCGCCAAGACGATACATGGAGATGCGTCTGGCTACGCCAGAAGGAAACTCCCGTGCCAACGCGTACGCTAGGATCATTGACCGACTAGAGAAACCTTTCTCAAAGGAAGCCATAGAAGGCAGCGTGCGGGTGCCAACAAGGCAATTGTTCAGAACTTGACTCGATTACGGTGCACTGCAGGCCCCTGACTCCCCATCGCGATTAGTCGGATCGCTCTATATTTGGTTTGCGTGTGCTCCTTAAATCTTGAACGTTCAGCCGCACGGACCCAAAGGCCTCATTGGTCTCAATTGAAATATAATTCTATAAGAGTCCCCCTGTATCCCTCCCTCCCTCCCCCTTTCTGTAAGGACGTTTTGTTTCGAGCTGGTAAAACGTACTCAGGTATGACCTAAAGCAAGAGGACGAGCCATGGCCAGCAGCACGGAGGACTACGGATCCGAGCTGCAGGAGCTCCAGTGGGGCAGCAGCAACGGTCCCCATTTCCTGCGAAGTGGTTCACATTTCCCAAGGAGCGGATGCTACGAGGCTGAAGATCTCGAGTCCAGCAGGCACCACGGGAGCCAGCATCGGGGATACTACAGTCCCCCTGGGACAAGTTACACCATCGTCGAGAGGCCCCCGAGCGCACCGCATCATCATTCCTCGCACACGACTCCTTACAGACATCGAGGACGCGCTACATCCGGTACAGGAGCTGGTACCGGTGCAATCTCACCGGAGCAGGTTCTCAGGTAGGTGCTTCGTCCCGCTGACCACCTCGGCGCTTGCGAGTCCTTGGGAACTCGGAGACTCCTGATACCAACTTCCTGCGTCAGGCTCTTCGGCAATGGCGTCTCTAGCGAGAGGAGGCAGAACGAGAGACGCACTCCAGCTTCGAGTCCTGCCAGTGTCGCCATAAGGAGCTCCTCCTCTTCCCAGCAGAACCAACTGAATCCTCAGACTCCGCCGCCGCCGCCGCCGCCGCAACCCCTCAGCCTTCAGGAACTCACCGTCAGGACAATCACCATGACTAGAGATCCTCCGGAGTCTCATCATGGGTTTGGTATTTGCGTAAAGGGCGGAAAGGATGCTGGTGAGTCACTTTCATTCACTCCTCGCTCTTCTCTTCTCTTTCATACGTGATCGAGCTTAGCTTCGTTTCTCTATCGATAGAGCTAATTTGGCTATAAATCATTAAAGTCGTCTCTTCGCCGCGTAAAACCTCCAATGAAAAGTTAACGCGCCTGCCGATAGGCAAACCTTCGTACACCGTTCCGGGCCACATCGTGGCTACAACCAGATTCTTGATTTGTCCTACCGTAACACTTTAAAAACGGCGCCTGGACGTAGGCAAATTTTTATACAGCGGATTTGCTAAGCTCAGCCTTTCGCAAAGCTAACGTATACGAGTGCACGAGATAAAAAATCTTCTATATGACTATTTCAATAGTTTTACGAATCGAATTCTAAAATTTCATTGATTAGGTTAATCGTCAAGAGGTTATTTCTTGAATTATGTCTATGTTAACTTTTATTGGATTGGTACGACCGCTCGTAGCCTTTCCGTGATCGTGATTCTCACATACGTGCATGTCTTCACGAATCTAAACCCTGTTGCATCGATATCACTGTAAATTCGAGAAAGAGAAAGAATCGAAACGATCGTTTTTCATGGCCTTAGGATTTTCTTCTTTTCACCCCGAGTAATTATGTTGCCGCTTCGCGGACTGAAGATAAAAAGAAATAAAATAAAATAAGAGCAGCGTGCTACGAAACTCTTTATTTTTTTTCGGATGAGATTGCTCGGCTCGCAAGAAGCTCACCAGAATTAATCACTGAATTTGATCAAATCTCGAAAATCACGGGTGATCAGTCTCGGCGCAAATTACAGTCTCTGTTTACCTTCTGATGCTCGAATCCGGTCTGGTAAATTTCCATAAGAACCCCGGCTGGAATTAATTTTCGTAAAGTCCGTGCAACCTGTACGCGTTTCTGGAGATTTAATTAACGCGGAAACCTCCGATCGGTCGTATCCAGGTCTAAGCTGATTAAGAAAGAGTAAGTCAGTCACTGCCGAATTGTTTCTATCTGTTTGGCCGAACCAGAAGCGCAGTCAGGTAACCAGCGTAGTATCGGAGATCAAAGATCAGAAAAAAGAAAACCCACTGGAGAGTGAAATGATTAATTAGAAAAATGGAAGGCGGTTTCACGTCCGCCCCCCTTCTTTTACTCTGTTATTGATAAAAGCGAAAACCAAAGAAAAATATATAAATAAAGTTACAAATTTCAGTCTCCATGGTTTTTCGTCAGTAAAAACAGTCGATGTCGCATGCGGTATGCTGATTGTTCCTTGGCAAAATATCGAAGTCGGCTCGAGTTCAATTACGAATCGATCGATTGACTTTATTTATTTTTAGTATTTCGTAATTCGAGCCGGCATCATAATGTCGCATGATGCGTAGTACTTTCTGCACACGTGTCTATTAGAATAGATAGCGAGCTTGGAGTTCAAAGAAGAAACCAGCTTCTTTTTTTTTTTTAATTTTGAAAAATCAATTTTCTCAATTTTACTTCCTTCGTAGAATTAGTACTTGACATTGTAAACACTTTAGCAAAAATTCCAAAATCCCATACAGAAAGTAGAATTAAAATTTTCAATGATAAGAAGTGAGCAAGTTATAAGTTTTTTTTTTTTTTTTTTTTTTTTTTTTTAATTACGAAAATTCATTAATCTCCTACAACAGATTCTGCAGTGAACGGGTACACGTATTAATTATTCCTGTGAGCATTAATTAAGTTTAGCCGAATTAATCCAGATCACGAGCGCAGCCTCCTGCACGTTGTCTCACAGTCTCACAATCACTGATTAATTCCAAGCAAGTTCGATCGATTGAAGTAAACTAAAAGCTACCGCAGCGTCCTCGCTATTATTCATGTTATCGATTAGAGTATCAAATGATTCGGTTCAGCAAACTTTGACCTTTAATCCATGTCTACGGATGATCTCTAATCTTAGATTATCAAAGGAGCATGACTAAATTTCCATTGAATGTACAGTAGATTATAATTGTGTAATTTTAGAAGAAGAAGAAAAAAGACTCTTAGATGATAACAAAAAAAAAAAAAAAAAATGATAAAAATGACAGTCCAGTCTTTGCATGTAGATATCGAAACTGATTAACTGTACATTCGAAGCCACTTAATGGCTCCAGTGTCGCAAGTTCACGACCTCACGTTCCTCTTATCTACCTGTACTTATGTTGTTCAATTACATCCAGTATCTGCCCAGCGATACATGAGATTTCCACTCAAGGCGCCCCGGGTGTCTTTTACCCAGAGAAATGCTCTAGCGTGCCCCTCGTGATAACTGATAACGCGAACCTCTGACCGGCAGAGAGTCCAAAATATAATCTCGGCATCCTGGGTGGAGTTTTCGATCAGACGAAACGAATCCTCCAGGGGACTCCGATGGGAAAGTCTGCGTATTGGTTTCAGGGGTGGGCGTCTATATATCAAGGGTCGAAGAAGGTTCGGTGGCCGAACGCGCTGGACTCAGGCCAGGAGACACCATTCTAGAGGTTAACGGGACGCCCTTCCGGGCGGTCACCCACGAGGAAGCACTCAAGGTAAGATCTTCCTGGAGACGATCAGCCGACGGCTTCCGCGAGCGGAAGGCGAGGCTCCGGGGTGCTGTCTGAGAAAAGGGATGACAAATCGATGGGTTCTTCGGCAGAAGTGGCCCAGGTCTAGGGGGCTGCTGCGTCTGCGCGAGTAATCTCAGGTGTAAATGATGCTGATCGTTATCTGGATCCGGTGGCTCGTCACACTCTTGTAAGTCGGTGGAGGCTGTAGACAAAGGCCCACTGACAATAGGCCATCAGAGTATCGGACACTGTGGGCTGGGAGGACCAAGAGAGAAAGAGAGGAGGTGGTTTGGTGCTCGAGAGAGAAAGAGGAGAATGTAGGCGGTACGTGTGGGATGAGTCAGGAGACGTGGCCTCCGCTCCTCCTATGGAGGTATGTTGCCTGCTGGAGGAAAATGAGCCAACTAAGAGATAAAGAGATAGAGGTGGAGGGAGAGAGAGAGAGAGAGAGAGAGAGAGAGAGAGAGAGAGAGAGGACAAGATCAGAGATGACGTCCTACTTGAGCTATCAGTCTTTCGATGCCACTCTCGCATCGACCCTGACTAATCTCTTGCTGTTCCACCTGGAGGACTTTGCGACTTAACGTATCTCAAGGCTGAAGCTTCAACCCTTTTCCTAGTACTTGGTCGCACCGTTCTGACGTTGCTCTGTCAGTCAGGAGGTATCATCGGATGCACCCTCTGCCAAGCGAATCGATCCTGGACTCTTTGATGAAGCCGCAGCCCCTTTCCTGTCATCCTTTTCAGTCCTTGCGGCACAGCGCGTCAATACACGAGGAAATCTGTAAGATCCATATTTAGGACCGAAGATACATAGACTCGTGGAGAGTCGTAGTATCGGGCGAAAGGTATTTTCGGTTATTGGAAAACGTCACTGCTAAGGATGACGTGGACCTCCTCCTCCTCATCTGACGGAGAATGTCTGCCAGACTGGATCGAATGAAATAGCCAACGATAAATGTGCAAATTGAATCAGCGGGGTCGACTCTCTCGTAAAATAAGGACCTCTGCTCGTTACTTTGTAATGGCTACTAGGCCGGGATAGGAAATGCAGGAGAAGCAGCAACATCAGCGCTGCTGGTGTCGGTAATAGTAGTACTAGTAGTAGTAGTAGTAGTAGTAGTGGTAGGAGCGACAGTAGTAAAAGGAGTAGCAACGGCAGCCTCCGTTCTCGACGCTACAGCTACGACGGCGCCAGCCGTCCCGGCGCCCCGAGATCCCCTACGTTTATTTAATCTACATAATACGAAGCTCCCATGGTAGCTACTTTAAAATTCGGCTTCGCTCGCGAAGGCAAACACTCGAGGAAATTGATCAATCCGGAATCGATTTCCGGGTACGTAGCCGTTGCTGTTGTTATTATTGTCGCCGTCGACGCAGTCGAAGGATCGAGAATAGGCGAGGATTCCTTAAAGTTTATCCAGCGGACTGAGGCACGAGCATTCTTACATCGTAAAATTCCTCAGCGTCTAGGATGAACTCTGGAATGGACCAGTCAGTGAGATTCTAGTGAAAATCCTGAAGAAGGAAAATAAACGTGGAGTCTATCGATCGGTCGTCCGAGAAGTTCCGAGAGACTGATATTCATTATAGATTGTAAAGCAGCCCATTTTGATACCGATCATCGTTCAGGAATGGCCAATCGGATGGGGCGTTTGAGCTGGCTTCCTTTAATTCCGGAAGTGACTTACCGGTTCGATAATAGCTTGCTAGTCCAGCAGCCCGGTATACCAATAACCCTTCTATACTAAACCCTAATATCCTGTCGCCATCACGAGCTCTATGGTAATTCCAGCCGTCGCAGCCTGCGGTTAATATAAAATATTTATACGTAGCGCGCGAAACCAGTCATTCCGTGCGAACGAGTGTGACGAGGGTCAGTCGAATTCTCAGGTATACCTATAGATATAGTGAGACCCGAGTACGCGGACGTCCCTGGCTGGACTCCCGGGAGGTTTAAAAATTCTACGTGGAATTGAGGTACAGCTTGGGTACGGGTCGAGCTGATAAAACTTCTCTGAGGTGGTAAAGTCGCAAAGACGCAACAAACGAACTCGCCTTAAGGATGAGGCAGTTCGGGTCAAGGATAAGCAGGATGTGACGTCATGGGAGTAGACCGAGATCGATATCTATGCTACCGAATGGCGTCACCTAAAACGCGAACTCTAGTTCGCCTTCGTGTCCTGCGCGCTTCTCGAAATACTCGTTTCACGTGTTTACTCGAGAGCCTGTTTGTCCTCCCAGATGGGACACGATAAGGCCAGGAATGATGATTTAGCCTGAGGAAGCCTTAATTCGATCAGGCGTTCTGCGACCGATAAGCCTTCGTTCTTGAAATTACTTTGCACCCGTTTTTCATCCGACGGACTCAGTGATCCTTGTTCCTCTGGTTTCAGATGCTCAAGTCCTGCAGAACTTTGAGCATGACTGTTCGAGGTCCTGCACTGGATCCACGTTGCAGGGGCAATCATCCTGCTTGGTCTTCGTCGGGTCGGCAGCAATCTTGCAGCTGGATGGACCGTCAGGGTCGACCAGCTTCGCCTCCTCCTCTGCATCCGCGAGATTCTCGTTATGCGCCCAGGACCCGAAAGGTTGAACTCTGCATAGAACCAGGCCAATCTCTTGGGCTGATGATCCGAGGTGGACTCGAGTACGGACTTGGAATCTATGTCACTGGGGTCGATAAGGAAAGCGTCGCCGACCGAGCAGGATTATTGGTAAGGATACCAAAAATAAACTGGAGCACCAGCTCGTTAAGATGAACTCCGGATGGTGGGAATTCTTGGTCTCTCTTCTTCTGCATTCCTCCTCCCTTTAGGTAGGCGACCAAATCATCGAGGTCAACGGCCAGAGTTTCGAAGAAGCTACGCACGACGAGGCAGTGCAGATCCTGAAGACAAACAAGAGGATGAGTCTGCTGATCAGGGACGTTGGCAAAGTGCCACATTCCTGCACCACCAGTCAACCCATCGTATTACCAGCCTCGAGGTACCAGGAACATGATCCTCTGCTTCTCGAGAGTCTTGGAAATCACGAGCCACCCACGTAAGGACCTAGTGCCTGCCTCCCCTAGATTAGGTTTGATGGCTCAAGTAAATCCACTCTTAAGAGGGTCCTTTTCTTGAGAAAGGAATGCTAGCAGCAACGACTGGAGACCCAGAGGACTTCACACGGTGTCCTCGGCGACCGCTGCCATGGTCGAGGAAAAGGCCAGGGTCGTCCTAGCCAGGAGCGAAAGGGCTGCTCTGTCGCAGCTTCTCGCAGACTACAGGACGCGCAGGATCACCGTCGAGGATCTAGTCGCGAGTCTTGGCGACCTGCTGAATACTCATGAGAAGCTGACGTTGCTCACTGAATTACGAGAACTGGTCGACAGCAAGGACAGAGCTGCTTTCGATGATCTGGTCTATAGACCAAGAGCAACCTTAACTAGGGTAGGCCACTTCGTCCTTTTAACTTAAAGACGGACTGATCGAGTACGAAATGAAAATGGAAAGAGCAATAAATAAGATTCGTTGGTGCACAGAGAAAAGGCGACAGGGCGCATTCGGACCTCGTAGTGACACCTTCGCTCCACGATCTTCCGGTAAGTTTTTACTTTTACTTTCTCTTCGTTCCTATTCATATTTTTCGGAATATGTAAATGCATATGGATATATGTATACCAGCGCTCACACTCTCTTTGTGTCTGTTGTGTGTATCTGCTCTCTTAGATCTCTATATTCTCTTCCGAAACGTATCTCCTATCTCTATCGCGTTGGCAACATTGCGCCTGAGATTCTTCCTTGGCGTCTAAAGCAATTTTGAATCACACAGAAAATTGTCATTAAGACAAATAAACCAGTGTGAATTAAGCATAAAAGCCATAGAAGAGCCTAACGCATTGTACCAATTTCTATGTCGTCTGTAACTTCGTCTGCCCTCTTATCTGTCTCTACCTACCTATATGTATACCTACTTATCGTTAGATGGCTACACGTATCCACGTAGAGAACCCTTATTAAATAAAGGACCTTAACTAAACGAAAGATCTGTAAATAACGAACGAAGAGATGAAGACAAATCGGGGGAGGGAAAAAAAGAAAAATAGAGTAAAGAGCGAGAAGGAGCGGTTGAGTGTTTTGAAAGGAGGAAAACTCGTTATCGACTGGAGAGGTGCGAGAGAGCGCGGGAGAGAGGGCGGGGGGGGAAGAAGGGGAGGGTGAAAAGGCGACCATCGCAAGAGACACCTTTGCGAGGCTGTAGAATCACTGGAGAAGCCTCGTGGAACTCTGAAGGGGTTGTGGTGGGGGTTGGGTGGGGAGGTGGCTGAAAAAATGAAGCAAAATAAAATGCGACCGTAATTTATTGTCTAGATTTGTCTGAGCATGCAAAATACCGATTGACACACCAGTACGCAGTCAGGAACACAATATTTTATGAATACGATTGTTCTATATTTATTTGATAAAAGAAACGAAACATTCGAACGCGACGAAAAAAAGTGGCAGAGACGCGTCTGGACTGTTTCGTAAGAAATTTCGATGAAATCCTTGTGGGAGGTGACGACCCATGACATATATAGTAGACATATAGATTGCACATCACCACGTAACCACATCACATGTACGTCGCTCTTTAAATCCTTGGTAACTTTCCTTCGTTCTTTCTCGACTTTTCTCGGCCCTCTCGGCCATAGTAGCATGAGCTCCAGAACCTGCGCAAGCTGACCCTCGACCTTTGCTCAAAATCTCCCATGGATATGCCAAGTCCAATGTGCGACAGTCGCGCGCAGCATTAATTCATATCACATCTATTTTAATTCTTTCGTTTTGCTTGAGACGCCTTGAAGCCTGCCGTATTTTCCTTCTTTAAAAAACAAGACTTGCATTTTTTTTTTGGATCAAGTCGTCCTGAGCGTCTACCGCTTGACGATCGGTCGAACTAGACTGGCTGATTCGCAATCATCGACCGATCGTTGTTTTTCTGCCTGATCCAACGAGGAACAATGAATTTTTCTCGATCGCCAATGGGTTCGCCTGAGCTTTGCTGAATTTTTTCCTTGCGTTCACGTTAATTTTTTAATTGTCTTACGTTATCTTCTTTTTTTTAATTTTGTTATCAAACGAACTTTTTTTTTCTCGCGTATTCGAAATTACGTACGGGTGTAACGTTAATTTCGAATCCTGCAGCTTTTTCGCGAAGGGTCGATCGTGTATCCCAAACGGGACACCTTAGCTAACAGGACACGTGAATGGACGAATTTTCGGCATGGGATAAAGTTAAAAGAGAAAAAGGAAAAAGGGCTATTACAAAGCTCCGGCAAACTCGCGACGCGATATCAGCTGACGGCTGAACGGCCTGACGGATCTGATAATTTGCCGCAGAGGGGTGTTTCCGGGGGTTGTTGCCGACCGGGACGACTGGTGGACATCGAGGGAGATCCTCTGGGCGTGACGGGACCTCTCCTGTCCAGGGATAACCAGGAGTATAGGTCGCCGAGCGAGGACAGCGGTCTCGGGGCTGACATGCCCAGGACCAGGTCGAGAGACAGTACCGATCCAGGAAGGTCCTTTGCCAGCGATAATTATTAATTACCAAAAAGTATCCAATGCCATGCTTTCTTTTTCTTTCTCCATCCCAATCCACGGATCGCTGATTTTACATAAAGGAAGAAAGAGAAAGTGACAGGAGATACAAGGAATAGCGTAAGGGGGGTCGTTCCATGAAAAAAAAAAATGGCCTATCGACCTAGACTGATAACAATCCGAATTCGATGTTTGGTCAAAGCCTGATAACGAATTGTCAAAAATAACAGTGCACGTGTATTACGTAGATCGGTAATAAACAATGAGGCACCTGGACGCTCGATACGCAAGCGTCAAATAAAAAAGGGTGGCCAAGTCGATATTTCATTTACTAGCTAGACAGTTGATGCGTCCTTTCCTTTGTCTATACGTAACGCTAAGTACAGGTAGTTTTGGGTAGGAGGGATCACGTGAATGTAAAGCAGACTAACAGGCTGATAGGTAGTCGGCAGTAGCCGCCAACCTAGAGAAGCTAGAAAGTACCGTATAAAGATAGGGCTCCTTCATTTTTGTGGGGAAATTGGGCCAAATCCTCGAATCGATTGGCGCTCTACCAGGCGGGCTAACTTTTTATGAAGGCTGAAACTCGAGGGACACCCTAAAAGGATTTCTGACAGGAGCCTCCTGCGGCTGTCAGGATCACGTGTGTGCGTTCCGACTCTTTATCCCATTTGGACCCTAAACTCATTTTACCCTGGGAGTTTATTGTGTCGGATGATTCAGATTAAATGGAACGGACAGATTTGACATCTGTCATTGGATCGTATGACAGCTGTCAAATCTATCTTTACTGACAACATTAGAACAGAGCTGCATGTGGGTTACGTCTTGGCCTCTTGCGCCAGGCTGCTCGGTATCCTGGGTAACCAAGTGAAAAAACAAATGACTTTCCGTGAGAGTAGGCAGTTCACAGCGGTTCACGGCGGTTCACAGCAGTTCAGAGTTCGCCTTAGAAATGAGAAGTCGAGTGGTTCGACTGGTGAAAAAGTATTCGCGCTGTTTTCCCTATTTTCGTAAGGATGTGGTGCTTACTTATAATATTCCTCAGGGTTGCTAGGTGAAATCTCTAAAAGATCCAGAGTTCAGGCGCGAGCCTGAACTTTTGGGGCGGGAGGACGGCTGCTACCTAATGGTCCTAATGGTGCCTAATGGCTCCCAAGAGTTGGACGGAAGTAGAATGACCTTTCGATAGTGCGAAATATTTCGGAGAATTGCAGCGCCGTCCTTCTGCCTGGTCTCAGGGGTCCTGCGCATCGGCTGGCGCTTTGCGCCATTTCTAGTCGGAAAAAGTTTTCATGAAACTTCTTGAAGGGTCAGTGAGAACCACCCGAAGGGACTCCTCCCTCTCCTCTTTTTCCTTCCTGGAACTCCTGAGAATGTGTTCCACGTTGCTTTCGACTTTCACCAGCAACGGGTAAGGGTCATGTCATTTTCTTGAATCTTTCACTTCTTTTATTTGTCCTCTTTCGCTTTTTTTCTTTTCGCCAACTAGAATTTAGCATTCGAAAACTTTGGCAGATAAGCTTACGAGCGGAAAGCGATAGTAAACGAAGATAGGAAGAAAAGTTTGAGTTATCACGAAGAAGGTCAGCGATCCTAATGGATGACGCGAATGACATTGATGATGATTAGGATGAGACATAAGTGTGCTAATGTCATTTGATGTCGCTGGCAAAAGGACTTTCATGGCAGCTCGACGATCGGTGCAAATTGATTTGAATCATTTTCGGACTTCCAGAGTGGGCTGCAGAAGAGGTCAGCAGCATCAGGTCGCAACCTCTGACCTCGCCCTCTCCAACGATGACGAGTGTGATAATCAGGTACACACAGACACACATGCACAGGCGGGCGCGCGCGCGCGTAAAGACGTTCAGGCATAAAGGCATTACGGGTGCATTCAGTGATGCCTGAAAGATATGAGAACGCGCGTCGCGACGCTTTAATGACAGCGGAACCCGAAAGGCTTCCAAGAGAGTGAGGCGTCTGCAACCGGAAAGGGAGGTCGCGGAACGCAGGAAGCCGGAAGGAAGCGCCTTCTGTAAGAGTACAATGCTTCTTTTGTTTTCCAGGACTACGAGGACGAGACAGGAAACGACCGTGGCCGTCGTCACAGTTCACCAGGAGGTTCTCGGGGCAATTCCCGGGACTATCCTCATCATCATCTTCTTCCTGACAATTTGGTAAGTCGACAATAGCTACGAATGAGATTCAATTTCGAATTCTAATCCCTTCGCCACTGTCTATTGCGTGACGTAGATGTACCTCAGGTTGTCTTATTTGGGGTCAAAGAGCAAATTCCTAAATGGACTACTTCCAAGTGACTAGCCTGATCCATGAGATTCATTGATTTACATGTCCTTGTAGTCCTTGTGTAGATAAGAGAAAAAATAATATGAAAGCTCGTCGCTTGGAAAGTCAGATCGTTACAAGTAAGATACGATATACGTAATATAGTTATAGTTAATATTTAGCTAATCAGGATAGTCGAGAAAAGTTCCTAATTATTGTTAGTTAGATTAAAAAAAATCTTACTGTCTTCCAATAAAAAATAGGATAGCCGAGGGCGTTTTTGGAGTTTAGTAAAACATAGTTTTTACTTCGTTAAAGTAAATGACATGGATAGAGTCGGTCCCGGCCTCTAGAATTTTTAGTTCAAAAATGAGGATCTACGCGGTAGTGTAAAGACTGTCCTCTTTTCATTTTTAATCTCTTTCACTTCCATTTTCTGTCCCTTCATTTTTTTTTCTCATCTTTCACGTTCCTTCTCTTCCGCGAAACACCTACGTCTATCAGAAATTTCGTACGTACAGCAGTCAGCCTATGAAAGAGTCTGTTCGCTAGGCACTGTCGGTAGGAATTTTTGTCCTCGAGAGAATTCGGTACTCTCTCTCTCTCTCTCTTACTTTCTCTCTCTCTCTCTCTCTCTCTCTCTCTCTCTCGACTCGCCTCATTGTCAGAGAAAGAATTGGCGGTCTCCAGTTTGGTCCCCCTGGAACACGCCTACTAGGTTCAGAAGAGTCAAATAAACATGGGTGAATCTTCACGAGGACCATTCAGTGAAAACGGATGTAAGACTCTATAGGAACCGGAAGTGGGAAGATCCAAGCCTCGAATGACGCTTCACTTAAACTTGTAACCCGTGAAAGGATATTAAAACGGTCGATTGGCAATTGCCAAAATTTGCATTTGTCTCTCGATTCGATTAGACCTTTTTTTTTTGTTTTTCTCATTCTTTCTGTACATATTTAAGTCTTCTTCTCGTACCCGAGCGCTCATTGTCCAAAGAAGCCGAGGAAGACGTTGCGCGTCTCTTTGAGCGGAAACGAAGGTGAAACTTGGAGCGTCGTCCGGGTGAGACGATTATGGAAAGTAAATCCATTCGAGTGATCAACCAATCCCAAGCGAATCGGCGAAAGTCATCGCTCCTCGTAACTGGAGCAAGATCATTAATTACTCACGCAGAATTCTTCTTATTTCTCGTGACGAGTCGTCGTTCTTTATTGACAAGAATAATTATTAACAGTGTATATATATATATATATATATATATATATATATATATATATATATAATATGTGCGTCTACAGGGAGTATAAAATACTCACGAACAATAATATATGTATCGAGGTTTTATGTACAGGGGTGGGGAGGAATCGATGAACGAATCGATCGAGTCCATTTAGATAACGAGAATCGTAACCACGCGGGAACAATCGATAGGATTTCTTTTAACGAGTCGCCTGCACAGTTTAATTTTCTGATTGACGAGACTCAGGACGCGTTAATAATCTCTCTCGGGGAAGAGAAGATTTACATGTGTCAGTGGGTGATAACATGATAAAGGTAAATTGGATGAATCAAATAAATGGGATAAATCGATAAAACTCATTCGATCCGGAGGCAATCTCCTGAGATACCTTACCCTAATCCTAATCCGAGCAAGTGATTACAAGCTAGCTTATCCTTCGAGATATACGAGAAGATAAGGTACAAGAATAGGGAATACGGAAATGATTCACTCTCCAGGTCAAAGTTTATCCTGAAGAGCCTGACGGAGTTCTTCGGTAGCCTTGGCGACGTCCTGGGCCTGCCTCGCGTGCACTTCCGGCCTGACGTGCTGGACACTCGAGTTTGACCTCCTCACGGAATTTCCACTGGCAAATTTCGGTCGCGGAATTCTCACGCGCTGCACGTCGCTCAGCCAGGACTCCATCTTTTGCTGTAGTCTCTTTTTTCTGGGTTTTACTCCTTCTCCTGGCTCCTCCTCTTCCTCTCTTATCTTCTCTCAGGCTCCGCAGGTCGCGATATATTCCAACCTGAAAAATACGAAGGTCTTTATCGTGACAGAAAGGAGCTTCCCGTGGGCTCGGGAAAAATGTAGGTCGAGCGACGCAGCCAGCCGTTTTACGAACACCATGAGGATGTCACTGGGCCAGGAGGCTGGCTGACTGGCTGACTGGCTGACTGGCTGACTGACTTTGTCGGGCCACGAAACAGGCTCTGCATCGCAATCAGCCTGTCCGACTGACACTAGGCCACCTCGTTCACCAGACTGAGACGAGTTCTTTGTGCCTTTTATTCTCCCATCTCTCGTCGTAAAGCCACGCTAACCCCTCCTGGTAATTGCGAGTAAAATACACGGTACGCGCGTCCGCAGCGCCATCTTGGGAATCGCCAGTCCCTTACGTAGTAAATTAGCGGGAACTTGAAGAGGCACAGAAACGGGAGTGACAATTGGGACGGAGTGCGAAAGAAAAAGAAATTACGAATACCTGAACGCGTTACTCGTTTAGCCGAATCCAATTAAGCTCAACTCGATTCCAGGATGTGTCTGGGCCCCAGGCTGTCCCGTTACTAATTCTCACCATTCTTCTCTACCTCTGAGTATCCATCTTACGTTTCTTCGCTGCCACGCTCGGACTTCGTCTCGGCACGTAAAAGTGACTAACGTCCCTCCCGGAGGGACAGAGAAGAAGACCTAAAAATGAACCCGACCAGCCTGAGACTCTCGCGTCTTCCGCTCCTTCCAAACCGGCTGAAATTTATAAATTCACCGATTTACCGATTTACCGTACTGGATCTACAGTTAGTTGCATCCACCTATGAGAAAGCCGGTAACGAAGGATCGGTCGATTTCTTTATTGAGATTTCAAGTGAGAATTGTCGCTGTCGATCGATCATCAGGCTCATCAAACCAAGGAACTTTCTAGCCAACTGAACTCTCCTCTGCTTGAGCAATTTCAAATAGGCGCAAATGAGTAAACGGTTAATCCGGTCAACTCGAAAGAGTCCTCCATCTTGACTCTGGTATCTGGGTTGCTTCGCGATCACTCCCTTGTTGCTTTTAGATTAGATTAATTGTATTCCGGCGATTAGACTTTCCATTGAACGACCAGTCGCTCGCTGAACTCGATTTATCTTTTGATGTAACGTTTGATACTTGCTTTGACAACTTTACCCCTACTTGAGCCTATTGCTTGTTATTATTGCTGATTCTTTCACGTGAGCCAATTGCGCAATTGCTTACAGATGCGATTACGCTCGAGATGATCGCGAAAACACGTTCGGTTATCTAATTATCTTCATTGTGTTTATCGATTGCGAATCTGCCTGAGACTATTTCGTTTCTTAAATTTTTATTAACGAACCAACGACTCGTTACGGTGAGATATCCTATCGCTCCATCGAACAAAGTTGGATGATTTTTCTGTATTTACTTCCTTTCTCTATTTTCGCGCAGATTCTATGGATATAGATATATACACCGTTGACACGTCCTCTTTCCTCCTCCACGTTATCCTTTAATTTATATTCATTTACTTCCCTTTGAAAAATCACTAACGACGCGTCCCGACTCTTTTTTACTTTGTGGACTTTCTGTTTTCCTTGTATAAAAAAAAGGATTCTCTTCTGGTTCTCCTGCTAAAGATCCTGTCGATACTAACAGTGGCGACTTACTCTGGATTGCTGGTTGGTCTCCGTTTTTCCTTGTTCTTCCTTGGACACTCTTGCTGGACTCAGGATTGGTCCTTGAGATTAGGTCCAGGTCGTCGTCGGATGATAATCGCAAATTTGGATTAAAAGTATGAAAGAGAATAGTGGGAAAAATGTGAACTGTCGAGGTGAGAATAGTCAGCTGGAGCGTCGAGGTGGGCACGTTGCGCACTCGTGTTATCCTGGTGACTCGACTGAGCTCGACTGATTCAAGAACCGAAGAACCGAGTACGAAGCGGCCAGACTCGCCCCCAGGTTTACGTTTACTCGATCGGCAGTGAGTAAACGAGAGAGTATTCTGAGAGAGGGAACGAGAGGGACTGAGAGGGACTGAGAGGGACTGAGAGGGACTGAGAGGGACTGTAGAACAGGTAAGAGGCGAGACGAGCAGGAAGAATGGTTCGACGCTGTTGCCAAGTTGCCAACTTACTGGTTTCGATGCGCATTACGCTCGAGACTTTGGTATCGTCTTCGAAAGGATCGGTTCCACTTTGGAACCTGTCCCTGGGGATGACTCCCTCCCTCTCACTAGAATTGGCAAGGGTGAAGATCGATTGGAAATCGAAGTAATGGATCAAAATTCACATGGACTCGAAATGCGAATCTTTTGAAGATCCGAGCCTATATCGATGGCCCGGAGAAGAGTTGCGACTTCCTGGTCCTGGGATTCCTGGAAGGTTATCATCCTGAATATCGGAGGCGGGACCCCAGTCCGTTTGGAGACTCCCAGAGACTTTCTTTCTGAGTCAGCGTCTGCGTGACTCACGCCCAATTAGTCCAGCTAGAACGGACGGATGTCAGAATGGTCTAGGAGGAGAAATTAACGAATGGACAGGTGGGCAGATGGGCAGATGGACAGACGAACAAATGGACGCTCGGGTGATTGACCTAAGAAGCCCCTGATATTCCTTCAGGACGATTCTGCTTTCGTTTAGCTTAGAAGACCGAAAGACTTCTGGATCGATCTCACCTAAATGACCTGACGTTAGTCCTGACAGGATTCCTCGCGGTTGGACATATCAGACGCAGCAGACGTCGAATCGCATTAAGTCGGCTTCGAGGTCAGAGTCTAAGAGCAGGAAGGATTTGACAGGAAGGAGGCGAGGTAGGCCAAAACTGAAGGAACCGATCGCTGATCCAGGTTTCTCGAGTCCTGTTGAGCTATCGCACTGCTCGCCGGCCCTGCTCTTCTCTTTCTCCTTGCCGATTGACAACAGACCATTAGGCGGAAGCGATGACAGCACAGATAAGCTTCGCTTATATTTAGAGATCGGCCGCCCGTAAATTTCCTGCGGTTCTGCAGCGCGATGCGTTGAAGTACGAAAAGCATAAGAGCATAAAGGGGCTAACCGCATAATGATAACAGGCCGATGCAGGTCGCGGAGAAAGTTTTGACTTGCTCGAACCAACTGGACGGTCAATTTTATGACTTTACCGATTGTAGGTCAATTATTGCAGCATTGCCGCCTGGGCACGTGCATTTACGTTTCTCCACGCTGACGGATTTCCAGTTCCAGTACCTTGGTCGATCGCATGTGCACAAGAAACATACACGGTGTACTCATTGTTCTGCATCGTACCTGGAGTAGCTCACGAAAAGGAGCACCGAGTCCACCGTGTTGTGTTTCCTGCACGCTCAAAGACGCTTTTCGTTTCTGAGACTTGGCTGATGATCACGAGACCCTCTAGTCTTGTGCTCGCAAGAGGCACCGACCTCTGCCTAGAAATCGCTAGACTCTATAAGAATCGGGTAATGGAGCTGGGATCGATTGGTCCAGGATGCTGGACAGTCGAAGCGAAGGATCCCGATAACGTATCACTGCTTTACTGATAACCAGGCTAATTTGGGATGCGCTGTGTTTGGGGGCTGTTGTGCTAGGAGAGCGACGGAGGGTGCGAGGGTAGCGACGCCGAGATGATCGGTAATGGGAGGCGAGGCAAGAGGGATCGGGACCGCGATCGTAATCGAGATCGTGATCGTGATACGGAGGAGGATGATGACGAAGGAAGGGAAGAGAGGAGCTCGGAGGGTGTTGGAGGTGGGGGTTTCGGTGGTTGGAGGTCACACCTCCTTGGTGGACTGACCCAGCGTGTCAAATCCTGGTACTGGGGCGCCAGGCCCCTCGTAAGTTTATCTGCTCTCACACATTTGAGCTAATTTCGGGTTTACCCTAACCTAACCTAACCTACGTCTACCTACCTCACTCTTTCTCTCACTCTCTCTCACTCACACACTCTCTCTTCTCTTTCTCTTTTTTTTTTTCTTTACTTTTTCGCAGTTTCTCTCTTTCACACGCCACGCGCACTGACACTGTCGCTATAGACGTGCACACACGTGGATATACTGGTTAATTACTAATTTAATTAATAAGAACTTGAGTATATACTCTGTTATCTTCCCCCCCCCCCCCCCCAAAGATGCATTATGCAGCTTATCATAATTTTGCACAATTGACAAAATACTTTTCTTCCTTACAATTGGATACATACAGAAATACGAAAATTTGTATATCTTTAAATATTTATTTTTTTTCGTACGACCACTCTCTCTCTCTCTCTCTCTCTCTCTCTCTCTCTCTCTCTTTCTCTCTCTCTCTCTCTGTAGAATTATAAGAAACAATGCATCGTAATTGAATCATTTTGTGGCATGACTATACTTACGGTTTGTAATTATCATTCTTGTTTCTCTTTTACTCTCTCACTATCCTCTCTCATCCTATGACTACTGTCTCTTCTCTCTCTCTCTCTCTTCCTCTCTCTCTCTCTCTCTCTCTCTTTAAAGACAAAACGAAACCCTTTGCTCTATTAGAGTTAGCGATAGTGAATAGAGCGTGTGTACGTGTTACTTAGATGTCTTGCACATGAATTTTGTTTTCCTTATTCTTATTAAATTAAAGCACGATACTAGATGTCTTGGCATGCACCAATCACTAAACTCACATGATTTCGAACGCTAGGAAATAACGGAATTGAAAAAAAAAAGTACAAAAATGTCTCGAAGGAGCGATCGATAAATCATAAAGATCTTTCGAGCAGAAGACAAGCGTGATAACTGATTAGAATGATGATCGGACGGCATACCGGTGGCAACTTGGTAAGATGCTCTTTAAAAGTACTCGCGCTGCTAATCAGAATCCTTATCACGACGCCTGCAAGGCGTCGGGACGATCTGGTCGTACTTTGAGATGCCAAGAGAAATCCCAATGTGAATCCAGTGCGTAAAAGCGGCGGCCTTTGTCTTTCAAAAGACGCGAGTCGCTCGGCAGCAGCCATTTTTCCCAACGCCACGGTTTGCCGTACTTTCACCTTTTCTTATTTTCTTCGTTTTCTTCTTTTCTTTTATTCACGAGGGACGGCACCTCGACGAGATCTCGCGCGATAATCGAAGGGACGCCTGGCGCTCGACGATCCACGATCCGTCATGAATTCATGATACTCACGATCCACGATCGATCGTAGAATCGTCGATACTCGGCTCAAAGAAACGCGCGCGCTACGAGTCCTTCTTGATCTTCTTCTAGTTGCTCTAATCATAATAATTTTTTATCGCGAACACCACCACTCTCCGAGCACCACCACACCCAACCACTTAACCAGCCTATCTGCAAGCATGACTTAATATATATTTTATACTCTAAAATATTCACGCAGTGTCCTTTCCTAATGGCACATACACTCGCAGCACAAAGTACGGGATCCGATAACGGATTCTTATCGATCTGCATGTGTCGAGGATCTAGGAGATCAAAGAATGCGTAATTGTGCCAGTCCTAGATCTTAATTGGCCCGTGCTTGTGGAAGCGTGTGTAGCCAGCGGCGGAGGAGCACTGTATTCACATTATAATATACAACAGTATGTACGTATGAACTAGCGTGAGCCTTTAGAGATTATAATTTTATCGTGTGCCGTGGGTAAATTTTGACGAACGTCCGCGACAGCGGTAATATTTCCTAGTGGGGCCCTTTAGCTCCTCCGGCTGATCGTAAACCAGTCAAAGATGACCGAGCCTAAGAAATTAAAAAGACTCTGGCCAAAAGATCTTGTCAGCGGCCGTTCTCGACGCCAGCATAATCGAGGAGCAATCCCCGTGGGCTGATCGCGTTATAATGATCGATGATCAGGCCCGGTTCAAGGATAACGAGTATTCACTTGTGACGAAGATGAGCTGGATTGTCGGCCCGGGTGAAGTATTGTCGCTGGTGCTGGACGTCAATGGAAACAGTGACCAATCGAATTCTAATACTTTCAGGAACTCGCGCACAAGCTCTCACGGAGCTTTGACATGCAGGAGGCACAACTCTTGGAAGAGAGTGGATCCGGAAGTGGAGCAGCCGGAAGTGGTGGCTCGGGTGGACCACCAAGGAGGCACCACAGTGCTCAGCGGTTAACCAGGAGCGAGATGTCTGAGAGGAGAGAGGAAGACGGTGCCCTGGTGGTTCCTGATCATCAGGGCAACCTGAGGATCACGGTTAAGAAGACCAAGTCCATTTTGGGTATCGCTATTGAGGGTGGTGCTAACACGAAGCATCCTCTGCCGAGGATCATCAATATTCACGTGAGTACTCATACTCAGTGATGATCTGGACAGATGACTCGACCTGGGTCCAAGAGTCGAGGACTCCGTTAGGTCCTAGAAGGCAGAGGAGAGACGTTCGCCCATGGCGACGTCCTTTCAGATCTTCAAGGAGTTACTTTCGCGCGATCGACATCGATCGAGGAACCGGTTTCAAATTTGATATCCTAAAACGGATCTCCTTTTTTTTTTCTTCTCTTAAACTGGCCGAGTCAGACCAGTCAAAAGCGCGAACGCTTAACGGGTTCTGTTCCGTGTTTGCTGTTCCGGTGACACGAGTCTCCTGTTCCTCTTCAGAGTGCCTTGACCCTTGCGATCAGGAATTGCCTGATGTAACTTATAGGCAGAGCTAGTGGTCGTATCTAAACGAAAATGAAAATACTCTTTCAGGACAATGGAGCAGCTTACGAAGCCGGTGGACTCGAGGTGGGTCAGCTGATCTTGGAGGTCGACGGTCACAAGGTGGAGGGTAGGGCTCACTGGTAGATTAGAATATCAAAAAAGAAGAAAAGCAAAGATCCAACGTTTAATCGAGATTAAAACTTGCAGGACTTCATCATCAGGAAGTGGCCAGACTGATAGCCGAATCATTCGCACGGCGGGATCGTAACGAGATCGAGTTTCTGGTCGTCGAGGCCAAGAAGAGCAACCTGGAGCCGAAGCCTACGGCGTTGATTTTCCTAGAGGCGTAGCAAGAATCTCCCACCTCCGAGCCGGAAGTATCCTAGCTTCGAATCCCGAAGCCAATTCGAGAGTAATTCCTCAAAATAAACAAAAAACGATAACGTATAAAGAACTATTGGAAATGCTTAAAAATTCCCTAAAAATTACTCTCTGGCTTCTGGATCCGATTGAATCTCTTACCGATTCAACTGGCCCAGGTGGTGGGAAGATCAAGACACTTGCGTCGACCAATTCGACTCGACCTAGTCGCTAATCGCTGATCGCTGATCAGAGAACACGTGCTGTCAATCGTATACCAGCGAACGACGTGGGTATTACCGAATGATGCTAAAGTCACGGAGGAGCGAATAAACGAAGGACAAGCTGTACCAAGGAAGGGAGAGAGAGAGAGAGAGAGAGAGAGAGAGAGAGAGAGAGAGAGAGAGAGAGAGAGAGAGAGAGAAGAAGGAGTGAACCCAGTTTAAGTGGAACCGGTCAAGAACAATGGCCGAAGACGCTGGTGGTTGGTTCGCCTCAGTATTAGACATATTCACGAGAAGCGTCCACTGTGCCAAAGTAATTAGCGACGTCTCACGTGAATATTAGATACACACGTGTATCTACTTAAAATACATATAGATCCTCGTGCGTTACGTTTAATCAATGAATCTGTTAATCCGAACGATCGGAGAGTGACGGCAGTGCGCATGCGCGCGCGCGATAACCGCGAACTTTCGTTAAGAGATTCACGATGCAATTCACTGTTGACTAATGTGTTACAATGGCGCCGAAGGATTAGAATCCTTGATCCGCTCCGCGCAGGAATCTTTTTCTTCTTATCTCGCGATCGAGCGATCCTCCATAGATTTATTTCGTCCTAAGTTAAAGTTAAGGTCGAGGAGCGGACCAGGGAGGTCTAATTCTGCCGAGCGATTATTATAGACTTATTATGGGAATTGTTGAGGCTTAAAAAGTATATATAAATATATATACCTATATACAATACGTATACGTATATATATAAAATTATTACCAAGAATTCTCGTAGTGGAATGCAAGTTATACATATACGGAGTGTTCGCGATTTTTGAAGAGGAGAACGACTAGTATATATATATATGTATATGTATACATAATATTTTCAAAAAAGTAACACGTAGTTGTGCGTAATTTAAGGACTACTACAGGGCCTGGTGAATCGAGTCGAAAATTGCGATACGATCCGGTGAGCTTCTTGCTTATTTTACAAAAGGATTTTCAATGTTTTCTTAGTTATGGGAAAATCCGAATTCGTTGTTAATTGTTTAGGAATGTTTCAGCTGACCGTCGATCGTAGCGCTCTTTGTGAGGATTATGAGAACTAGGAGGATTATGAGGATTGCGTGGATTGCGTGGATTGCGTGGATTGCGTGGATTGCGTGGATTGCGTGGATTGCGTGTAACGGCACTGAGGCTGTTCATGGTACTCGATTGGTTTAGAAATTAGATAAGCCAAGCGTAAGTTCAAGGTAACAAGGCAGATGCGCATGAAAAGTCATAGGCGACAGGCAGAGACGATTGGAAGATCACAGAACTGCACTGTGGAAATAACTGCAGCCGTGTATCTTAGAGAAACTTAGAACTGTAAAGTTGGTAATGTGCCAAAACGTAGTGAGTAAACGAAACAGAGATAAACTCGAGAAGAAGATTGCCCGAAGGGAAGAAGAAAGGATGGGAAAGTAGGCCGAAATAAAATTGAAAGGAAAAAAAAAAAAGAAAAAAAGATATGGATACGTAACGCGTAATGTACAGTCTGTGCCATATCGGCTTTTATTCTGATTCTTTTTGTAGCACGCACAATAATGGCAAATAATAAGAGATGCACCGCTTTTAATCGTGTGAGGACGTGGAAATAATAATTATTCAAATTCGGGCGGGTCTTCATGTACAGGATGGTCGGAACGGAGACCCGAAAGGGGATAAGAAGGATCGATTGACGGCTGAAGTAACGTTAGGAGAAGATCGAAGAAAAATATAACCGAAGAAAGAAAAAGAAAAATAGGCTTTTTCCGAACAGATTTTTTTAGAAACTTCCAGCCTCTGGCTTCGTTTTGGGTCCAGTCGGTTCTCGATAACGGGACGATCCTATTGGCTGGGGGATGCAGAAGTCGAATATTTTTTAAAAATGGCTTTCGAAACACGCAATCCGGACGTCCAGAGGCTCGGCTGACATATCCGACAATGCCTTAAGTACTGCTTTGCGTCTTGATAATTGAACTGTTGTTCGGACGACGATCGACGAGAATCGAAAATTCATTTGTCCCGGGTTGTCGATTCGCCCTTATCGATTCCTACGAACGATCATCGAGGCTCTGCGGTCCCTTTGGATCCTGGAGATTTTTAGAGGGGTCAGTGTCAGGAGTTCACTGGAAAACCAAAGAAAGGTGAAATTCACGTAAAAAAAATTTCTTCTATTCTCACTGGAAATTATTAGGCGAAAAGCAAATCGATCCACATTTCAAAACGAAGACTCGACCATGATAAAAAACAAAAAAACCCGGAATGATCTCCGATTCTTGAGAAATAAGGACGAGTGGAGCCGAAGCGTGCTGGACCGATCGCAGCTTCTCTCCTTGCGTCAACTTTGGCCATTCCTATATACACGGGAGATTCTCTCGATCGATCTCGAACGATCGAGCAGTAGATTCAAATAGACAAGTAGCTCGTAACCGTAAAGCTAGAGAGTCTAATAGATCAGAGAAAAAAAGATAAACCCGTTAGAGATTTAGCGAACGGGAACAGCTTCGATGGTAGCGAAACTTTAGCAAAGTTTATTTTTTCAAAAATAACACCCCCCCCCTCCCCCACCAACAACCCTCTCCCCCCCATCTCCGCTCTCTAAACGTACCTGCATACAAAAAAAGACAGCCTGACAAGCCAATTACGACATCCTGTCAAACGATTCGTTTGAATTGGATGAAAAAAAAGAAACCTTTATCGAAGGTCCTAGCCTGGTCCTCCCTGTTTTTTTTAAGAACCTCCTCATCAACATCAACCCCTTTGATTGGACCCTCATCACTCCCAGGCCCTCGCTCACCCCATTCATCCCGATCAATAGTTAATGCCAACTCAAGAGAACGAAGATACCAAAGAACGCTGAAGATTCCGCGTATCCTCATCTTTTGATCCAGACACCACGTGAATCGTGCGCGATGCAGATTAATGCAAAAATAAATAAAGACAGATTATTTTTAATTGCCGAAGAGATTAACCGTTCACCCGTTCACCCGTTCACCTGTTTAACTGCGTCTCATAAAATTATCTAAACGATTGTACGCCAGGTCGTCGTAACAGGTCAAAAAACAAAAACTGTACATAAATATACAGTTCGTTCATACGCATTTCATAGAATACGATTTTTCCAGTCCAGTTATACAATCACGCGAGAGGTAAATATTCCAACGGAAGACGGATCAGGGTACGAAGATCCTACCGCCGGCCATTGCGAATCCTCGAAAAGAGCAAATTGGAGGAACATAAGGCGCATCGAAACTTTTCATGTGCAACGCACGGAAGTTCATATTATTATTATTATTATTAAATAAAAACGTTCACCACAAAGGAAGAGACTCGTTCAATTGATTTAATATTTTTACACCTCGATCCTTCTTCTTCCGTAGGCAACGTCGATATTCTTTTCTTTTTTTTTTTGCTCAAATGTTTTAGGTAAAGCAGAAAAGCCTTTGGTAATCTTACGCAATGTCAGAATCCGGTATTTACATTGGCGCCGAGGAAGCTTCATTGTTATGACGTGGACGTGAAGGTAAAATCTTGCGAAAGGTGTTAGATGCTTACAGAGACTGGCTAAGCGGGGCCAGCCGAGTCGTGGGTATCGAAATATCAGCCAGTCCAGATTCGCTTTGATCTCGAAACTTAAAACAGGTCCACGTGCGTTCGTATTCGGTCCTATCGGCTGTCTTACGTAAGAGAACCAGGTTACAGGTAACCTCATGTGTAATCTGTAATCTTGTTAAATGGCCAGAGGGTGCGAGTGACCCTCGGCCACGTGTGTTGACTCGTGGACGCCTTACAGGGTAGGCGGAAGAGGAAAGAGGAACTGCGGGTAAAATATGATTTTGATTTAAAAGAAAAAAATTTACTTTTCCAGAACATTTTTCGGACGGTGACGTACGGTCATAGAGAAACTGTGAGCTTTTTAAATGATCCGTAGTTTTTATAGGAAAAACACGTCATTCCGAATTATTATGTCAACTCAGTAAAATTCCAACGTTTCCAAGAGCCTAGAATCAAATTTACGATTAAATAGTTCGCGGAATCGAATTGGGGTTATGGAATAGTTCAATTCCGGGAGTCGCGAGTATTTCTACGACATGCGGTTCATTCGTACAAGAGGATCATTATATAACACCTTGATACTTCAGGCAGGGGAAAAGTTATAGAAATAGGGAAAAAGCGTAAATTTTGGACGGATACGCATCGACGCGATACTTCGAATCAACTATTGGGCCTCGCATGTCTGTCAGCGGGTCGTACGTGTCACGCTGAGACAGCGCAGACCAGCGATTAGATTGAACAGTTGAATTGGAGTCACCTGGTTCGTTCCTTTCGTGTGTAATAGGACGCCGTACCTTTTCGTAGAGGGTGAAGGAAGGAAGGAAGCATCGATCGACCAGAGCTGCGTCACTGGCTAATGATTCCTGCATAATTCATAAGGATTTCGGTTCTCTACCCAAGCCTAGTTCCGACTGTCCCTTCTTCGTACTGCATCTGCATTACCAGCAGAGTGCGCACTTGGTACCCGCATTCGACCCACGTTCGAGGAGCACTTGGCGAACCTGATGCCAACCTGGTCCTGGAAGATCCGATGATGGCGAAGATCTAGACCCTCTAATGGGTTCAGCATCTACGCAATACTTATCTCGAGCCAAGGATGGCTCCATGGAATTAATAAGGAGGTGTAACCGGTGTGCCAAGTACTTCCTCTTCCTCTTCATCCTTGCAGATGGGGACGCACGTGCTCAGGTCAATAGGGGATACCTGGTCCAGGAGCCTGGCTGTCGGGATACAATGGCTAGGCGCGGAATTCGGTAACAATACGCGTCGTGACGCAAAAGAATAGCCTGCGCAAGGCCCACCGAGCAGAGTGAAGCGTAGAACTGAACCCAGTGAAAGGGGCCATGAGGGAGGGAGAGGGGGGGGGGGGTTTAGGGGATATACCAGATAATGCCAAAATGGTCATGGACCTATCCCCTGACGGGAAAGGCTGAATCGCTCGAGCAGGGGTACCGGGGGGGGGGGCCCTAGAGCCTGGTTCTTGGGTCCGGAGTCCCGGCCGCGGGAGGAACCCGAAAAGTCTGCAAACGTGCTCTGCCAGGGGTGCACCCTTCGAGGGTGGAGAATAACTTACTATACTATCCCATAGGAATATCGATCGCTAGCAATCGTGCAACCGGTACCACATAGATTTCACAGTTTAGCATCGTGAACACGACACGACGCCCCAGGGCTTCGAATAGGTGGCACGAGCCGTGTGTTTCAGTGGCCGGCAAACCGTCAGAGCGTCTCGACGCCTTTCGACGCCTCTCCACGCACGCGATGTGTCGCTGTATTCTTTTTCTATTGCATAATATTGAGCCATCGCGATTCTTCTTCCGGGACAGGACGTCATTCGTTGTTTGACCGATTGTTTTTGTAAAAAAAAAATTTTTGGTTCTGTTGTCTTTACAAAAAATCGACTTTGTTTTATTAGCTATCGTCATTCATGACGGTTAAGAATAATTTTCGAAATTCACGGCGTCACACTTCTTTCCGAATATATTCGCGTAGGACGCGGCATTGTTTTACTTACCCCCCATTGTGAGACGTGACGTGAATCGGTGCTTATTTGTTTCTGCGAATCAGTGAACTTTCTTGTGCTTATTTTTATTCTTTGGGGAGGTGAGTCTGTGTCAGCGGTGTTGCACGGAGCAGCGCAGGGCTTCCCCCTGGCAGCATACTGGAAATAAGATTGCAGAGGACAAGCAATCAGAGCGATCGGCAATCGATAACTGGCGACATCGGAATTTCTCGCTGTAGTTTCGAGAAGAAGAAGAAAAGAAGATAAAACGTGCCAAAAGAAACGAGACTAGATCGCCGAGCGTCATCGACCGAAGAATTCCGTGGGAATCGGCGCTTGGAATTGGCCTTGTGGAATTATTAGGAGTGAAAGAAAAATACACAAGCTCGATACCTCCCGATAGGGGGAGCGAGGGGGGGGGGAGCGACGGAATCGTTCATTGATATAAGCCTCGACCGATCTCACTGGAAAGTATCGACAGATCGCTCTATTAAAAATAGAGACCTTCAATTCTTCTAAGATCAGCGAAGAGATCTTCTCCTTGGTGCAAAATTACAAGACTGATTGATAATCCCAGAATCGAGGAAACATTTAACTCTTGGCTAAAGCAACAAACTTCTCCTGCTGCTGCTGCTGCGTTGCCGTCCGGTCGGCTGCAGTTCGCTTCGGTCTGAAACACTGACCAGCACAATCGCCATCTGCTACCAGTTAAAGAGGAAAATACAAAGCTGCAGAACCCTGGACACTCGATGATCCCAACGCTCTAGGTGATTTCACCTTTAGTCATCCTCGAAGCATTGATCATCGGCGGATCAGGGTCGCGGTTACGGTTCACGTGTAAACACTTCCTAAAGTTACTTCACTCTGGCATTGGGCAATGTGCCCAACTTGCCAATGTAAAATTATGCGGCCTATAAAACGAGTGTCATAAGACGGATTTAAAATAGGAGTGACAGACATTTCAGAATGAAAGGCCTTATTGTCTTGACTCTTTTATGAGAGATCGGCCGGCCACCTTCTTCCCTTGCCAGTGCGGAAGACTCGAGGAAGCGAGTGTCTGGCGAAGGAGAAGAACCAAGCCAGTTTCGAGTGGACCCTAAAGTGGCGTTTCGAACTAGCTATCTATGGTACTCGAAGATCAGTTCGGCGAAGGCTAAAATTAAAAGGCACCTTCGGCTAAAGGTCTTTAACCTTAAAGAAGTAACCGGCCTCTGTGATGATCAGACATGGGCTCAGGAACGACTCGAATCGTCCTGCTCCTCCTGATGACGAGGTTCACGCTTCTCCTCTCGACCCCATCACCGTCGGTCATAAGAAGTCTCGTGGCAGTCAAGTTAACCGGAGGTCACATGGAGGTCGTCCACGAGGAACGCTGCTCGGACTCGACCCTTCGCTTGACATGTAGATCATTGAAGGCCTTCATATTCATCCTAGAAGCTGAGTACCTAGTGGATCGCACGGAGTACTGCGGCTACGACCTCAAGAGGATCCAGGACCAGTCGGTCCGGCACCAGGACGGAAGATCCCGTTATCGTTCCCAAACTATCCGACAACTCAGGGGAAACTACGTGGACGAGGATCATCAAGATCCCAGCAACGTAGACCTCAGGAGTTCTTTAAACAGAAGGTCAATCGTTCGTGGATCCTCATAAAAGCCCGTTATCTGACAATAACAGAATTTCGGGAACGTCGCATTGATAACCTTGTATTCCGGATTACCCAAAGTCCAGCTCCTTCTTCAATTTTCTTGCTTCTTTGTTTACGCGCAAGATGGCCCCGTTGCCTAGCACCTTCCTGCGACATCCTTGGACTCCATCAGTTAGTATCCCTAGACGATCTTCATTCCACTTAGCTCTCGCGTTACTCTTGCTCCTGTGATCTGTGCACTCCACTGTCTTTTGCTCCTCTTGCTCTCTTCGTAGACCTAAGTCGGTCGCGAGGTAAATACGCGTTTGGCCTGTTCCGAAACAATGGGCGACTGGCGAAGAGTAACACGAGCCGCCTTTAAGCATCCGCAGGAGAGAGAGTTCCTGGTATAGAATTTCGCAAGGTGCACCAAACCGCAAACTAGAAAACGTCGTTCTTATTTGACTGCGTCCACATTAATGCGCCCTTGCTGCATTACATGATCTGTCGCCGCACTGGCCAGTCAGCTACCGACACATTAGAGCCGTGCGAATTACGATAAATCACAGATGATCGTCATCTAGGATGAGAGTAGCAAAAGTTCATATCAAGTCCCTAAGCCAAGTTTCAGTGATGATTTTAAGATTTGCAGACAGTCCATCCGTGCAGAATGAACTATTGCAAGTCCTACTGCAAACAGTAGCCTATATGAACTTCCCTTGATGATCTTCGACCTCCAGAATCCAAGATACGTTACGGATGACATCCCATGCCGAAAGCTACGCTGACACGATGGATCATAATCGCGTGACCAGCCGCTACATCGGACCATAAATATTTGCTCGTTATTAAATGATATTGTGAAAGACCCAGATACGACCGGACGTTTGACTCTTTTAGGGGGAACTGCGCGTCGTAAACGAACACGCGACTGATTTGTCAACAAAAATTCTTTTTTTTTTCAGCCACTAAAATATATGATATAACAGTATGTATATTAGGAGCAATCAGCAATTTTACGATCAAAACAAATAGATACCCGTACGTTTTGCCAAATGAACAGGACAGGCAGCTCTGACGATTTCCGTCGATAAGGCAGCAACTGCGTGCCGGGTAAAAATGTCCTGACAATCAACAGGGGCTGCCACCCCTCGGTTCCAAAGGGTGAATCGACCCCAACCAATTTCACTTCCACCCACGTCACCCTCTTTCTCTGCATTTCAAACTGAACACGCGAACGCGAGCTTTACACTTGCAATTACATCCTGACGTGGAGCTACCTGCTACGTGTTCATTTCCCTTGCGAACAGTCATCCTTGCAATTACTGTCGGAAGTCCTTGGAGCAAAAAATAGTCACTGTTCCGGACGGCTTTTAACAATTTTATCAGTGTGACGTTCGATCTAATTGTCAATCGTCATCGAATCGTTAGTCACTCGCGATTGGACTCCCTTCGATGCTCGGACTCTTTAAATAAATCATGACTAATTATTTCCTTGCAGATGCTCCGGACATCAGCACTGCCGGTTCAACATGGGCACCGATCATCCAGGTGCGACGACCTGGACCCCCGCCAACCTGATCCTCAAATATGCCTGCATCCCAGGTAAACAGATGGAGCATGCTACTTGAAGGAGGGTATGGCCAGTGCACACGGCGCACTGAAACACCAGTAGCGAAGGTTCGGAGGTCGATGCCGGAAAGGGTCACGCGTGTAATCGATAATACCAATCCGAAGAGTTTTACGCGGCGTTGAGTTTCGAGCAATGGGAGAACACGTGGCGCGTCACGTGCCGCAAATCCTAACGCGCCAGATAGTCATCGGGAAGCTTGAACAGCTGTGCGTTTTGCAAGCCCCTGCTTGTCCGTGGGGTCGTTAGTCAGTGCGAGGGACGTGAGGCCCGGGGCCACCCTCGTCGTGGGATTAGACATTTGGCCGCGTCTCTTCGCGGGGCGAGCTCGTTTTAAAATTCAACAACCCTCGGTCCGCGTAGAAAGTACTAGAAACGCGCGCACTGGTTAATCCGCCTTTTTCATGGAATCCCACGCACCGTCCTCTCCTTTTTGAATTTGAGCAAAAATCTCGAAGGGCACGTGACTGCGCACTGATGGACCAAGCGCTCGCATTTTTCCGGAACCCCGGGAGGAAAAAATACAAAATTTGGAATTCTTCTCACGCGATTATTTTCCATTCTCCTGCAGCTACAAGGGCACGTCGCTCTGCAGAATTGTTTAGGGGTGACTCCTACTGCGAGGGTAGTACCGTAAGGGGTGGCTCGACTTCCCCTCCTATGCCCTACTATCATCCAGCATCCCTCTAGACACAGAGTAACTCTCCACCCCGTCTGGCTACCCCCCTTCCCCTCCCCCGGGTTTCCCATCCTCGCAGCGACGCCCTGAGAGAGAATCTGGGGCAAGGACACCCTAACCCAGTTTATCGTAACTCCTGTGAATTGTATGTACACGTGATACGCGATATCATTGGCACTTATCTATCTACTTCTGTAGATACGGACGATAACGGGTCCATCCACTGGGATACGTATCGACATTAAATGAAGTTTTTCATGTATTTTTGCTCCTCGCGATACACGGGGCCTCGGGTTCTCGAATCTCTGACGTAGAAGGAGACCCTGCTGATGTCAGGACCCGACGGAATATAGGGGTTCGGGACCAGAAGGGCCAGAGGGGCAGAGGGGGTTGTTTTCGAGGAACCTAACGCTGGCTCAGCACGAGACAGGCGAATCTCCATGGCAAACATGCACGATAACTCGTTATCCTTTGTAAATCAGACTTGGTTCGACTTTACAGAGGCAGCAGTTCGCAAATACTGCAATACGGAATTTTGGGTTCCTGGCGGTGAGGGAGGCTACCTCAAGTCACCAGGATATCCCCTCTACTACACTGGCGGCAATACTTGCGGATGGATATTCGCCTCCTTTCCAGGACAGAAGATAGTACTTACCTTTCACGACCTAAACATTCGCAGTAAGTTGCGCCAATAAATCTTAGTCTCGTAGATCGATCGTCGCGCAATTAAATCGTTTCGCCTTTACTCTGGACAGGTCCTGAAACTGACGGAAGCTGCGTGGACGTTGTAAGGATACGGGAGAATGGTAACACGCTCTATGAATCCTGCGGGACAGCAGCCGGCGTAAAAGTGACATCGTCCTCAAACTTGGTGACCCTTGACCTAATCGCATCCACCAGACTTTATCCAGCTCGAGGCTTCCTCGTCCAGTATCAAGGTAAAACATCGACTCGAATAGAATCCGCTGCTGCCGCAGCAGCAACAGTGGGCTGGTCGTAAACCTGTCGCGACACGTCGAGTAACTTAAGGAGCTTAAAGTTGCGGTCACGCATCGATCCGAAGTGGTTCGCCTGGTGAGAAATTGAGACGCGGGGCGTCGGGAGTCGTTGCATAATAAGACGTCCGCCGTCCCAGAAATAACTTATCGTGGCGATGAAGACAAGCGTGACTTAATGAGCCATCGAGAGCGCCTCGCCCACGAGTTCCTTCGAAAACCACGCAACAGCCTCCGAAATGGGTCCAGACCCTCCATATCAGTCTCCTATCACCAGAATTATCGTTTAAATTTCTGGCTGCTATCCGTGACCAAAATCTTATTCCGATTAATTCTTTTGTCCCTTTTTAGTCCTGGGTTGCCCGGATGTGTCACTGCCGAATGGAAGTTACGTGATAAACAGCACGATCGACAGCAGGACGGTAATTTGCCGAGTAGGATCGATTTTCCCGGACACGAGGAACAGGACGAGGATCCTCGAGTGCAAGGACGGACGCTGGACCGAGCAGAGCCTGCCGAATTGCGTCGGTAAGAAAATGAAACGTCTAGAGAGGAGCTGCTGCTCGTTCGGATACCTTCGGATCCGTTCGGTAAGGGAGCTCAGCGCCCGAGGCACAGCCCTGGCTGCTGCTTTGGACTCGTCTCGTTACGTTACGAGCCGAATTGTCCATCCGGCCGACGGTTCAGGCGGCTTCCGAACTATGGAAACCTCCTGCTGCTCGTTGGGCGGCTGGTACGGTAGAGGGGATATATCGAGTTTATAGAACACCGCGTTCTTCGTGTACGCATATACGTCGCGACGCCAGCCGTCCCGCAGCCACGTGTTGGGCTCCTACGACGCTGAATCCTCTCTCGGGAACACATCAGGTCAGTCGCAACTGTAACTGTATTAGGTGGAAAATATCGTAAAATTCTTGTCTCTGATCCTTGTGAACTCTTGTTTTCTTTTTTTTTTTTTTCGTTTTGCTTATCATTATTTTTTTTCGGGCATTATCACCACGAGGGGTATTTTAAACGATTATACGCACTGTTTACAGACCGTTTCTTATTAATGTAGATACACAATTAATAAACAACTAATCGCACCACGCTAATGATTGCCAGTACGGGAATAAAAGTTTATTAAATAATTCAAGATCAGTTGCACGAGTGGATCGGCTGATCTCACTGGGACTGTAAAAGAAATTTTTGAAGTGTGTACATTGAAGGACGCAATTGTGAGCTGGCAAGAGAGAAAAGGAAAGGAATAAAACTATCGGACTAGATTAAACGGGGGTCATTTCGATTTTATCCAGTTCATCCAGTTCAGAATTTCTCGTCTTATCGTTTCTTTGTGCAATTATAACCGAGATACGTATACGTGACACGTGAACCAGGGAGCGATAATGAAATACTCTACTGGCATTTTTACAAACTAAATCGTTAAGATAAAACGGAAGATCGAGTCCCCTCAATTTTTATCTGAGTTCCAGCAGCGTGGGTGTGTCGTAAAAAAAAAAAAAAAAGCAGAGTCAGCTCGTAGAAACCTAAAGTCAATAGACGAATTATTTATACATTTCAATCGCACGATTGTTATCACTCTGTTATCTCGTGCGTGGCAGCCAACATTTCTTCGGCTTTTGCCACTCAGGCCTCGCTCGTACAACAAGTCTAACGAATTCGCAGATGTCGAGCTTCCGTCTGCTAGGCCAAAAAAAACCTATATAAGAGGGTCGGATTCGAACGCTGTCCCTGACCGAGAAACAAGGAATTTCCCGGAGCAGCTGTCGAAACATCTCATCCCCGGTTGGTTAAAAGATAAAAAACCTTGCCACTATCAGGATCCGTCACTATAGTCCGTGCCTATTAACATCCCCACCCGGTTACGATAAGGCTGGAAGTCGGGCTGGAGCCTTTGGTGGGGATTTCGTCCTCCATCTCCCCGGACCTCATTTGGCCCAGGGCACGAGCTCCTCGATGGAAGCCAACAAGAGAAAGAAGCCTCGACGCGGGTTAGCGAGAGTCGGGAAAGGAGGATGAGCTCAAGGAAGGAGAAAGAGAAGAAGGAGAAGATCCTTCAGTCGTGCCCGCATCTGCTCCAGAGACGGTCAGTCAGAAGGTTCAGTCTGCTCTGCTTTGCTCAACTGGACTCTGAACTCGGCAAACCACCAAGCGCCTTAAGCCTTCGATGGAGACTCTCTTAGATCCCGCAACTAACGACAAGATCCTCAGATCATCATCCACCTGCAGACGCGTTCGCGTCCGTGTCCGAGACTCGACCCCAGCCTGGGAGGAAATACTCGAGGGTTGTTCCCTGCTGATCTCATAGTCCTACGAAAGAGTCAGGCACCGTCTTCCTGCGGAGTGTTCGATATGTGCTGGATGTGGCAGTAGTGGGGTGGAGCGGGGGGGAGGGGGGAGCAGCGGGATTGAATGATAACTGATAAGTAAATAAAGAAGAGGAAAAGAAGGAAAAGTCAGAAGAAGAAGAAGATAGAAGAAGGGGTTCAAAGGTCATCTCTTGGGAGCGTGCTCGATTAAACGCAAGATCGGCGCATCGCGTCGAATCACGCCACGCTTGGCTCACGTGTGAATAAAGCCGCACGGCTCTCCCGGATTCCGTTCAGTTCGCTGTCAGATTCCTGCGAGGAGTTTACTTCGCTCTTGAAAGACCTCGTGGCAATTGGATCGCGACGTCAATTAAATTCGACAGACGTAAATAAATATAATTAGGCGCGATCGCCTAACGAAGTCTGACTCGCGTGTCGAAATTTTCTTTTCTTTTGTTCTCACCTACTTCTCTCTCGTTCTCCATCGTCTCTTTCTTTGTCTTCGGACAACGTCGCTGCTTTCCTAAGAGGCAGCTAGTTTTCGCAAAGTGCATGGGAACGTGAGATGGTGCTGGCTCTCCGACGATAACAAATCATTTCGTCAAGATGTTTCGTGTATTCACGGACGCCTTGAAGAACTTCATATGTGAGTTTAATGGAGCTGATGCTCCGGAATTCTGCCTTCTCTTATCATCGTAACTCGACTGACCTTGATCATTTTTTAATCCGATTTTCCTCCGCTCGCGAAATTCATGGCTACTCGAAGTAGATGCTGCATCGCCTGCACGCCGTAATACGTTATAAAGTGCGGAATACGTGACTGACGTAACGTAGCGACATTCTACAGGCCTCTCGAGAACTCACGACGACTTTAATACTTTGGTCTCGTCGAATATTTGATCTTCGGTTAAATTTATTATAGCGAAATCGTACGTAGGCGCGATCGCGATTTCAAAATATGTGGACGTTCGCAAAAGTTCCCACGTAAAACGAAACGTCGCTGATGATATTTCGGCTCTCGAGCTGATTAGCTGCCTTCCGTTTCCCGTGCTTCGTGTTACGACGCGATAACTTTTTCCATTGCAAAACTCTGCGTTCCCTGGCTGGTAAATTGAAACTGTCGCGAGCTGCACTTTGTACTGTCCGTTCGAGATAGAGTCTTTGAATTATCATAGAGAGGCACGACCTTATCCGATTGTATTAGGAAGAAAAGCAATTTTGAACAAAGCCAAGTGAGATAAGGTCCAATTGATGATCTAATGTGACATTAGAAGAGCTGACAATTGATAAAGATTGGACGGACACGGTAGTCGTCCCTACGCGCTGGAGCGACGTTCTGGCGGCTTCGGGTTGCAGTCGACTGGCTAGACTCACGGGAAAACGCAGCTATTAGAATTAAATTAGGTAGAGGCTCTCGAAAGGTGGTCTGGTCCTCTTTCGCGAGGAATCCTCCGGTTATCAACTTTCCACGTGAGTCATGATAACCTCTTTGATTACACAATTGATCGAAGCGCCTGACCGGACTGAGTCGCGGGATCCTCGCTGTCACAATTTCTCGTTGATGTTTCAATTGTCGACGTGATAAACTCGTGTACGAAGCGTGGCTGTGGAAATAAAAATGTTTAGTTGTCACGATAATTATTTTTGTTTCAAATTATTATTTAAAAAAAAGGAATAACAGCGACCCTTGACCCCGCGACTCGAGATAACGTTCTGGCGCCAACCACGTGTCCCCAGCCGTCAAATAAACTCGATCCTTGGACCCTACCGAAATTGGGAATTTTGAAAAATTACTATTGATCGCACCGAATGCTAAGGCTTGACCAAAAAATTCTCTATTAAAATTTCCAAAAAAAAGTTGAGAACGAAATTTTTGAGATTGTCGGCTTGGGGGGGGGGGGGGGGGGGGTGCGAAACCCGGGGGTCGACATTAACGTTTGTCGTGGATCGCCTGATCGGACAAAGAAGCTACGATTCAGTGACTGCACCAAGTGGCGAATTAATGGAGAAAAAAAAACATGCGATATGTCAAGTGGGAATAAGTGAGATTGTTACTTTTTACTTTTACGAATGTGTCAATTATTGAACTCGACCTCAGGATTTATCAGCATGCTTTGAACTCCCTGCCGATACGTCGGAGGATCACGCCATTACGATACGCGCGATAACGGACCACTCGTGTGTACCGTTTTCTTTGCTTTTCACACAATCCTCTTTCCATCCTCACGTACCGTCCGACTCAGCTTCAGCAGGAGGATTCAGCCTCTTCGAACGAGACGCGACGTTCGGTCATTTCATCAGCCGAAACGTTATCGATTACTGATATGAACCAAGCGAAGGAGCATCCTGTGACACCTTTTACCCTGTGACCTTTTTATTTGTTCTCAGCTACCTCCGCAGTTATCCTCAAGGCCGAGAGGGAGAACAATCACATCTCCAGTCTGTCGGAGGATAGTTTGACGTCGGGGGTGAGAATAGGCCGAGGCGACGACGCAGCCGCAGAAAGCACGAGCTTCGTTATGGATTCGGCGCCACCAGCCATGATCAAGGAGGCAGACTACGTCGTAGGTCAGTATACATTTATCTTTAAATCCTTCAACATTTTCATAGTCAATTTCATCATTTCCTATTGGCAGCGTCTTCTAGACCCTGCCAGAGGCTTCCGGTGCTGGAAAAAAAATAAACTGTGCTACGCAGACCCCAGTGACATTTGTTATCCCTCGTCAAGACCCAACGTGGAAACCTCGAAGAGTCGTCGCTTCGTCAGAAATTAATTTCCGTCGGTATTTTCTCATCGCGCGACAAATAATTTTCACTGTTCGACACTTATCGTCCACTTGAAAATTCCACTGCTCGGAATGAGTCCAATTTTTTTAAGTGATCACAGGAAACGCTACTTCGTTGGCCTATCCCACTTTTTGAGCTTCTTGTCAAACAGGCTGTTTTACTGATAGGCGGGTTACGAAGAGAATCACTGGAAAATCTTGGGTCTGGTTTCCATCGAATTTGTCTCTCAAAAGACTTTAACCTCGGTCAAACTTTCTCATGATCTTTGTGTGGCCTAATTACACGGACGATTTGACTCTAGAACCGTACAGAAACTATTCATACGACGGCCTTTTGTAAGTCTGGCTAAAGTCCACTAAGTCAGCCCTTTTGTGCGCAAAGACTTTACATATCCACGCACCCACTCACTCTACTCGGATGAGTTATAACGTCGTCAAATTCTTTCTCAATCTTAACTTTGACCACTGGCTAAGGCTGTGGCTTCTCTTTTATGCATTATTACATTAATGGGTTACACGTCGGGTCCCAAGTCTCATCGCAGACAAACAAACCAGTCGCAAGAACATTTTCGCACATCAAACTATGATCAATGACAAGTTCTCAATTCTTTTTTCTTTTTTACAGACGTCGTCCTACCAACAATCCTAATCGCTTTGCTCTTCGTCGGCAATGCTATCATCATCTACATCATCTTCCAGTACAGAAAGAGGTACGTGTGACTCGTTACAGCTTATCGATACTTTATCCTCATCATCCTCCAGACTCTTTCCAAGTTTGAGCGACCCCATTTTACCAGGTTCCAAATTCCCACGTCAATATCAGCTTCCAACTGATCTCATCTCCTGTGACTCTCGTGACAGATGCAGCAATTGTACGTTATAAACGTCGACGGGTTTTGTTCTTTTCCAGAAAAGTGCCAGCGTTCCAAGGAGAAGATGTGGCCTTAAGTGCTCCCTCAGGAGTTCCGCAGGTGTGACTGCGGTTCTCAGGGAAAGACTAGGATAAGATACCCATTAATACAGTTATTAAGACTATTTGTTTTCCGTCATAAAAGAATTAGCAAAAGTGCCGAGCTGATTCCTCGCCAAACTACGAAAGACGTGGTGGTTGCTGCTCCGATCTGTGTTCGCCTTGCGATTCTTTGTTTCTTATTAAAATCATGCGCATCGACATAAACAGGAACAGGTACCCTATGGTGTACCTAGGATCCAGCCAATACCGAACTTTGAACTCGTTCGAATGATAAAGAGACAGAATGATAACGAGTGAACATTCTTTCCATAATTTCGCCTAATTTTTTTTCACACAACATCGTTACCATTAACGTGCTACCACATTCATTACACTTCATGACGCTGTATTATAATATAGGAAGATAATATATATTTCGTCTAAATTGTAACTAAGTTAAATAAACGGATGTTTTCATAAAATCTCACAGGGTACAAGTATCGATTAAAATCCATTAACAAACATTGTTCACTTTATTATAAAAAATTATATCTAAATATATTCGTAAGCCGATCTACTGGTAATTCGAGCCTGTTCGATATTAAAAGTATTTTTGGAGCGGCTCACCCAGTATCTCCTCTAAAGTTCTTACAGCATTTTGCGCATGTTTTTCCGTCGCCTCGTCTTCGTCCTCGAGTAGCTCAGCCAGGAAGGGAACCGTTTCCGGTAAAAGAGGCATAAAGTCCACGCCGAGTTTCCTTGCAATTTCAACCTGCAAATTGGAGACATTGATTTTAATATGACAATATGGAGGATTTTTCTTTGTCGGCTTTTCAAAGGAAATAAATTCGCTTACCAGTGCACTCAGCGCAGTACTTCTAACGTGAGCTTTGGTATGCCTAGTTTTCAATAAAATCTGATAGACCAGCTGCTTGTGCAAGGAATCGTCAGGCGTCGCGCCGGCAAAGGAAGCGACGCACGGGACCAGCAGGTCCTTCGCTCTCCTTTCGTATTCCTCAATGGTACCCACTGTGTTCTCGATCTGATCTATGATCGGCTGCGCCAGAGTCTCGAACCTTTCCTGATTTACAAAATTATGTGCATCGTAAGTAAATACTCTGTGCAAAGTCAAAAGAACGGCCTCGATCAGTTCCACTCTGTGAAGTTCGTCTTCCATGAGAAATTCATTGGACTCCTCGGTGACGGCAAGATTGTTGGCGCCGAGTAAGCTGGCGGCGTGGTTCAGGAACTGCCCGGCGAACAATACAAAAAGAGATTTCAAAGACTCCGCGATGGTCGCCGAAAGTCTGTAGAACGTGATGTTCCTCTGCTTTTGATGAGGATTCCTCGCGGCCCAATCGTACAGCTTGTAGTAGAGAGGACGGAAGGTGGCCTCGCTCAACTTCAAGATCAGCGCGACCAAAGACTTACTGGCTGATTCCTCGATCATTTTTATCTCCCTGGACATGTCTCCGCCTTCCTCGTCGATCTCCATCGAATGCTCGTTCTTGTCAAAGTCCTCGCGAAACTGCAGAACCTTCAGGAAGAAGCCGGTGAGGTCCTGTATAGCTGCGTTCAGATCTCCAGGTTGAATGTTTGCAAAGGACTCCGCCAGGACGTTCATCAGAGGACCCACGCATTCGTAAGACTTTGTTGAAATCAGCGCGTCGTACGTTCTGCTCACTGCTGGTAGCAAAACCCTCAGTGGGATGCAGTTGGACAACCTCTGAGCAGTTGCCTTCAAACGGGAAGCCACCAATTCGATTTTTGGATGGTCCATGTCCGTGTAAAGGGAGTTCAGTCTAGACAGTTCGAAGAGCAGCTGGTCCAGGTATAGAGAAAGGAAATTACCAACGGATTCCACGATTTTCTGTAAGGCGCTGATTATGCTGACGACCACCAGGTCCGGCACCTCCTGGATGCACTGTTTCTCAAGGAGTCGCAAAATGGCCGGTACAAAGTTATTCAGAGACTGTATTGCGTGAACGCGCATCGCACTGCACAATTCTGCAACGCACAACACTGCACTTGCCAAGACGGGACCGTTCCGGGTCCTCACGAGTTCCGTGCTCAGTTCCAAAATGGGTTTGAATGTATCTGGATGATCCGTGGCTAACGACTTGGCTAGCAACTTCAAGCTGATCAGGGCCGTTTGCTGAATCACTTCGTTGTCCGAAGATTTTGTCTTGTCCTGTTCCTTGATTATGCGCACAATGGCGTCTATTATGCTGAGCAGATCCTCGTGATCGTTTTCCTTGAATTTCTTCTGCTGCAGTCTTGCGTTCAGCAATTCCAAGGCTTTTCTGCGCACAGTCGTTATATCATGTGCCAAGAGTCTCTTGATACTCGCTACGAATGTCTTGTTGGGTAAGAGTCCGTTGACAACGTCGAGAACGTCGTAGAGATGGTGCAGCAGGATCTTCCAGTACTTCCCTTTAGATTTCCCAAGGTGAATGTCTGCACTCTTCGAGGCGCTCTGTATGAGAACTACAAGTTCGACAATTAACTTATCGAACAAATCATTCATGGCCCAGATCTCCGAAGAGTCGAGGGATGCAACCCTAGTGACGAATTCCGGGGCTGAGAGCAACGCGCTCAGGAACTGGACCAGGCTGTACTTGTAGTGTCTCAGTTGCTTCGCGGAGTTGTTGCCCACGTCGAAAATATGTTTGCCAGGAAAAGCCGGAAGCTGCTTGCGACGTTCATCCTCAATTTCCACCGGAAGTATTCGCATGAATTCGAGTAACTTCACGCAAACGCCGATGAGCTGCCTGGGTGAGAATTCCTGGGATATATTAAGCGCAAATTCCAGTCGCTGAGATGATTTCTGTTGCTCCAGGCCCTCGTTCGACTGCGATAGAACGTGACTCTCGAACGTCAGTAGATAAAATAGATGCAGATGATTCTCGAGAAGCTGCAGAAGCTTCACGAAGAGTGGGACCCTGCGATGCTCTGGAATATCCGGTAAAGAGCTGATGAATACTCTCAGTATTTCACAGGCGTGTCTTTCATTGTTGGCTGCATTCACAACTGGCACGATGGTTTCGATGGTCTTTGAAATGATCTGTATCGAGTAAGCATCGTCCTGCCGAAGTACCGAGCTGCCCATGAAAGTGAAAATGGGCATGATGCTGTGCAAGGCCCTTTCCATGTCGGCCGCCCTGAACAGTTCGACCAGCAGGAGCAGCGCGTGATGATGAGTTTGCGGATTCCTGGAGGTCCTGATGCACTGAGCTATCAAGTCGACGTGCAGATGCGCATCTGGAATTGGTAAAGACTTTGTAGCCAAATGATAAATAGATGAGAGTAACAGCTGATTCGCGTACTCCAGTGGACTGTGCTCCTCGAATCCCAAACACATTCTCAGAAGGTCGAACAGAACCGGAAGTAAGAGTTCCTCCCTTTCGATATTGTTTGCTCGCTGAATAAATTCCAAAAGTGTAATGCCGCGTTTCCAATCCCGACTGTTGAACAATTCCGGATTTGGAATCGCCTGCATCCTGGCCATTCTTATCTTCTTCACGGAATTTTTATCAGCGTTATCGGGTACCCTTGTCTTCTTCATTCTTTCTAATTCCTCGACGACCAACTGCGCATCGATTCGAATTCTTCTGACTGCTCTGCTCGCCGCGGCGACTACGTTTCCGATCTCGCAATCCGTCACTACGTCTACCAATTTCGCCAGAATCTTGCGCGATAGCTTTGGGTCCACTTTGCTGACTGAATCGAAGAAGACTTCGTCTATCTGCTTAATCAGTATCACGCTTGGCGGTTGGTCACCCTTCTTCGTCAAAATTTGAGAATTATGTTGCGTCATACTCTCTTCGAAAAGCTGCCAAACTTTTTTGTTAGTCAATGCCTTTGCTGCTATTCCAATAAAGTGCTCCAAGATATTCTTCAGCGCGTTGCCGGCGAATCTTTTCTGAGGATCAATCTTCAGGCGCTCAAGCAGTTCCAGTCCAAGAGGTGCAAGCTGCTCAAGGATGCTTGGTCCGTTGACATGGGCCAATATGCTCAGCAATTGTGAAACTGTGCAAACTGGCGTATTTTTATCGACAATTATATCGAGCAACAGCGTCCGAGCTTCCTGAAGTTTATTTCGCAATTTTCCACTTGTATGATGCTGAACGTCGGAATCCGGAGAGAGCAGAGTGTACAGAGCTAAAGAAAGCTGGTCAGGATCTATAGTTATTTCCGATTTTCTGGCTGCAAGCTCATGAAGTAGAGCCGAAAAACCATCCATGGAAATATTGAAAGTTTGAGAAAGTTTCTTGAGGACTTCAACGGCGGCTTTTCTGCATTCGAGATTTTGACTGCTCAGTGCCAGCAAGAGATTCGGTGTGAAAACTTTATCATGAAAAATCCACTGAACGGACTTGCTACGATTTAACAGTGAAAGCGAAATTTGGATGCAGTGAAGTGACGTCTGAGGTGAAACGGGCTTCGTGAAGAGTTGCGACAGGAAGCAAAGCATGCTTTCCATCGTGGGAAAGTGCCTTCTGAAGAAGATCTTCAAGCACCAGGCATAGTGCTCGCGCCATTCCTTGTTAGCCATGCCGTCAAAAAATATTTCTAAAATACGTAAAACCAGTTCGCTGCGATCACGATCTTCCTCGAAATCCAATTTTGGATTCGTATTGAGATCCAAACGTCTATGAACCATCTCCATTACGTAAGTGCCAACTTGTAAAGGCAATATACCTCTGGACGTCAAGTCCAGGGCAGCTTCTATTTTGTCGCCATTAAGCTGATTGCATCCTGGCAGAGGTTCCACGTGTGGATACTGCTTAATCATTTGAGAGGCTATTTCTATGACTTCTCTGGCTACCAGCGGCTGCAAGGAACCAACCGGAACCCTGCACACTGAACCAAGCAAGATCATATTGAAGAACATGGACGCAGCATCCCCATGTGCAGACTGAAGCTTCAACGTGCTCAATATATTTGACGTCGGCGGTAGCAAATCCCATTTCAAAATATTGTGGAAAGCTGCGGACGATATGGATTCGGCATTCGGAGAGTTTCCTGCATCTGCCAACACTCTTTGCATGTACATATTATTTTTGGCAAAGTCTGACTTGAGAACCTGTATGGCTATGTCGACTTCGTCTTTGTCCTTCGGAAAAAGAGATGGAAGTGCAGCGATGAAGATACTGGTGTCATTCCCTTCTTCGCAGAGGTCCAGTAATATTTTTAAGGCCGGCTTCACAAGTATCATTCGCGAACTGATATGACATTTCGAGAGAAGAATCATGAGTTCTTCCGTCAGTATATCAATGGCAAATAGACTTTTTAAACGATTCGTGGATATGCTGAGTAACGCGTGAACAACCCGGACGTCATCGTCGCTGAACCTTGCAAGCAAAGATTTATTTATCATGTCCTTAAAGCTCTCAGAGATGTGAACCTTGTCCTTGGCAATAGCCATCAACCCAGCGATTCGATGTTCCGCGTTAACATGATTCAGGCGATCCAAGATCTCAAGAGATTCCTTTGCATCTCGCGCCCCGGAATGCCAGTTCATTAGAAAATGAAGAGCCTTCTTGGCCCCTACTTGCGTCTCACTGAATTTCATTAGGTTCTTTAGATACTGGTCGAATCTAACTGGATAACGTATTTCCAATGTCTGATAGAGTTCCGCTAGAATATCCTTTACCTCCTGCGGAGTTTTGTTCGACAGGGTATCCTTCCTCAACGAGTTCCTTAATATAGCATCCACTTCCTGGTCGCTCAAGCTTATACGATTAAAGACGTCCTTCAACATCTTGTGGATTATTTTTGTTTCGTTTGGATCTTCTAAAATGTATCTGATTATACCCTCCAGCAGTAGGGGAACTAGTTGCGCCACCCTAACTCCAGTAGACTGGATTTTTGCTAATTCTTCTGTAAACCAGCTGAGCTCCGAGAATCGCTTTACAAGCTTCTCGGGAATAAATGTCATAGAATTGGAACGTGATTCACAAAATACTAACAAAACCAAAAGCACGTCTCGGTGTAATTCGGCTCTCTCAAATCCCTTCAGCATAAGGGCTTCCGCTGTCTTGTCATTTAACTGAACTTTGGTAAGCAGCTTTGCAAGAATCATATAGCTACTTGCTGCGTAATCAGCTATCGGACTTGCCAGCCCCTGTATCAAAGACGGCAGCATGTGTGTTATTTGAACTTCAGTAATGTTTGAAACGCGATCAATCACGCCAATCAGGGTTGTCGTGTAAAAGGCATAAAGCGTATTCAAACAACTTGCTTGATTGGAATACGTTCGTGTTGCCTTAATTACATGAGCACATATTAATTTTAGAAAACCATTATCGGATGATACTCGATTTAAAAGAGTTATCGTGGGGAGAGGCAGACCTGGTTTTTGCAGTGGCGCTAACCAATGCCATTTGTCACTTGGATCAGATACATCGACCATCTGCAATGCCCTGGCGAATAAAAACACATTTGAACACTTCTAAAATGTAACAAAGTTAAATGTAACTTACCGTACAAATATTCGTGTCTCGTGGTAAGGAAGTATAAGCATTAGAAACTGATCCCTGTTGAACTGATGAATATGAAATCGGTATATTAGCCATTCCAAGGCCTTGTGTGCAGTATTCAGTAAGAAATATGGTGACAATAAGATACAAAATTCTTCAACGCGACTATTGATTTGCTCATTAACTTTTTTATCATGAACGGATCTCTCCAAGTTCAAAGAACTTTGAGCGAACAAAGTACCCTCGAATTCTCTAAATAAATTATTCAGTTTGATTAACTCTTGGAGACCACTGCGTCCTGAAAAAAACAATAACCGATACCTTGCGTTTATACATATTTGTATTGTCATTATAAATATATATTTTAGTAACTTAATCAATTACTTAATTATAATAGTTTTAAAAAGAGCACCTACCAATACTGAATACTGTCTCTCTATCCAACTCAGCAGCATCCTTAGGGTCAAATAATAAACTGGCCCGTTTTTTCTGTTGAATGAGAAGTCCAGTTTGAGGAGCTTTAAGTTTTTTCAATTGTTCTGCGAGTGACGTAGCCATTCTATATTAAAAGGAGAAGATTTTATAGAAAATCTAAATTATATGTTAGATAAATTCGCTCTGGCCGCTGCTTATAACCTTGCAATACCATGACTACAGAAATTAAAATCAAGAATGGCACAGCACAATTGACTTACCTGGAGCACTATATATCCTTTACTATACAATATATCACTGATTAAAATAAACAAGACTACCTTTACTAATTTATGTTACATATAACTTTACGAACAAAGTACTGTATGTATGTACATCATGGTACTGCATAAAGTCATCTAAAGCCATACACGTGTTTCGAGCAACCATGCGCTACGAAGATGGCGGTTACCATTGTCGGTAATAAAGAAAATGCCAAACTGTTCAACTCTAAAGTGAATTGAAAATTTGCAAAAGAATTCATACTTTGTTCTATGGGAAATTAAAACTACTTTTTATGCAGTGTACAGAACGTAATATAAATTTTCGTACAAATTCTTCCTTCTCACTGTGTCAACATTTGGCTCATATTCGGACTACATACTTTTCACCGCAAAACGGCATCAGGTTTCTTTCTACATGCAAGGTATGTAAGTACGTCTCTGTAAAGAATTCTAAGATTATTTTGGAAAAAAATGGTAAAGAATCAAAAAGTAAGAAAATATAAAAAAATTTTAAGTAACGCTGTACTACGAGAATTCACTGTAGTCCCTTGGATGGGCTTCCGGTTCGTTTTCTGACAAGTGGGTAATCGCTGCCTGACATTTCGCCTGTATTAAATTTGCGAATGTTCAAGCACAGGCTCTTTTTCCATGATACAATGCATCGGTAATATTGATAAAAACTGAATTCATCGATACTATTAGGCTAGAGTGTAGCCCGAAATTTTGCCGTCTATATTTAATGTATGGAAGGTAAGAGGTTTTACGGTATGAATTGGAATTCTTCGTCAGGCGTGCACCCGGTGGGGGTTAGAATTACATTTATGCATTATACGAGATTCATTTTAATAATACACAGTTTCAGACGATCCAGGTTGCTTTGGCAAGATGATCAAACCAAGACAGGAAATTAGGCCCTATGAATATCCGCAGACTGTGTAAGTTGTAATTATGATGATAGTTTCGCTATCTCTGCATATCAATTTCACCACGTCTAAGGAGTGTGTTTATGAACTTTCTGTAATTCGATTAAGTTACGTTGTTGGTATTTCAGGGAATTCAGTGGTCAAGAGGATCAGCATTCCATTGAGTTGGACAGTACCAATGTTACCATTATTCCATCGCCTGGAGGTCACGATCATGGCAGTTCGAAAGTCAAATTGAAAAATATAGTAGACTTTACATGGGAACATAGATTCTACACAGGGCAGCTATTAGCTGTTCACATGTCAGGGAAATATCTTGCCTATGGCATCAAAGGTAATTCAGCACTAAGTCAGAAGCACTGATGTTATTTGCCATATTCTCATATATCTCGTCTATATACACAGCTGCATCTGGCGGGGGTATGGTCAGAGTTGTTAATAAGGAAATGGAACAGAGAGCATTATTGAGAGGCATGAATGGATCTATACAAGATCTTGCCTTTGCCCACATCTCGCATGCAATTTTGGCTTGTGTGGATTATATAGGATGTTTGTTCGTGTATTCCATTGAATCAACGTCTACCAAGCTGGTGTGTAACCTGATATTGCAAGTCGATGCAGAAGACATATCACCTACAAGTCACAGAGTCATCTGGTGTCCCTATATCCCAGAGGATGAATCTGGAGATGCTGATGAAGTTTCAAAACTTCTTGTATTGACACGTGGCTCGAAAGCTGAATTATGGTCAATTGCAAGTGTCGCAGCACGAAAGGGTCCTGGCCCCATACAGGTAACATGTTTACTTTACCATCGCATACTCATTCTTCGATATGATCAATATACTTTACTAGATCATTTTATATTAGGCTACAGATCACACAATAAAGGAAACTGGTGGTATGCTAGAGATCAGTCAGCACACAGGAGCAATTATAGAAGCTACATTCAGTCCAGATGGTACAGCTCTGGCTACAGCTAGTTTAGATGGAGAGGTAAAGTTCTTTCAGGTATATATGCATGGTAATTCGTGCGCTGGCCAAACACAACCACGATGTTTGCACCAGTGGAGGCCACACGACGGACGTCCGATATCTTGTCTATTTTTTCTTGACGACCACAAGAGCTATCAGCCTGAGTGAGTACCTGCGAAATTCAAAATTGCCTATCCTACGCAGCGTAACCGTGTAATATACTGAAAGCAAAGTTTACTCTACAGCGCCCAATTCTGGAGATTTGCAATAACCGGATGCGACAATAATTCAGAATTAAAAGTATGGTCTTGCGAATTGTGGACATGCCTGCAAACAATAAAATTCGAGCCAACACCTACCACCGGGAAGATGCCCGTTTTGAAAGCTGGTCTAGACCTCAGTGCCGGATACTTGTTACTGTCAGACATATACAACAAAGTTTTATATATACTGAGTCTAGCGAAAGACAGTGGCGAGGCACTCGCATGTGTCAGTACCGTTTCCGAGTTCCTTCTGCCGTACCCCATACTGAGTTTCGGCATTGTCGACGCCGGCCAACGCAGAGTCCGACCCACAGGAGAGTCTCTGGAAGACCTTTGCCCGTGCGAGGACGACATTGAAGATCAGCTGGTGGTACGTATGTACCTCGTCCAGCCAAAGTCTCTTCAGGAGTGCCACATCGCATTCAGGCCGGCCACCCATGTCACTGGTTCATGCCTCATGGATACGCTCACTCACGATTCCCTCGATTATTCGGAAGATCTACCGGATATGGGGACGGTTAATCACAATGGAAATGTAGAAGAAGAAAATGGCGAGGAGGATCGTTCCGTCTCTGCAACCATGGAAGCATCCGCGAATCACAATGCCGGACTGAATCTCATGACTCCCGACGCTTTTAGTTCTCCTGCTAAAAAAGATGGCAATACTCTCGATTCGAATCCTGCCAGTCCGGACTTGGAAAATGTAATCTCCGGTAGTCCATCCTTGGCTCAAGCCGTACAGGCTTTGAATGCATCCGATCCACCATTAGCCACGAGTGAACGCGAAGAACAAGCACCAGCAAGTGGTGGAAGCAGCCCTTCCAGGGAAGTACGGGAAATCCTGTCACTAGCGGAACCTGAACCCGAAGAAGAAGTCAAACCAGAATTTGTTCTCGGGGACGACGAAGGTTGGGAGGATACCCCACCAGTTTCATTAAAGGATGTCAGTGTGCACGCAATGCAAGAGACAGAGGAATTTCCCGAGGAAGAGGATAATGATGAACGACGAGCATTGTCCAAGGCAGGAGCGGAATCGAATGTCGCCCTGAATACTGCTGACAAGAATTGGCGCATGACGAACGACAGCCATATGCTGGCATTGAACAGAAAGTTGGATTCTCTTCTCGAGACGGTACAGAATCAGCGTCAGGAGCTCAGGGAATTGAGAACGGAAGTGACCCGGTTGCGCCAGGCAACACCAGTGACGACGAGAGTCGAATCTGCCCTAACCAGGGCGTCCCAGCAACAGAATGCCTCCCTCGAGCAAGCGATGCACAGCCAGCTGACTCGGCAACAGGAAGTCCTGAGTTCTCTCGAGAATACGATCAAAGAGAAGATCTTCACGAGTCTTCCACGCATGCTGGAATATGGCGTAGAGCCTCTGAGGCATCAACTGGCCCAGATAGACGATGTCCTTAAGGATAGTCTAACAGAACTGATAAACGGCTCGCAATTAAAAGATACGCTTGCGCTGGTAGCAGCTAATTCGGCTAAAACAGCTTTGGACATCGCTTTCAAGGAGTCCTTCGCAAACGTTCTACTTCCTGGCATGGAGAGAGCTTGTCAAAATATGTTTAGGCAGGTGCAGGATGCCTTTGCCAAGGGCACGCAAGAGTGTAAGAATTTTCTAAAGACATTTGATCCTTTTATTTTTTATAATATACTTAAGCCTCGAGATCCTTTTCATTCGTTTCTCCTTTGAAGATCTGCAAAAGGTGGAACAGCTTCTGATGAAACAAGCTCAGCGAAATAATGAACAGCAGAGTGCAACTCTGGCTACATTCGTTCGGGAGGAGATGCAAAACGAATTGACCAGAGGCCTATCTGCCATTCAGGAAGGAACAGCTAGAACTGTTCGTGACTCCATCCGGGAGCATCTCAATCAACATCTCACAGAACTGAGTGGAGCGCGGTAAGCTGTCTGTAATGGGCAATTTGAGAAATTAAAAAATACTACAAAGATTTCATTCCGAAATTATTTCCTGCAGATCTCGAGCCACTACACCTGGAATCCCTGTTCCTGCCGTGGCTGATGCACAAGCCCGTATCCTATCTCTTCTTCAGCGTGGTCAACTGAACGCCGCGTTTCAGCAGGCTCTCAGTGCTAGCGACCTAGGACTCGTAGTTCTAGTATGCGAACGCACTGAACCTTCTCGTGTCTTTTCGTGTCCCCTGGGTCCACAGGGTCAAGGATCTAGATGTATCCTACAACAGCCTGTGATCCTTTCTCTTGTTCAGCAACTTTCCGCCGACCTAGGACACCGTACCGAGCTTAAGCACAGGTAACTGACACAAAAAAAAATAATATTTGACTGGTATATCATTGAGATTGTTCTTAGATGGCTGGAAGAAGCGATCCTGAACCTGGATCCTACCGATCCCGTAACGCGGGAACACATGGGCAACGTACTAATGACTCTTCAAAATCAATTGGCCACTTTTGTAGCAGCGAACCCGAATCATCGATCAGCCAGACGTATGAAGATGCTAGCCATGGGTGCCAGAGCGCTTCTAAATCAACACCCTTGACCGACGTGTCATTGAAGACGCACTTAGATTACTCTTAAGGTTTTAACAATTTCTAATAAGGAATGATCGGATGAATTTACGCGTATTTCAACGTCAAAGCAATATCGCGAGCTGCGCGTTCAAGACTGGGATTCTAGTTGCAATTCACTCAAAGTGAAGAGGAGTCTGCGTTCCGATTTACTCCGATACTATTCGTACTCTCGGCTCTCCGCTTATATTTTTCTTCGTCTCTCCACACTCCCCCCATACTTCATCCAAAATACTTTATCAAGTGACGCGAACTCGGACTTTGTCTAGACTGAGAAGCCACTTCGGTTTAGGTTTCGCAAGAATTTTCCTTACACGTTTAACACTCAAATGAGGATTGAATTGGAAATTCAATCATGAGACAGTGTAATGTTCGCGGTTTTCTTTTCTTGACGGACACAGCTCTTTGCAGACATTTCCTTAAAGTATTCTGCAAATTAGCTAGTGTTACATACTATTTACCTACTCGTAGATTCTCCAATTTTCACGTGTACATTGATATTTGTCCTAGAGACTTTTTAATCTATTTTTTTTCTTTCAAATATTCTTGAGGATACTTGCATTCTTCGCTGACTTATTTCTTCATTCACTTCGCACTGTCAGACATTTTTAAATTCCATTCGATCAACCCTCTGATAAGGCATCCAACAATTTCATGAGGGTATCTTCTCTTCTTATCCTTTTCTTTTTCTTTTTTTTTTTTATATTTGTTACATTATTCTACACATGGAAGTTCCTATTCAAGGACTGTGTTCGCTGTGCAAGAATTCAATCTTGCAAACAAATAGTTTTCGCAAACTGGAATACAGCTGTTTCCTATTTTTCAAATACATTTTTTTTATTTAAAGATCAATTCTTTCATTCATTTTCTACTATCGGCAAGTCTTTCATACTCTATTTTGGTATTCTCTTCTACGATAGCATAACAGCAAGTCAGCCAACTACCTTGATATATCCGCTAAAAATGGTCTCTGAAGGAGTGACATAACGAAGGGGGAAAAAAATAGATATGTTATAGCTTGCAGCAGTCAGAGTTAAGCAAATACTTTATTCTTATTAATTAAAATCGAAGAAAAAAAAAAAAATTATATTATAAATAATAAAGCAGTTTCGTACGAATTCAACGACAGAATGGATTACGATGACGAGGACATCGACGTCGGCTTTAAAGCTTCTATTATATGCGTCGCCAATTTCACCCTCTTTCTCTTCCTCACCTTTCCCGTTTTATTCGTACTCGTCGCTCCTCCCGTTCCTGATTTCTTCTTTTTCTTACAGCTCAGAGGATTCGGACCACCCTTCCTTCGTTTCTTCTTAGACCTCACATCACTCTCTTCAACCAACCCCGATTTCTCCTTCAGAACCTTCAAGGTTTCTTCCTGCTGAACATTTATTCCAACAGCCCTTCGTAATTCTGTTGCCCGGTTACGACTGACCTCAGAAGGTGGTTCCAAGGTTGGTGCTTTGCCGTGCAAGTAGATCAAAGGAACACTGGGCACTTTCCGCACGCGTTCCTGAAGGTCCCGGTCTTGCGTGGCAATGATGTACCTGCAAAAAAAATAAAATTTCCATCTGAAACAAGTCCTCATGATTTGCTAACAAAGTGTAGCTACAACGGACCTCGATGGGTTTTCCTTTCCAAGCATAGACAGTAAACACTTGGATCCAGAAACTGGCTTTTTCTCATGTCCACACTTATGCACTGCAAACTGTTTGACAATGAGCATCGCGCCAAAGACTTTTGATCCCAGCACTTCCGTTTCCAGGATGACGCATTGTGTAGTCAATAGTTTCGTCTCTGCTTGCAAATATTTAGGTAGCTGATCTTGGATATTGAATTTATTCTGAAAGAAAATAGTTGGACAACACTTAATATTTGAATAATAGAAATATTGAAATTTATTCTCCTTTCCGATCAGCATTACTTTTTAACAATTATTCCACCACCCTGTATTATAATCTGAAGTGAGTCACAATCAATTTAATGAGAACGCAACAAGTCGCGGGTCAGTAACTTCGACCGCTTAAAAGTTTCAGTAATTAAGTGCTAAAAAAAAAAATAGATTACAATTTTTTATTTAACTCATCAACTCATAATTCTCCGGACAAACTGGTAATTACTCGATACGTATAAATTTCTTCCATACTTAATGACGGTCAGTGTGAAAAAAGATTTTTGTTTTAAATTAAATAATCAGAAATTCAATGCTTGCCACCCGATAATAAAGTAATTCCAAAAAACTAGTGACGAACCCGTAGATAATATAATTTCTTTTTACAAAGAAATAGCTCGATCAGACTTTATCAGTTAAGAATCGAGAATAAAGTTACTCAACGTTCTTAAGGATTTGTCAAACGTGACAAACATAACCTCTAAATGAAAGAAAGCGTTGAGACTTACTTGAAGAGCAGCAAAAGAAAATGTTCCGTCGATCAGCACTTGATACGGTTGTCGAAATTTAAAATTATTTACGTAAAAGGCAAGATTTTTCTGTACTTTTTTATGCCGAGAAATCTTCATGGTGCCAGAATTATTCTAAGCGGCCGGGACGTCTGTGAAATTCATTGAAAACATGGAGCTACAACTACACGTGGTTCGTGAAGTCCAGACGCGCTGGGTTCAAAACGTTTGAACTTTTGAACCTGGAGAAATAGACGAGGAACTGACCACCACCAGCCTACGAGGAAGTAGGGGTGCCGTGTCGTCATATACATATTATTTTGAAAGACGAACAAATAGGGAAAGAAAATTTACCGCATTATAATATTTTGAATTCGTTTAAAAAATACAATTAACCACAGCACATGTAACAATGGATCTGATAAAGGGTAAAACAATAAGTCAATTGAATCGCAAACATCATTTTTTTTATTTCTTTCTATGTACAGAAGCTTGAGTAGCCAATTGAATTAGGCATAGGACTTAGTCGATCGAACTTATTTACATTTCATCGTTAACGAACGGGCACACAGTCGCACCTTTTCATTAGATAATTGGTGAAAGAATTGGTCAATCAATAAGACTTTCACCGCGCTCTTCGAAGATACATCGTATTTAGAAAAGAAAAAAATTCGTTATTACAAAGGGGAAATTATGCAATGACAAATCGTCCGAGCGAAACTCGAAAAGAATCTTGGCGGCGAGGATGGCAGAGATGAGCCTGGGAGAAAATAGAAAATAAAGGAAAGAAATGTCTTGGAACAGCAGGGGAGTCGTGTCTGCCGACGGAAATGGAGGATTTCCTGCTTCCTGAAATTCAACCTCGGCCGATGCGTCCTTGACGCCATCTCATTTCTTTAAAGATGGCAGCCAGCTCGAAAAACGTGACTGGCTGCGCGCGGCTCGTCACTCGATCGCGCGGAATCATAAATTACAAATCGTAAAGCATGTATTTTACTTTAGGTATAACTTCATCGACCCGGATATACTCTCTTCGAAGTATACGTCACATCGAAGAATAGGAAAAGAGCCGCACGGGATATGAATGCACAGATGCACCAGGTATGTGGCTAATTATCTGCGACTCAAGTCGAATTCGCACGTCGCCTCAACGAATCCTCCTTACTCCGTTAAGAAAAATGAAAAAGGTACACGGCAACAGGTATAGTTCTTAGATCCTAGACATTCACCAGGACGACGTGAACGAATATCGAAGGAAGATTCTTGTTCTCTCCGGTGCGTTTGTCCTGGGGCAAAGTCCCTATGCCTATTAGCTCTGGTACCACTGGCGTCCCTGTAGACGACGTCTAGGTGCACGTTCGAACGAAGGACGTTCTTAGAACGAGAAAAGACGTAGAAGAACGTGCGTGGAATTTTCCTTGGAATCAGTCTTGAGAACGGTTGGTGGGCTCGGGTACGAGCTGGTCGTGGGAGGACCTCCCGTTGGTTTGAGGAAGGCGAAGAGGCTTCGAGAGCCACGGATGCCTGGACACGTCCTGAGCATCCGGTCTTTCGGAGGGTTCCCTCCTGAGTAGTGCCCTGATGAGACACCGTGCACGTGGTCCAAGTCCCTCGGGCACGGCGAATTGACCTCTGGAAATTTTAGCGAAGAGGGAGGCGTGCTCGGCGTCATTGAACGGGTATCGGCCTACGAGCATGGTGTAGAGAAGCACACCCAGAGACCAGATGTCCGCGGCCTTGCCCGAGTATGCTCTTCCGGATCGTAATACTTCCGGAGCGACGTACGCTGGACAGCCACGGCGATCGGTCAGCTTGTCATCGTGATCCTCGACAATGACAGCATCTTCAAGACTCTCCAGGCGAAGCCGTGTTCTGCAATCAGAAAATAGTTCTCATAAGACGACAAGCAATTATTTAGAGCCTAGAAAAACAAAGCGATCGCAATGATCGGTATCGATTTCTCTCTGGCGGTGAGATTAGATCCCAATGGAGGATGGAGGATTCCCCGACGAAGTCGAGATGATGTCGTGATCTCGCGCATCGCGTACCCTTTACACCACGTGACCGTAAGCTGTTCAATTTAGCAAGAGGGATCGATTGGCACATCGACATAACGTTCCGTTGGTAAAGCGTTGCCAACCGTATGAATGAGGCAACGAAAGGACAGCGGGGCCGGTGAAAGAAAGGCGGGGACAGGAGGCGAACGGGCGAAGGAACAGTTGAGCAGTCGGAGCGAGGAGGTTGGTGCGAGGTGCCGATCAATGTGCAACGCGGAAGTCCCGAGCGAGTGAGCGCGCGCGCGCGCGTGCGCAGCCGCGTACGTAACGCGCGGCTCTTAAGTAACTCAAAGTTCTTGCGGAGCTCGCGAATTATTCGCCGATAACAGTCGACGACATCAGGAACCAGGAATTCCCTTCGTCGTCGTCCACTCGAAGGAACCACACGACTTTCGATAGAGAGCTGAGACTTTCATCCGGAGTTAGGGACCCGGGGCTAGGTGACTCCGGCTGCGGCGGAGGCCGGTCGGAGGAGGATTGCGACCTTCTTGTAAAAACGCGAACGAGTCAACGTCCTGGAAGTTTCGTAAATCGCGCGCGGTTACGCACTCGCACGTACAGCCACTCTGGGGCAGAGGGCCCAGGTCTAGTTGGCCTAGACTCTGTCGGAGAGGCGGCTGGATCGAGTAAGAGCGAGAAACGGGGAGCCGGAATAGGAGACTAGAGGAGACTAGAGGCGAGTGGAAGGGTGGGGAAAGGAGACGCGAGAGTAGCCACGTACGAAAGCGGTCGCAAGGCTCTGCTTTCTTCGCAAACTTTCACCGGGCGACGCGACGGCGACGCGCTTACACGGCGGGTTCAAGAACCCCGGATGGATTCTAGCGCGAGCCGCAAATCACTTTGGGAGTTAATTCGAGGCTCGTAGAAATAGCGCTGGAGGTAGGAGTAACGATCTTGAGGCTGATGATGATTCTGATGACGGTGATAGTGGCTTTAGTAGTATTGGTAACGGCGCCGTGTAGTAGTGGTACCAGTGGCCACGAAGGCGGTGAGCACCTTGTTGCGAAATCAACCGATAACCAAAAGCTGACGTCAGCCACGGAATAGCTCGCGATATTTATGCGTCTGCAGCGCGGAATGCGTCTTCTTCTTGGCCCCCGCGGGTCGCGAGACACGCGGGAAGAGAAGTCGAGCGAGGAAGGAGGAAAAAAAAAGTGAGGAAAAAGAGCAAAACAAAAAGATGAAGCTGCAAGGAGAAGCGAGACGCAGTCTCGCGCGTGTCTTTGCATCTTGCGAAAGACGTTCGAGATACGCAGTACCTGATGACTCTGTCGCGCACCCTCCTGCCATTTATTGCCAGAGCGTAGGATTCAGCAGTGGTCCATATGCGAAGCGAGCAAGTGCTAATAATGATCACTGGATGGAAAGAAGCAGCCGGTTAATTCTGGGTGTCCTATCTCTTGGCAGGATATACTGGTCGTGCTCGGAGTTCGTAAGGGGACCGAGAAGAGGCGCTGAGCCATACGTTTCCTAATTATACGAGAGTTTCAAAACCTCAGTCGATGAACCAATATGCTTTTCTGGCTTGCAACATCCCTCTCTCCCTCTCCCTCTCCCTCCCCCCCTCTCTCTTTCTCTTTCTTTCTCTGACTCTCGATACAGCACACAGCAGTGCACAGAGAGCAGCGGCTTCTCGGCAGCCGCTCGAGCGGCAGGAATGCGAGCGGCGAGATTGGCCAACAGAGGAACGGCGGACTCGCACGACACACGCCTCTATGTTTCTTGGTTCTCTGACTATGCTTCAATATGCTTCAATTACTCGTTCTCGGTGTGTAGGCTTTGCCAGAGGGTACTGCTGTAGGTGCGTGTGCCGTAGAAAGCACCAGAGGTAAAGAGAGAGAGAGAGAGAGAGAGAGAGAGAGAGAGACTCTGCTGTCTGCTCTCCTGGCTCCAGAAGAAGGAGTCACGTCAAACTCCATCCAGACACGAACGAACACACCTTACAAATACCTTGGTGTGGTCGCTGGGCGCAGTCCTGGTGCCTCCAGAATTCGCTATCGAGTCGTTGGACGCACATGCTGCACGACGCGTGTGCATGGCGCACTCTCCGGATGAGGAAGCAATGATACGGAGGAGGAGGAGGAGAAGAAGGATGCTTGTGAAAGGTTCAATGAAAATGAGGCTCGAGGAGCCTGAAGGTAGCAACCAACCTGGCCTCGTCGGCAAAGACGAACTTCCTGAGCTTGAGGTCGCGCAGGACGACGCCATTCTCGTGGCAGGTCGCCACTGCCCTGGCCGCTTGACGAAAGAGTCTTCTTGCTTCCGGTTCACGAAGTCTTCTCCGTGCCCTGACGTAGGCATGTAGGTCCCCGTGATGTCCTTCCAGGAGGAGGTAACGTCGTCCCCCTGGCGCGTCGACGACTCCTGCCACGCCGCTCGCTGCTCCGGTTCCCTCGAGACGAAGATGAGCTTGTAGAAGGGCTTCTCCGCCTTTGTCGCCCACGGTCAACGCCTGAAATTCAATAAGCGTATCGTCAGCATCATCCTCGTTCTGCGCAGCCAATATTGTTCAGGTATTTCCTGACAATTAGAACGAAGACCCGACAGGTTGGCACCACCGACGTCGAGACTAAAACCGATTACATGACTTGGAGCCACCCCCCACCAGCCTTCCCGATCACGGTCAACGGCCAAGGTCAGGAACGCTTACGGCGCGCATGCTTGTACTTCGCCGCTCGTCGCCTCCATGCTCGCGTTACTTTGCCTCCGATAGGACGGAATCTTCTCTGTCCCCTTGAAAAATCGAGCGTCGGTAACTGCGCGATACCGACTGCTCGATCTTCCCAGTAATATTATTCGTGCGGTTTTTTGTTGGGCCGGCAAAGCGTGAATCGACGATTCAGAGTGATTAAAAAATTTCTTATCAACATACAATTGATTTTTATCTCGGGACATATAACTCTTTGTGATCTGTTTAAGCGTCGCTTCTGCGGGACAATCGCTAAGAAAATATATATGTATATTCTGGGATGAATCCGATTGCTCCTTCTTGGCGACGTCGTGCGTCGAAATTTAAAACGGACTCTCATTAGTTAATAATGACAAACGTTATCTTTCGGTGACTACGGCCGTTCATCGATTGACCTCTTATTCCTTCTCATATCAGTTACTCGGCTGTGCCAACCTCGAGCTTCAACCAATACAGCAAATATATCGGGCGACCTTATCGACAGACAATTCTATTTTTTACATGAGAATTTCCAGAAAATCTGACTACTCGTAATTATGAAAACAAAAACGATACGTCGCATTTACGAAAAATCTCATTACGCCGACGCCTCGTTAAGACGCCTCGAGTGTTACGAAAGCGTGCGACGTTCGAGAGTTCGTAATCGTGAATTAAGCAAAATGGCTGTGTAGTGGCATAGTCGCAGTTATGAATAACGGGTAGGATAGGAAGGTAAGATAGAGCAAGGTAAGGTAAGGTAAGGTAAGGTAAGGCGAGGTGCAGCCTTGTATTTGTTCGCGAGGTGATGTAAGTGCCTCTCATTGTATAACTCAGCGATTGTAAAACGTTAATGGAAACAGGCAGTAATAAAAGCAGCCTGCCGTTAGCGTAATAATCCACGAACCTGCTCTTATCCTTCTGCACTGCAAACACCTTATCAGAAAAACGCGGGTCAGTCCTTCGATCTTTTGCGATAATGGTAACGACCATTGAGTGAGCGCGTAATCATCCGTGCCAGCGATCTGATCGAAGCGTCATTACGATTGCAGCGAACTCATCCTTCGATCCGATCGTGATCGATCCACTTAGTAATAATGGACGCACGCGTTGGATCGTACGAAAGCGTGAAAGAGGAAGTCAGAATTTACCTGGAACCTTATCAAGGACCGGAAGTCCGTGCGCCAGGTCGTTCTGAGTCAGTAGAGGGGGTCTCTGATGGGATGACGACTCTACTGAATCATCCCGAGTGACGAGTCGCGAGTTTGAGCTCAAAATCGTCAGGGGTGGCTCAAACTTGGATTTTGATGACAATGAGAATGAAAATGGGGAATGACTGTTCCTCGATCACAGGATACAATGGTAGTCTCGATGCGTCACGCTTGACGCAATGTCAGGCAACCTTTATCAACAGCTGTAACCGTGTAGGTAATACTGTTGCCCGTTATTGCGTTGCGTTGCGAAGTCGACTCCTTGTTGTAAAGACTAATTGTACGGATGGACAGAGGGAACAGGGGGAACAGGGACGGGGAACTGAAAGCTGGAGAAAAGAAGATCCCGAGAAGAAGGTCTAACGAGAATGAATCTTGAGCAATCCTTATCAACGCACCTAAGTATATAAACGGATGCCCGTTATTGTGTCACGTTCCGAAGTCAACCGCCTGATGGAGCTATGTGCGAGTTCAAATAGAAATTGATCCAGTGCGATCGACAAAAAGCAAACTTTCCTCGCGCGTCGTAGCCTCTCCATTTCTCCCGGGAGGAAAGTTTTGAAATTTTCGAATAAAATGTTGAAAATAGTTGCTCGCGCCGAGCAACCGTAGCGACCGGTTAACGGTTGCTCGTCGTTGCATGAAACCTCCGCAACGTGTGGAAAGAGACGCGATCCGCTACTTCAGGATTGCACGTTGCGCATCAGGTGGGATTCCGGACGAGGCTGGGTCGTTCAGACCCCATTCAAACGGCTGGGACGTAACGAAACAGCTGGGACGCAATAATTTGTCCATTATAAAGTTTTCGAGGAAAATATTTGTTTTGAGTAATAATCGTGTCTGGCTCGCATTTCGTCTAGAATGCGTAAATAAAGACATTCTTTTTAGCAGCTAATTGATAAGTACTATCTTAAAGTCCGTCATCGTTAACAGTCAATGATAAAGCATTTCCCAATATTCACCTTTATCCTCGAAGCGAACGACGTAATCAATTCGACAGTGATAACTTATCAAATTCCGGAGGCTTCCTCCCTGGCCGTGCGAAGTCCTCGTCCACTTCGCGCCGAGTGACATCGGATCGATTTCATCAACGACGGAAAACGATCACCGACTTTGCCTGTCGGAGAGGCTTATGGCCCGAGGTTATTGTTTCGTGGCATCGCCCGATAACGTAATAGTCGAGGACTGGCCTGGATAACGGCAGGACAGCCTGCGGCGAGTCTTTAGAAAGGTGCATTTTTTTTTTTTTTTTTTTTTTTTTCAATAACTACTACCCGCTGCGACTCCACTCTGGCAGGACTTGCAGTAGGAGACAATTGATAATCTCAAGATCTTTAGAGTAATTGAAAAAGAAGAAAAAAAACTTCGAAGGAGCGACGCGTAAAATTTCGAGTTCGTATTGTACGAGCTTAAGATACTTTTGAAATGAAGAGGCGCTACTTTCGAGTCATTTATACGGAATCCTGTTTTAGATATTTGAATTTGGCGAAGGTTAGGACGGAGCCGCGAGCGGAGACGGTTAATTGCGAAAAGGAGGGTCGTGACTGTGGGATTGATGATCGGTACGGCGATGACTCCATCGACCTTGATCGCATGCCGATCGGCGATTGGTACGAATGATAAGGTCGAGCCGGATAAGTATTGCGCCTCGTGGTGTCTCTTGGACTTATTGGAATAGAGAAGCAGGTGACGGAGTCGATGAAAGTGTAACAGAGTGAATGATTGGAAGGAGTGCCTGATTAAATTGTAACAAAGTGTAGGCAATATCCAGTTTCCACTGGTGCGCAGATCGATTGCGCATACTGACCTTGGCAACGAGCTGCTGTCCAGTCTGGACGTCGACGCATCTGTACAAGGCGCTTCCTTCGGCTGGTCCTACGAGAAGGAATCGATCTCCGAGTATCGTCGGACCATGATGGGCAGTTGGCACAGGCTCGCAGCTTGGAAAGACGACCGGTGAGACGGGCGTCTCCTCGCTGGATGGTTGATGAACGTCTTGATGGTTGTTCGGGTTAACCAGGAACTTTCCATTATTTATACGCGTCACTTGAAGATGCAGAGGATGCTGCCTGGCCACTCTCATATTGCGCGCGCGAACTTCACTTCCGTTCGGTAACACAGGCACACCGTTGCTTCTTCGGTATCTCTTCTTCTTCCCTTATATCCTTGGCCCTCTAGTATATGTTTCTCCTTTACCTCCTCCTCTCTTTACACTGACTACAATAATTCGTACTCGGGTAAACTCCAACAAAAAAAAAAACTTTTGTTTTCGTCTTCCCAACACTAATTATCTTTTGAACACTTTATTTTTTAAAAAAAAAGCGCGCACAGCTCCCTCGGCTAATTGTTCGATGCTCGACGCTGGCGTAGCTGAGGGTTGGCAATGCACGATTGTCAGTCAGGTAACTTTAGTAGCTACGAAGAAAAATTTTGGTAAATCGTCTTGTGGGGGATATCCCTCCCTAGTGAACTGCAAACGATCCGTGGACGGAGAGAGATCTTCATAGGGTGACCGTGTCGCCGGACGAGTAGCTTCTGAAATGAAAAATAATAATACGTCATTGGGGTGAGTAACGAAGAAAAGTTGCGCCGTGCGTGGCCTTCCGGCGTCTAGACCGACGACCAAGTGCCATGTATAAGCGCAAAAGTTCGTTAAAACGGGGAACTGATCGGTGCATCGGATCACTAAGCTGGAATCATTTGATTTTCTACGCTAGCAAGTGCTCGCTCTCAATTCTCGAGGTCCCGAGTCCCAGTTGGTGCGCTCGTGATTCACGAACAATTTCAAACGCAAATCTTTCGTCATTTATTCGTGTTCTTGTGCAACGCATACTCTCCGGAGGACTTTGGAAGGTCAGGGATAGGCAGGAACAAGTGGAAGAGCGGCAGGGGCTCAGTGGAGGCGGCTGGTGTCTTTTGTACTTTAACGAGGATTTCGTGTCGCGCTCCATAGAGACAGGAAGATTTCAAATTCCCGTGGTGCGATTTGCACATGCTCTCGCAATTCGTACTCGATTTCAGGAACATAGCTACAGCTTCGTCGGTTGCGAGAGAAGAACATCTGGGGTCGCCGTATGCGTGCAAATAGAGAAGCCGTAGGAATACGCATACACGACCTGCGACAATGAAAATTGTTAAAATTAAGTGGACCTTCGAGTGATAAACATTAATGGGGATTCATGATATCAATCAAATAGTCGTTCTTGTTTGCAAAGACTCAATCGTAAACTCCTGTTGGTATGGACAATAACCGAGTTCGTGTCCCGAAACGTTGACTATCTACGCACTTGCGCAAACCTGTGTGACTCGCTCGAAATATCAGGGCCGTATTCTTGTGGATCCCTCGGGGGTTCCGCTTTGTAGCAGACGACGCGTTAACGGATATTATTTGACTATCTCTTCCTCCTATTTACTAGCGGCGTTTAAAAAGGAACCCGCAAACGATGAGGTTCTCTGCCGGAATAGGAGTGTTAGGTATATTGGAAGTCATGAGGGCCCACGGGGCCCCAATCCTGATTGTGATTGTTCCATGCATACTAAGAAATCTTACGAAATTAACTGAGCTGAATGGAGCAGACTCGTTGGTGAGTTCTTTTGGCTGACGAAATACCGAGCGCTTTTCAGCAGCCGATAGTAGATATCCTTCGCTAAGGTCAAAATGGCGGAGTTTCACGGTGTCCCCGCGATATTGCGGCCGCGGAGACCAACAGCGTTACGCTGTAAAGTGACGCAATCGCACGAAATAAATTGCCAAACAAAAGTACAGTCGTCGCGTCCTGTGACGCCATTCCTGCTAGCGGCCACCGGTGCCATCCAGTCTATCGATCAGTTCTGAGCTTCTCTCTTTCTCTCTTACTTTCTGACACCGCGAGTCCAGTTCATCGAAAGCAAAGTGGAAGCACTTGAATTATGTAGTCGGGTCTCCCTGGGACACAAGGTAACTGCATGAAAAAAAAAGGACGGTTCTTGCGTTCATGAAGGTCAGTGGTCAGTGGAAAAGAAAAAGAAAAAAAAGAAAAAATTCTTGCGATGCAATATTCACAGTCTAGAAGCGTGGCTCTCCTGACAATGAGAAATTGAGAACCATCGACAGAGATGAAAAAAACATTTGATTAAATCGAAAAAGAGATAAGGGAAACGGAATCCAATATACAAACGAACCGATATCGTCCGTCAATCACTGAAGTATCACTTGAACGTCGCACAAAGTATTTCCAAATAGTAAAATCCCAATTCGTCAAGTTGGGTAAGTGTGTACCTTGCTCGTTCTTGTGGATGCTTTTCTTGTTGTCGACCGTTCCTGAACGGGGGGAAGGTTCCAAAGTTGGTGGAACACCGTCTCCTCGAAAACGAACCTCCGGAACTCCCGGACGAATTGTTTTTCGCGCGCGCGCACACACACACACACACACTCTGCTCTTTGCTTTTACGGCAAAGAACCAAGTTGACCAGATGACCACCGAAAATACGATGTACTTTAGTGTCGAGGATGCGTGAGACTGCTAGCCAGGATGATACTGACTCGCTGGATGACTTTAATCCCGCGCTGTGGACGGTCCAACCTTTTTGGGCCGGCCTCCGCTCAGAAACGGCAACAGCTGAGTTTTGAGAGACGAACCTGACACGCCATTGTGCAACTAAAGACTAAACTGTGCGCTGCCGTCAGGACGTCGCGAACTCTCGAAGGCGCCGGTCGGAGGAGGTTACTGCGCATGCGTCGTAGTAGGGGAACAGTGCTGCCTCTAGGAGAGAAATACGTGGGGTGTCTATACGCTGACACGATCACGTATCCCACGATGGACACGTACGAACACACATACGTATCATTATCACTGGTCTCTCGTCATAGGCAGGTTCGATTGCGTGGCGCTTGGTCGTGTCAACCTTCGAATATCTTCAATCATCTTCTCCACGCGTCACGTAAGACGCTCGCTTCTGATCCAACCGAACATCCATTCAAAGGATCCACCGACTCTTGCATTTTTCGTCCACGAAGAAGACGTATATGTAGATGTTGTCTCTTTCACGGCGGATGTGCCAGTAGGTGTCAGGGGACTCTCGAGGACTGTGGTAAATAGAATATATACCAATTTATATGCGTATACATATATACGGGAGGCGCTGTAAATTCCTGGATTAACAAACAGAGAGACGCTCTGAAGAATCGTGGATGCGTTTAATCCATCCCATAGGAAATGGCTTGATTATACGAAAAAGAACTTCGCGAATACATTACTATTGGCACCGAGTTCGAGATATCGATTGGTATCACAGATTTCTCAGTGAAGAAACCCGTAGGGGTTATAATAATCGTGAGGCTTCGCATAAGCAATGTTTCTTTTTGGCTGCTACCTCTTTCAAGGCAGATAACACGTTTATAGTTCCAATACACGTTCGCCTGACTTTCGACATTTTCAAGCGTCGAAAAGCCTCGTGTGCGTTTTCATGTACATATAACCACGATAATAAAAGTGTGTGCAGGTACACGACCATCGACGCTACACCGAACAGGCGCTGTAACGTTCACGGTCGAGATCCTATTTTTGCAAATGCTTCACGAACCCGGAGATATCGGGCCGCGCTGATGACCAAATTCCGACTAAGACGTCATCGAATCGACATGGTAATTATGTACTCAGCTGTTTATATTCAAATACGACAACATGATTGGCACTCCCCTTTAGCTATTAATTTATTATAAATATGAGTAATTAGCACGGCAAGAAATAAATGCCGCGTAGCACTTCCGTCCTGTCCATTGGATAACCGAAGTACCGGCTATGGGTCATTCGATACTCGATTTGCAAGACAATTAATATTTTTTTATGACCTTCATTGAAGGAATGAAAAAAGAAAAATCACTTAATTATATTCGCAGCTTTTTATTGTCTTCCTATGCAGTCGACGATATTCCACAAGGTCCCATTTCTGAACGAAATACTTTTATATCTGTAATAATTGTGGGTATCTAACGGTACTGCGTTCACGTTATTACTCAGGTACCTATTTAGGCTATTTCGTACGAAATTCTGAAGGTGTGTCGTAAACCCTTTGTAACAACGGTAATTGTGAAAATTCTCTATTCGAAATGTCTCAGGTGTCCCGTTCAGTCATGACAGCCATGAGAAACGCGAACTGTCGTAAAGCGAAGCATCTTGTTTCTTGGTAAACGTGGTTCTTGGTAGGTCGTCTCGTAATCGGGATATCCTACAATGAAAAGAGGTGGTTCACTAACTTCCGGAGTGGCCTCGTCTGCTTCTCGTGAATAGGACTGGTAGATATGATGCTATCCACGGCTATTAAAGTAACGCTTGTACTATATATGTTCACAGCAGTCTGTTATCTGGCCTCAATAAGAAGCGACGCAAACAAGACCCGGACACGGAAGTTTAGGTTTTCTGATGCAGTTTTCATACCCACTTCCTGTCGCGGGAGAATTTAATCGTGGCGTCGATGCAATTAAATAAAACAATCGACTACAGCGATATGTTAATAGCGTCTCTGTTAGAATTCAAAATTTTCGTCAAAATAAGAAGAAAAAAAAAATCCGGTACGTCGTTTCAAGAACCGTATAATATTTTGTGCTCTGCCTCTCTTGATTCTTCTGACCGGACTTCAGTGTAGTCCAAATGACCAAGAGAAGCGAAGGGAGTGCGCCAGAGAATAGGCACGTAACTAAAGAAGAAGGAAGCTCGTTCGTAGCCACTCAGCGAGGCTATATGTAGAAGGGAACGTGGAGCACAATGTGTAGCAACGTGTGACTCGCGGTTTCACGAGCATAACGACGAAGGGGCACTTGCCCATGTCTCGTGGCGACCTCGAACGAGGTTGAGCCGTGATCATTGCGAAATCCGGCAAAGCCGAACAAAACCGAGCGCCCCATGCGGCTGCCGCTGGTCGTCCGTTCACCGTGACATCGGTGGACGACTCTGCCATGATTTCTACAGGGACGTAGGGCACGCGAGGCTACATCAGGCCGTTAACACTACTCAGTCTCTTATATGCTGATGCTAACCGCTCTCTAATTCGATTCGGTTCTACGTACATTTCCTGGGTCGAATGACGCACATAACAGTTGGTTTACGTATCGAGCGAATCAGGAAAAAAAAAATTTTGTTCGAAGATTTTCCTGGTACGACGCTCGAGACGACTTCGCAGTGTGGTTGACGTCTTGAAGGAGGAAAAGAGATTCTTGTCCTCGGTCAGATTTTTGAGGGATCCCGTGGACGAGTGGGAGTACAGGATGCCAGGAATAAAGGGGAAAAAATAATGGGAGCGAAAGGAAAGACTGAAACGATAAGTAAAATCCTGATAGAGCAGCAGGAGTGCCACTGGGCGTATCGGCACGTCTAACGTGCAGGGCATCGAACTGGCAAAAAATTCTAACCGGTTCGCGGTTTGGTTGACGCCCCAGAAAAAAAGAAAAACAGTACCAGGTTCCGGTTGGATTATCAAAGATTTTCATTCGCCTCCACAGTAAGAGAAACTTATCGTCGTTAGGTTAGAGTGTGGGACTACCAGAGGTAGGACTTCCTAGTGGGATTTCTTACTAGCCACTAGACCGAACGCAGCGATACAGGACATGCAAGAAGTAACGAGGTCCTCGAGGCGCGCGAGACCCTGAGCTATAAATCGACGGCCCTGCATTCGAGACTGAAGATAATGCGCCACGCGCTGGGCCCACTTGCATCCTGTTGTATCGAACCGACGCGAGTTAAGCACCGGAATGGCCCGGAGCCTGTCTCCTCTTGTTTAGCCTCTCATTGTTGGTTCCTCTTCTCTTTCTTAGCCTCTTTCAACTCCTCAGCCGGCTGCTCCGCGTGGCAGCTGCTCATCGCTGAGAACGCCCCGACCTCAGAGATTCCTGCAGGATAATTCTTCCTACGTCCTCAGGATGAGTATCCCTTTCGTTCCATCTTTCGATTGAGACGCGATGGTCCAGTTCCTAGCTGACTCATGCTCTCGCTCGAAGAACCGCCGTCTGGATCCATCCGAGGACACGTGCATTTGTCCGGTATCTTTTAAAAGTCTGATTGGTGCGTTCAACTTGACCAACTGATATTTCATACTGGCCCGAGGGAGAGGAAGGTGAAGAAATAACGGGAGTCGTTTGTGTAAGCAAAAAGGAAAGGAGGAAAAAAAATAAAGAGAGGCTTGTAACGTAATAAAGAATCGAGACCGATCGGTAGATCGGCGGATCAAGACGACTCACAAGACCGAACGTGAGCGGCTTCGTTGCGCTGGCAGTGTTGCTGGCGGTCGCGGCGCTCGCCGATATCGAGAGACTTTTTTTTAATTGGTGACTTTAGAGGACACTGCGCAATGAGCGAACGAAGTGACGGTCAGAAGGAAGGCCAGCTCACCTCGTGCCACCTCCATCCGACTGGTCCCTCGCACATTCCCACCACCTCCCTCGGCAGCCACCACATCGCTCCGCGTTCATCAAGCTGCTGCTCGTGCAGCAATGCTCCTGCCTGAGTCTAACCGACTTTTCTCTCTCCTTTCGAACATGTCGCGCAGTGCCACCTCGCGTGCAGCGACGCAACGCAGCCGGTCGGGAGTTGCGAGGGCGCTGGCATCGTCGACGCTTGACGCAATCCTCTCTCTTAGGAAATAATATGTCATTTGCTTTCGTGTTCCCCCTGGCTCGAATTCTCGGTGCCCTCGGTGGTTCGGCTTCCACAACGGAAATAACCTTTACTACATGACTGACGCACGTGCAGCTTCCCCAAAGAAAAGTTACAAGTGAAAAATGTACGATGAGCTAATTATTTACATGACGGATTCGCCAATTGAGAATTTCCGAGACGCCGAGCTGCTTCCTGCTGCGTCCGTGTGTAGAAGAGCATGAACTGGGCAGATGCTTGTGTCGAGTCTTCTAGTTTCTCAATCGACGTCCGCTCGTCGACGACGGCCGTTATGGCCGACGCCGCAACGCCCTGAGCCAATCCCAAGTTCGCCTTGTAACGCGCTGGCGTTTCGCAACGAGAGCATGATCGCCGCTTGGCCGCAATAAGCGACGCCGCTGACTCTCCTCCTCTCGATTCTTCGCTCCTCTCACCACCCTCTCGGCTCCCTTATTCCCTGCTATCTCTCAAGAAGTCTTCCTCGATATACATTCCCGAAATAAGAAAGTCTTTGAAATACTCCGAGACTCTCTCTCTCTCTCCGTATCATGGCGCAGCTAATCGCTGCTCTATTCGCATCGCCGACCTTCACGAAAAGTCTTTACAAGTCCCACGATATTGCTCCAAATCTTGAGTTCCAAGCGAAAGGATAGTCGAAAAACGATCCGCGGCTGAGTGACATTTATCTGGACGATACGAACCTTTTTTCCCGTTCAGGAACTTAACATTGAAACTGGATCGAGCAGCGAGGAAGTCGCGCTTCGTCAAGTCGTTCGAACTCGCCTCGCCGAGTCTAATTCATAATTGTGCGATATCCTTGTCTCGGTGACCCAGTTACACTTATTAGTCGATGTCCCCGCCAAGCCCACCGCCCAGAGTCCCGTCGATGCGAATACTTACTCGTTTATTGAGATCGCGAAGGTCGACGTGCGTCTCCAAGACCCGACGCACTGTCTGCCAGCAATTCCCACTGCAACCTGGGAACCTCGGAAATGATTGCTCGGCTGCCGACCAATCGCATCCATTTTACCTAATTTCCTATTTTTCCTGATTCTAAACATTAACTTCAGCGATCAACAAGATGTCCGGATGTGCACGCGCGTCGGGTAGACGCCTACGAAGACAGAGTGCCTATCGACGTAGCCCCATTTGCAAGACTGTATGGAATTGCGTCACGGCACGAGACCAGCAACCACACCAGGCCCCGGGATCGATTCGTTCATCAGCAAAATGAAAGACTTCTCAAATATCCGTCACTCCTCTAACGCGCCCATGAAACCCACCCAAATCCACTATGACTGATCGCCCAAGTGCGTTTACACGTGAGATCACGTAACCCGGCAGTTCGGAGACGTAAGAACGAAGCAGCAATCTCTTCGTGTTACGATCGTCATTATTTTGAGTCTTTCAATGGAGTTGCAACATGCTGTACGTGATATATACAAAGCGTGCGATACGCCAGCAAGATACGGGCGGGGGGGCGGGGGGGGGGGGTAGCAAAGCGATAAAGTTTTGCAGCGCAGGGCACCAGAATATTCTCACGCCCCAGGAGATAAGGTATCGCAGTGCATGAAACAATGCACTAGTAAACGACTGGTCGAAGCGCGGCTGAATAATCAAATTTCAGCGGCGGCGGCTGAGGAGGGACGAGTGGTTGGATCGGGAATTGCGATCCTTAAGGTCACATCCCGGAAGTCGCGTCATCCGTCAGCCCGTTAGGCTACTTCCGCTCTTTACTACGCGCCACTGTCCTAACACCGGATATGTAATATGTATATATGGTATACATGGATTTTGAGAAGAGCCAACCGTCAAAGTGCATGAATGACCAAAAGCACGTGCTGACGAAGCGTAATTCGTTTTAGCCAATTGGCTGCTGGCCTTTGCAAAAGCTTCCTGCAGTCAGAGTGCCCTTTGTTCGATCCTTAGCTATTGGGCGTAGGAAATATCTGTAGATCCGGAAAAAGGAGATTTTCTCGGGCCCAGGAAAACTTCAATGGGGAAGGAAACAAGGAAGGGATCGCTTTACGGTCAACTTCCGGGGACCTCCGTGTCTATCCGTCTGCTTCTGCTCGGCCGAATTTCTATTCGAAAGGGAAGAAAGGAGCGCAGCAACAGCTGTTTCGCGGCATTGACTGCTGTACCCGGCGCCATAAAAATATTTACCCTTCCTTATTCCCGCTGTCTACAAACAGAGCAATGCAATTTGTAGCTGGATCCTTAAGGGAAAGACCACACTTCCGGTCCTCTTGTCACCGAGTAATCCTCTTTATTCGATTAAAGACTGCGACGTAGAATCTAGCATCGCACCGAGGAAATTTTGAGCTCTGACGTGTCTAAAATGGACTTCCGGTTAAGGAATGAAACGTCAGCCCGACTTTCGCGATATTGGCTAGCCGCGGAGTATGAAAAATATTTACGCTCGCTCCGACACCGGGGATTCCCCCATTTCGTAGATTACGGAGTTTACTCTCATCGAGCAGGTTACCGAACAACAAATGACAATCCAGTGCGCATACAGATGAGCGATTGTCGGTTGGAGAGCCTTTTGAATCGCCGGCTCGAATTCTGGCAAAATATGCCAGCGCTCGTACGTTGTGCAATTCGTTTAGAGTCGCCGAGCGACAAGTTGCAAAACCGGAATATTGGCCGGGTACAAATCACGCGGAACACCTGGCGAGACTCTCGGTTAGGGATTTATAAAATTTTTTAATTTCTCCACATATTGTACCAACGCAGTCGCTAACCTTACGCTATTCAAATAAGTATCACGAACAGCTGCCATTCAATGCGATAAGCCCGTCCTAATTGGAACGACTGCGTGACCCCGTTCAGAAAGGACTAATTACACGTTAATTATTAGTAGAGACTTTCCTAATAGACCGACAGCATCGTACACGCTTCCTACGTGCTACGCCACACGATCCACCGTCGCAACGCGACATTCGATACGACTGCGATCCAGCACTCTTACACCAGAGATCAAGATTATCTTTCGATCTTGGACGATCGCACAAATTCACTCGAGTGCAAAAAGCATATGGCGTCGATTCTCCCGTACGCAGGCTGCAGGCGCGCGGCTCTGCGGATTTCGGCGATCCGTAATAAGACAAGAGACGTGCTGCGGCCACAGCATGCGCCAGCAACGGCAATGACCAAGAAATTCAATATTTGTCGATGCCTCCTTCCTATGGGCGCACGCACCCGAGTAATCTCCTTATCTCGGAGAAGCTATACGTGCCTGTAGAGACCTGGGCTCACGGCCACATCTGCCGTTGAAGAAAAAAAGAAATTGCTATGCAGTCCCATGACTCTGGGAGAGGGAGACAAGGAGGGAGAGTTTAGCGCGAGGGCAGGCAGGATTGGGCAGGATGCACTCGGCACCTGCCAAGAAGGCTGCCCGGTCCGTTCCTCGTTCCCATTGTCCGATTACGGATGCTCGAAAAAGGGATCGCCGGCTCGTGCTTGCTCGTGCTACGCCTCGACTCGGCTTTACACAGGCTTTGTGGATTTCACGGTTAGTCCTCTCTGTTCCTCGGGATCCTTCAGAGAATGCAGGGACGCCAGGCTTCCTCCCTGCTATGGGAACAAAGGAGATCCTTGCGGCTCAGAAGCCCAGAGGGTCTCGAGAAGTCTCATTCGTGTATCGTAAAACTTAGGATGCAGTAAGATGCAGCAGGATGCAGGAATACGTGGGTGGTGGTGAGTAAAGTTCAGCCTCGGTCATGATAACTGGAGTTTTCGAGAGCCGTTCGATCTAATGTTTGCCTACTTGTTCCTCGATTCGCTCGTTTGAACAATCCATCGATTTCACGAGTTGTCTCTTAACTTTTTTCCAAGCGTCCTACGTCCCCGAGAATTGCCGATCGAAGGCTACGGTTATCTGGGTCGCGGACACCCGCGAATTATCTCAATCCTTCCGTTCTCGGCGTTCCGCTCTTGGCAAATCTCTCTCCTCATGTTTTTCGGTCTTTGAACGATGTCACGGACCCTGACGACAGTTTCACGTTGGATCGCGAGATGGCAGCACTGCGCGCCGCTACGTGGTGGGCATCGATCGCAGTGCCACGTGTTCTAGCGTCCCGTTTGCGAACAGCCCATTCTCTAATAACTGCCGTCTGGCGGCAGCTCTTCGAGGGTAGAGTCAAGTACAGTCCAGAGAGAAGTCATTGCGCGTCACTGGCACGACGCACGCACACGGATCATCGACCGTATCAGAGACACACTAGGAGTAGCATCGCCTTGGAAGTAGCGAGCGAACCGGTACGTTCCTTTCTTTATTCGATCCTTCCGTCTCTTTCTCATTGAGATTCGGAACAGTTTGAGCCTCTGAGTCTCGAGGAAGGATGAACGTTTCGAAGATTGGCCCTTGTTCTGGCGTAATGACTCCTAGATGACTGTATCACTGTACTGTATACCTCCGTGTCACGTACACGTGACACGATTAAATCTGACATCTCGTCTGTATCCGTTTTAGTTGCCTGGGGCCTTCGGTTGAATATTTGCAAAATGCAGAAGGAAATACCGGTAAAGGATGCTGAGGAAAATGATCACGTAGATCCGGGTGCCAATAGATACGGAAACTTTATAAATTACTACAGCTTTCATTCTGCGGAAGAACGCGTGCGGCAACTTCCGCGAGATGTATGGCGGTCTTCCCACCCCGACCGGAAGTTCCTGGGACTAGACATCGGGTGTAACGTGGGGGTGAGCTTTGCGCAGCTGTTCGACGGAAGTGGCTGGCCCGAGGCTTCCGACACGTCTGATTAGGAAATGGCATTTTAAATTTAGACGTGTTATCGGTCTTTTCGATGACGCCTCTCGGCGCACGTCTAGACTCAGAATAGAATCCTTGTTCACCTCGGCTTGGCTAAACTCTCTGGACCGTTAGGTTTTGAAAATTTGCTGGACCACGTTTCTTCGAGAATATAAATAAACTGTCCTGATCTTTTAACTTTTGCAGGATCTTACGCTAGCACTTCATGATTTTCTCGAGCCTCTACTCACCGAGGATGGCGGAGCCGACTTGTCTCTTCTTGGAGTCGATTTGGATCCGGTTCTCATCGAAAGAGCTTGCAAAAAAAATTATCGGCCAGATCAAGTGACTTTTGAATGTTTAAATTTTATTTCGGACGATAGAGAGAAACTCCTTCGGCAGTATCTGTGTAAACACAACAGGAGTCATTTTGACGTAGCATTTTGTTTCTCTATCAGCATGTGGATTCACATAAATTATGGGGATATCGGATTGGTTTCCTTTCTTTCTGGAGTTTGCAGATATTCAAATATGATCGTGATCGAACCTCAACTGTGGAGAAGCTACCGAAATGCCTCTAGAAGACTGAGACGTTTCAATGGTGACGAATTCCCACTATTAGAAAGCTTGAAGTATCGCGGGAACATGAGTGAAAATATTCAAAATATTTTGAGGGAATTCTGTAGTTTTAAAAAAGTTACAGTCACTGGTAATAATAATTGGGGCAGAGAGCTTCTTATTTACGAGAGAAATAGTAATCTTCCAGCTGATCCAAAATAAATCTTTTTCATTCCTTACACGAATCTTTGGCTTTGTCTCTATTTCATAAGGATAATACAGCGACGTCGCGATGGGTAACGAAAGGATTACCGAAGCGTCGCGATGGTCGCGACGCGAGAGGGCGACGGCGCACAAACGACTCGCTAGCCTCGGCCAGTGGCAGCCAATCGTATAATAACAATTTGACATGAACTCGGCGAGCAAGGTAAGTGAGAACGGTGACTTTACAAAGTGATTTTTCCGTTTATTCCCCCCCAAATACGTTGTGCGTATACGGCGCATCCCACCACTCACCCTTATTTCCGATCCCAAGCCACGTGCGCCCAAAGCCGCCCTCGAGTATTCTAGCGATGGAGTTTCAAAGTGGACGGAAGGTTAGGTTATGTGCTGTTTACTTTGTATTTATCTATCAGAATCCTTTCCATAAGCGATCTAGAGTGCCGGAGGATATTCGGGAGGCTGCACAATAATTATTTGACAATGTTTCGCGTATATACATAGTAAAATTGAAAAGGAAATCGAGAAATAGGAGTGCGCGGTAAACGGTCGCAAGTTTTGGCGTCTCCAGTGCTGACGTCTCGCTTGGTTTTACAGGTTGGTGAAATCTTCACTGCCGCCGGAGCGGCTTTCAACAAACTTGGAGAACTGACGATGCAGCTGCATCCAACGACAGATTCACCGGCTGGGTAATTAGCAAAATATCTGCACTTTTCCAATTTTCCTCATGCTCGATCTTCAAAGACTGCCCGGTTACTTTGCTTCGAGATTTTCGCATCTTTCAATGCTGGTTTCGTAGCTTCTAAGGTCGTGTCGCGTTCTATACAACCGACTGATGATAAGTTAGGAATCCCACTGGCGTAGGACGCATAATATCGAATCTAACGTGTTTTAAAAATTTCTGCACGAACATCGTGGCGGCTCTTTTTTTTTTCCTTAATGTATCTCAGAAGGATACAATATTATTATTTTCAGCACTTTTACTGAGCCATGAAACACGTCCCTAGTCAACTAATATTGATAGCGAATCTTTTAACGTGTTTCTGTGAACTTGAAAAGATGTCAAAGATTCCAAATAATTTTATAGTAAATAGTCAATGAAATTATTAGCCTTTCATGAAACGTCATCCTGACTTACAGTAAATGGACTGACGAGGAAATTGAGATGCTCCGTCACTCGGTCAAAACCTTCAGCGAAGATTTGAACAAAATAAGCGAGCACATCAAGGGGAGAACGGTGTAAGTTGACAAGGCTGCATCGAGACAACGGATTGTCCCTCAATTTCTCCGTCAGATCTGACGCCATTTTGACAGAGACGTTTTTCTTCATTCTTTTCAGCTCCCAGATACGCACGACATTGAAGAAAAAGGCATTCGAGGAAGCAGGTGTCCCGATCAGACAGCAACAGGCTCAACAGCAATCGATGCAGCAAAGCAGTGTTGCGCAACAGCAACAAGTTCAAGTTCAGAAGCAGCAACAGACAACCGCAAATCAAGGATTGATGGGAAAATCAGCAGAAGTAACTCTAAATATGCTGAACGCTCCAGAATCGGAAGTGGACGTTGAGGGCTTGCCAGAGGAGTGTCAGGTTAAATTGGAATTTGAAGGAGCAACGGAAGAAGTGGCTTCGTAATCCCTAAGTATTTTATACTCTTACTTATATTCTTAATTGTAAGTCAAGTCCATAAGAAATTCCGGGAATCTTCACACACACACACACACACTGTTTACTCTAAGTTTACGGATATGGATCCAGTACGTTGTCGTTTTCAAAATAAATCTTAAGAATCGTTCTTTGACTTCATCCATCCATCCATCCATCCATTCATCAAAGGGCTGATGTAGCCATGCTGAGCGAAAGTTCGTTCACTGATCGTTGGTGGCGCCACTATCCAATGCTTTTCGCAAAAGCTATATCTAGTTACTTTCCTGAATATTGTTATGTCGCGGCCTAGTGATAAATAATCTCACTAGAATTGAGCGGCGTATTCAAATGAGGGATTAAAATGGCATCACGATGCCCTGTCTCCAAATCAGAATTCAATGCTTTCAAATACTCAATCTGCCGTTAACGCATAAATAAGGTAT
>JASANN010000246.1:1817601-1891191 GCA_031762395.1 Calameuta pygmaea
GCTAACGAACAACCTCGCCAGATTCACGCAGTCGAATTTGCCGCGAAAACGACAGTGGCGACGATCAGGACGTCACAATATCTTCACTAGAGATTTTTATCACAACTACGTTGGTATCTCAACTGAGTGTCTCAGCTGTTGCACAGCGTCGGTCAACCGAAGAGACAACTTGAGGCAACTGACAGTCGTTAGAGTCTGAATCGCGTATCAGTCTTTGTCCTCCTTGCAGCTGCATTAACCAAATCCTTTGTATAGTTGGTGCGACATAGACAATTTGTTAATTAGTGTTACGTGTACAAGAAATATGGCAGGATTGCACATACCGATTGACGTGCAGAGATGTTAGTGTGTCAACCACGGTGAACTGTCAACAAGATTGGATTCAGGAGGGAAAGACTTGCTAATCAGTTTTCCTTCTATTCCTTAGTGTTAATTCCTTCTCTCCTCCAGTTTGCACGAAATAGCAGAAAAGCAAAGGATCAAGATGGAAGGAGGCGTCATGGAGACTCCTGATGACAGCCTCATCAGGACTGACAGCGAGGAGATCGCGCTTCATGGATTGTGCAGCCCAAAAAAACCTCTCTATAGGTTTTCAGGGCTTGCGCTCATGTGTCTTCTTGGATTTGGTAGGCGTCAAAGTTTCAATTCCAAAAATACTATATGTTTTATGCTGTCATTGTTGCTTCTTTGCTTTTCGTTATTCGACTCGATGGCTTCGTTGCCCCGTTGACTGAAGAGGAATCTGTGCTTAACTCTCATCAAATATTCTTCCGACGGGGGCGTTATCCGCTGTTAGTCATTTAACACAAAGGGACAATATTTTTCTTCCCTATCAGTAATCTAAGGTCACGATACGATTTTCCGTATTGTGCTTTTCTGTCATTCCCATTATCAGAATGTGCACGTGTTCGTAAATGCTGTTGCCAGACATTTTACAATCTTCTACTTTAACGTGTACGGACGCACGACAATTCGAAATCGACGATAGAATATCGTCTTGAAGATAAAATATAAAAAAACCGCAAAATAAAGTAGAATAAATGTTTGCTGTACTCGAAGCTAACGAAGTATAATGAGATGTACGTAACGAAGATAATACCGATTACTCAAGAAAGAATTCCCTCTTTATTAGCAGCTTCGTGAACTCTTGACCTTTGACTTCTGTTTCTCCATCGTTACAATATTGCCTGACAAATCAGGCAGTCTGGGCCTTACTTTTTTTTTTTTATCAATGATTGGTTCTGTCTGGTTTTCATGCTAATAATCACATTTCCTTTTTCTTTTTTTTTTTCTATTTCCAATCTAGGATCGTACTTTTGCTACGACAATCCTGGCGCGCTGCAGGATAATTTCAAGAGCGATCTGCAATTATCAACTAGTAGATTTGTTTTACTTTACTCGATTTACTCCTGGCCGAACGTGATTTTCTGTTTCATTGGAGGATTTTTATTGGACAGAGTTTTTGGAACTCGATTAGGCACTATCATTTACATGGGACTAACGCTAATTGGTCAGATCATTTTTGCAACTGGAGCCACTATGGATATGTTCTGGCTGATGATGGTCGGAAGATTCATATTTGGGTAAGAAATAATTTGTTTCATAAAAAAATACTAAACAAAAATAATACTTATTAACATATATTGTATTTATAGCATTAAATCTTATATTTTTTTTAAATACTAGAATTGGCGCCGAATCTCTTGCTGTCGCTCAAAACAACTATGCGGTGTTCTGGTTTAAAGGCAAAGAATTGAATATGGTATTTGGACTGCAATTGAGTTTTGCCCGCGTAGGGTCAACAGTGAACTTCCTAGTGATGGAGCCGATCTACAACTATGTTTCCCAGTACTACAAAGGTCCACAGTGTATTGGCGTGGTCCTCTTTCTAGCTGCCTTGACTTGCGTGGGCTCGATGATTTGTGCCTGTCTCCTGGCTGTTATGGACAAGCGAGCAGAAAGTTTATTAAAAAGAGGACAAGGTCATGAAAACGAGGTAGTTCGAATGACGGACGTTAAAGACTTCAAGGGTGTCTTTTGGCTAGTGACGGTAGTCTGCATCGCCTATTATGTCGCCATTTTTCCGTTTATCGCCCTGGGAAAGTAAGTAGGCATTGTTACGTATTAGTGAACTATTAGGATACTACCAGATTATCTTCTATTTAATCTATGCTTCAAGGGTCTTCTTTGAACGCAAATATGAATACGAGCCAGCAGCAGCTAACACAGTGAATTCTCTAATTTATTCAATCTCAGCAATTGCATCACCGATCCTTGGATATGTTGTCGACAGAACTGGAAGAAATGTCAGCTGGGTTTTTATTAGCATATGCATAACGATGCTGGCACATGGATTGCTTGCCTTCACTTATGTCAATCCTTACATTGGTATGATTACTATGGGATTGTCCTATTCGATGCTGGCTAGCAGCCTCTGGCCCTTGATCGCTCTGGTGATACCAGAGTACCAATTAGGCACGGCTTATGGCGTGTAAGTATTTTAAATAAGAATAATCAAGGCTCCCTAATATTTTCCTTTTAACCTTCTTTTTTTTCATTTCCCAGCGCTCAATCTATCCAGAACTTGGGTCTGGCTGTTGTATCTATATTAGCTGGCATGATAGTCGATGCTGGTGGTTACTTCATGCTGGAAATATTTTTCCTCGGCTGGCTTTGGAGTGAGTCTCTGTTAAATCTTGCTTCGGTCACAGATTAAAATCGTTTATTGACTCAATAATTTGTTCGACAGTTTCCCTGATCACCACTATGGCCATTTGGATGATGGATATTGCATCTACCGATGGGTACCTCAATATGACACCAGGTCAGCGAGAAAAGTATGATGCAAATCGTAAAACAGCGGATTCCTTGGAAAGAGAAAAACTATTGTCCGGAGAATCAACGTCTGATCTGTCAGCTGATGATCTTTTACAACCACATTCTGATATTCATATCCGCAATAGATATCTTTCTCGCATAGGTGCACCGGTATGATATATGGATACGTTATTTAGCGTTAAATTAATATCCCAATTAAGACCTTTTGCAGTAATTCGTAGAATGACTTTGTCTTTTAGTTGCCAATGCATGCGAAAGGACCAACGTATCGAGCGCTTCGATGATGCTCGGCATTTGATTTTGAACATGTCGACGACTCCTAGGTCAGTTAATGGACATTGAAAATGTCTCGGGAGAACTTGCTCACTGTGTCTTCCCGTTGCACAGCGTTAATCTGTGATACGTTTGTTGATAAGTGAATTTAAACGGTAAATAGACAAAAAGTAAATCTTACGGACAAATCGAGCGGTGATTTCCGATGACTGATAGAGATGAAAGAGAGAAATTATACAAAGATTTCCCTCCATCGAGGATACTCTATATTTTTATTCAGAGATATTTATCGAGCCAATTCGTTTATTATGTTTTATCAGAGAGGCAATCACCCGAATCATACGTGATTTAATATTTCTAAGAAGTGAACGTTCCACACTATTACGTGTCCTGCAAAATGCGAGATGATTAACGTGTTTTAATGGATCTTATATCGTGTAATATATTTTAGCAAAATAAATGTTCTGTCAGATGAATTATTTTACTCTTCTTCAAAGTCTCTTGTAAAAACATCCACGGACTTCCTTGAAATATTGCTATATATTTTAAAGTCAACAAAGAATTGACGTTTCTGCAATTTGTCATGGCTCGGTCGGTAATTTATATAAGTGATGTAAGACTCACTTACCCATTGAGTCCGTAAAGTTCATAGAGTTCGGCGTTTCGCCGGCAGAGGGTGCTGATGAAAATCCTCGCGGAAACAGCTGTAGAGTTGAACACGTGCGTTTCTGGTGCATGTCGAGTGGCTTAACCAAGTCAAATTGTTTCAGTGCGTTGTATTGAAGCATTTAGTGAGAATTAACATACAATGGGTGTACACGATAACTCGGATTCCAAATACAGTTTGATGGGAAGTTCAAGTTTTCCCAAATTAACACCAAAACGTCCCACTCCAGTTGTTTTCGGCGAGAGTGCAAATAAGCAACAAAAGACCGAAGGCAGTTCAACGAGTAATTCTCCCAAGCATCCTAAACCGCCGGATAAAACGAATCTTACCTTACAGCAGCAAAGAAAGTCTTTGCCAGTCTACAGGTTGAGAAAACGGTAAGTACTCGTTACCATGTTATTGTTGTAAACATTTCGAGAATTATGCAGGAAACAAAGTACCATGAAACTTGTCAGAATTTTTACAAGAACCTCAAGCATCTCTAAACTGTATACGATCCGCATTATTCCTTGCTCCGTTTTACTCTTCCCGATTCTTCAGCCACCGAGATCTCTAATAATTCCGCGCGTCTCGCTAGATGGCAGTAGCGTCGCCATTCTCCGACCCTCTCTTGAAACAGTTTCGCCGTAACGATAATTTTCATCGTTCCACAGGCTGCTCGAGGAAATAAAACAGCACAGTACTCTTATAATAATTGGCGAGACCGGTAGCGGAAAAACAACGCAAATTCCACAGTTATTATTAGCTTCCGGCATCGCCGGGTCATCCGGCTGTATTGGCATCACGCAACCACGACGCGTGGCGGCCGTAAGCGTAGCCAGAAGGGTTGCGCAGGAACAAGGAGTCTTTCCGGGAAAGCTCGTTGGCTATTCTGTGCGTTTCGAGGACGTAACGTCACCCCAGACTAGAATAAAATATTTAACTGACGGAATGATGGTTCGTGAAGCTATGACTGATGAAATACTCTCCGATTATTGCGTCGTTATTCTCGACGAGGCCCACGAGAGATCCGTTCAGACTGACGTGCTTCTCGGGGTGGCAAGAAGGGCTCAAAAATTACGAAGATTAAAAAATCTTCCGCCCCTGAAACTCCTGGTGATGTCCGCTACCATGGACGTCGACAAATTCACAAAGTATTTCCAGGCGCCCGTACTGTATCTGGAAGGACGGCAGCATCCTGTAAGAATTTATCATGCTACTAAGACTCAGGAGGATTATGCATTCTCCGCCTTAGTCACGGTCTTTCAGATTCATCGGGAAGCTCCCGCAAAGTAAGAAACTTTATAAAGCTCCATTTTTACGGTACAAGGAACTACCGAACCAAAGATATTACAAACTTATTATATTTTCTTCTCTTTGGAAATGTATTATCCAAAAGCACAGAACCCACCTTACCAGGAAGAAATGTAACTTTCGAATTCCTATTTTAGCGAGGACATCCTGACGTTCCTGACGGGTCAAGAGGAAATCGAAGCAGCCGCAGTGGCCGCCAGACAAGTGGCCAAGCAACTGGACGGAAAAGGATATCCTGCCCTCAAAGTATTTCCCTTGTATTCGGCACTTCCGACTCATCAGCAATTGGAAGCTTTCAAGGCATCCCCCACTGGTATGCGGAAGCTGGTTTTGGCTACTAACGTAGCCGAGACATCGGTTACCATTGGTGGTAAGAAAAAGAGAAAGAAAAAAGAAAAAAAAAAGATCCATCTACTAAAGTAAAATCCAAGATACAATTCGCGTACGTTTGGCGAATCTTAGTTCCCGTGTTTATCTTTACACCGAGAAAAGCCATAACGTTGGATTTACTAAATTAGTGTTTACGGGTAGCGAACAAATTTTTTGTTCCTTCATCCGTTATTCGGTACGATGTACTAAGATAGGTTTGGATAATCAATTAATTTTGTTTTATTAATTAAAAATTTACATCGTCAGCCGTGAACGTTAATTTGGTGGTCAATTCCAGGTTATTTTTCTTCTCCGTTTATAGATGGTAAATTAGCGTTGTGGCTGTTGACTGAGAGAAGAAAGAGAGCAGAGGATCTCTGAATTATCTCTGGTAGAAAAATAAGCTGGTCAAATAACTATAAACGAAACTTCCAGCGTTGCTGGGATTAATCATTGAAACGTATGGGTGTTGTAGGAATCAGGCACGTAATTGATACTGGAATGGTAAAGGCGAGAACTCACCATCCGACCACTGGATTGGATGTTCTCAGGGTTGAGAAGGTAGCCAAAGCTCAGGCTTGGCAAAGGACAGGCAGAGCCGGTCGGGAGGCTCCTGGAAAATGTTACAGGACCTACTCGAAGGACGATTTTGAAAGGATGAAGGAAATGCCTGTACCGGAGATACAGAGATGCTCCTTAGCTGGGGTGGCCTTGCAGCTCCTGGCTATAGGGGTTGACATTACCACCTTTGATTTTATGGATAAGCCTCCAAAGGAAGCAGTGGACGCTGCGGTTTCGTGTCTGGAGAAACTTGGAGCAGTGAAAGGTTAGAAAAAACAATTGTAAAATCCAAATTTTGATGTCAATTAATTATATTTTTATAATTCATCTATGATCTATCGTACCGACAGGATTACCACCGCAGTTGACGACTCTTGGGAGAACAATGTCACTATTTCCTCTCGATCCTCGATTCACCAAAGTGATCCTTGCCTCTGCGGAGCACCAGTGCCTCGAAGAAGCTCTCACAGTTATAGCCTTACTCTCTGGAGAATCCGTGTTCACAGACCCGCCCGCTAAGAGGCAGCAGGCTTTTGCAGCCAGATCCAGGTACTTACACACAGTGAAGTGAAGTGTCTTCGGAACAGGCTGACATTCCCTTACGTATATCCTTCGGCAGATTCTCATCGGATGAAGGAGATCACGTCACCCTTCTGAATGTCTATCGCGGCTTCGTAAACGCCATTCAGAAGAAGCTCTGGTGCCACGAGAATTTCCTTCACCACAGGAATCTCGAATACGCTAGCGAAGTGCGACAGCAGTTGGCAGCCCTGGCTGTCCGGGCGAATCTCGAAAGGGTCAGCTGCGGCTCAAACACGGATCGCCTGAGAAGAGCCTTGCTCGAAGGACTCTACGATAATCTGGCGGAATTGCAAAGAGATCAGAGCTACCTCACGGTACGACCTTTCACCTTTGACCTTGCTTCTCGAGGGTTCAGAAAAGATCATAGCAACTGAAGGAGGAGCAGAACGTATCTTTATTCTGTTTTCAACTGAAAAATAGGTAACTTCTCGGCAGTCCGTTGCGATTCATCCCTCGTCGACGCTTCACGGCAGCAAACCGAGTCTCGTTTTATTCACGGAAATTGTCGCCACCGGAAGGTCCTATATCCGTGGCTTGTCGGTGATCGAATCTACTTGGCTGAAGGAGAAGACTGTGATATCGGGAAGGCAGGATTAATTGAGAGTAAAAAATTAATTTTTTATTTCACGAATAAGATGTACATAATTTAGCCGCTAATTATTATTTTAACGAGTAGCAATAGATGATAATAAATTTTTTCTCGAGCCGGTCAATTAATTCGAGTTGGTTTAAGCTCGAAAAAAAAACTTTTTCGAATGGATTCGGTGGGAGCAGCGAATATGGCTGTCTCGCGGATTATCCTCTTTTCGAAAGTACGCGTTATCGCGAACCGAGTCTATCCCGTCGGGAAACTCGGCTTCAAGAAGGTGATTCTCCTCCCTTCCCTCACCTCCTCCTCGCTTCTCTTCTCTTCTCTTCTCTTCTCTTCCTAGGCTGAGCACGGATCGCAGCTTATTCGCGCCGGGGGCTTCGTGTCGTAATTGAATTTTAATAATCCAATTAAGCGAATTACTGCCAACGGTTTGTCGAATGATAAAACGGTTAATTAACGCTAGATAAACACTGCATTCGACGAGAATAAACGTCCCTAGTAGTTGGTAAACGTTCGACTAGAGTGTGACAACAGGTGGCTACCTCGAAATTCATGTGGAACGTTTGAAAAATCAATAAAATTTAATTTTTTTTTTTATTTTTCATTGGCTGAGTGGCAAAGTCCAGAAAAAAAATTATCAGGAATTCCGATGAACCCGCGAAAGACCTTTGATGTCCAATCGACTTGCAATCCCAGAGACTTCACGTCTGAGTTATCAGACTGCGCTGGCTGGGAGTCGCGAAGTGCCAACTTGAAAAATAAATAGGACCATTTGAAATTGGCTCTACGTAAAGAGGAGACTAAACGACTAACGGCACTCGAGTCACATAGTTTAGCGGTTTTTCAAAAGTTTCTTCACGCTGACCCCACCGCCGTACATACACTCGATTATCAAGCCGTCGTGAACTTTCACCTACTGTCTCCGAAAATATTTCGAAAATTTTCACGAAAAATCCGACTGTCGGCTGGATCGCGATAATATTAAACGAATCGGCAGACTTCATCGCCTTGGCTTTTCCGACTCTTTCGTAACTCGCACACGAAGCTACACCCTGACATATAGTTTTCCACCTTCTACTCCAGCCCATCCCTTCGGGACCCTCCTGGCCTTCCCATTCCACTTGGTAACCTTCTACGTCCTCCCTCTCCCCCCCATCTGACCTCAACCACCCTCCTAGTTCTCTCATCCCTTGGTGACGAGCGATCTGCGCCAGCCTTATGGACCCCGCATCCCCCATAGAATCTCACGGACCTAGGTTCTTCTCTCCATTCAGCCTGTTCAACCCTTTCAGCTTGAGGAACGCGACGACAGGCCAGGTTCGTCATAAGGTAAAGAAGAAACAAAAAAGTATTTTTGGACGCTGATTAACGTGAATCGAAATTATAAAGTTGACTCGGTGAATTTATCAAAGGGAACACCCGGTATGTATATGGCTGTCCGAATATTACTATAACGAGCCGTGGAGCTTTTGATAAAACCGAATTACGGAAAAGAGCTCCAGTCAGTCCGTGCCGACGGAGACTCTGGCCGAAACGTGCTGTCGAACCTCCTGGGAGTCTTAGGGTCTCTGGCCGAAGGGGCCAGATAAGTTTCCTCTCGTAACGCACCTTTGCCTTGGCGAATTGAATTATTCGGCTTAGCAGTGCTGCCAGCCTGGATAGAGAATTCGTGGCTGTTTCTGGGCTGACCGTCGTAAATCCTGGCAAGGCGCCTCGCGACTTTAACGATTCGAGGAGAAGCCCGACTTAGTGCGACCCTTAGCGGCGATTCAGCCTTCGGGCTGATTTTCAAAAAAGGCACGAGGAAAGAGACGAATTTTGTATTTGAAAATTGACCTCTTTTCTTTTCCCTTCTTAAATCGTCCGTTTATTTTAGCCTGGTAGACTCGGAGATAGCCTTGAGGAAGACATCGATACTCGTGAAGGGTAACTCGGTGCTATTCGATCTCGTGGGAAATTTTGCAAAATGTTTTGTCGCTTTTATCGAGAGTGCCGCGCACTGCCAATGGAGTTCGGATATGGATTGGTTATGTGAAAGTAGCGCAGGCCAGCAGGGCTGCAGCCTGGAATAAAACCCGAGAAGAGGAAATAAATTCGGTTCCTCGTGGTAAGCTGATACTATTTCGCAGTTTACTAGGAAGCAATTTATACCTTATTAAATCGTAGCGGTATCTGTACGATTTGAAAGTTGCCAGGGATGCAAGACCACGGAAGGCTGGCCCAGATTCGCGAATGGCCATACAGGAGTCAATGTATTCGCAAATTTACTTCTACAGGATCAGTAGAATCCTTTCGATGCTCTACGTAGAGTCGCAGATACGTTAAAAGAATCAACGCGCATGCGCGTCACAAACGAACTTTTCCTTCCGCGAATTAACTAAATCATTAGAAATTCCATAAAGTTCTAGAACCCAGGAACATCGTCCAACCTAACCAAAGGTTACTTCTGATTCGGTCCCAGTAAGGAAAAACTGAAAGAGGATGATAGTAAAGAAAAAAAAAAAAGAGGTAAGAAAAAGATGGCCACAGGTATTGACACTGTCCAAGATCCGACAGGATCGCAGCAGCACGTTTGCTCAACAGGACCGACGCGTGATTAAGAATTAAATATTTACGAGAAACCCCGACGTGTTCCCTTTTCGCGATGAAAGTTCGCAATATGCTCGGATGGGTTTTCTAGAGCAGCGCGGAGGGTCGGAATCTGGGGAGAGGGTGAACTTATGAATAGAAACCTGCTGTGAAAGGAGGTAGGTAATACGGTTCTCTATGTAGTCCGTTACGCGACGGAGCTTTCTTCTATCTCCCATATCTCGTCTCCAGCTTCCATCTTCCATCCATCTTAGAAAAGGTCCTCATAGTTGCCGTGTGATCTTCCACTTTTTAATAATGAATTCGACTCAGAGCCTCGGTCCAGCCCACAAAGCGATGCTTCCCTCGTTTGATCAGAGTCCGAGGCCTCGCCCGAACTTCCTCCGGCCCTTCCCTTCTTTCATCCCATTATTCTTCTCCCAACGGGAAGTTAGCACGGCGCTAGGAATAAAGAGCGAGGTCGTTTCGCTGGCTGCATATTTGATCCGGCTCTTTTGTAGAACGAGATTCGACGCTTCTCTTACATAGAAGTGGCAGCGACACCGGAGGCACGCGGCACCGGTCTCAGTCGCTGGAATCAGCGGTTCATCAAAAGAGAACGGGAGGAAGTGGAACGAGAAGAAAGTATCCTTTTAAAGTTTTTCATTTTTTTTTTCTTCTTCATTGAAAGCACCTTGGTGAATGTCGGTAAGTAACAGGTGGGTTCAAAAATTTAGCGCCAAGACTGGCGTAAGGACGCAGCATCCCCTGCGCGTAGGGGGGACCGAAATACTTGCTCGAGTGTCTATCTGGAGAAATTCGCATAATACTTTGCTCGTAATAACTTGCTACTCCCGTGGGGATCTGAGTCTAGTTTTAAGCCAGTAGTGATAACGTTCCTCCCCTTCCGAAATGACGAATCCTTTGGCAACGCGGCGGGGTTATCTTCTCGTGTCCTGAACTCGAGGGAAACTGCTTTCAGATCTTCGGAACTACGTTACGAGTCTATCCAGTGTAACATTTTGCCCCACAAATAGTCCTTGGTGCAAGCTAATACGCTGCTGGAGTCTATGGTCTTCATCACTTCCCTGCCCACCCGCACGAATGTCCCAATGAATCTGACCACAGTAAATACAAGGGGATTCGGTTCGACCCTGTACACGGAGGACTCGACGTATCCTGGAGCATCGAGTCCTAGCATGGACAGGATTAGATTGCCGAATCCTCGTGAGTCGAGCATCTCTCGCGATTCCTCATCTTCGGCAACGGAACGATTGCCTGGAGCGTCCTCGTCACTGTCTACGTTCCTAAATCCAAGTCCCAAGAGGCTTCCTAACGAAGATGAGTTTGATCGATGTCCTGGCTGATATTTATCCTTGGGGTCACTCCAGTCCAGCGACCGGGCCAAAGGGAATCCATACGGGAGGCGACCTTGTTGTTCCACGTTGCTTTGTTCTGCTCCGAGGAACGTGTGTTGCTCGGAATTACTGGCCAGCAAGGAGACCGGGTAATTTGATCCTTGATAGGCAGGATCATGATTCTCCTCATCCTGGTCAAAGGCTGCCCACTTTCCCGTTAGATCAGACCCACCCATGTTTTGCTCCTCGTAATCCTGGCTGGTCTCGTATTCCTGTCTCAGATCCTCCTTCGTGCTGTATTCATCGTTTTTATCATCGCTCTCCTCATCCTCGCGAAGATCATCAAGGATATTTTTACGCACCGGACCAAGGACGAACCCATTAGGAACCTTCGGAGCGGCGAAGCCGTCGATGATCTTCCTGATGTCCAGGAAGTAATCAGCCCAGCAGTAGCCAAGATGCATTTCCTCCTGATAAGTATTGTACATTTTTCGCCAGGACTTTAGAGTCGACCTTATCATGATCACGGGATCCGGTTCAGGACTGTCCTTGGCCCTGATGCTTCCGGACACTGTCAGAACCAAAATGAGCAAGACTATCCTCGACATTTCCTTCCTGATCTGTACCTCGTTCGATTCTTCCTTCGATTGGCAGACCTGATCGATCAATCCCATGAATTCTCACCAGCAATAGGGAGGACTGGCCGGACGTTTTCTTAAATCGACTGTCGCCCAGCGGGAACCGCACTTCAATTCCAGCAGGCAAGTCCAGACTGTCCAGGATAAACTGGGTGTCTCAGGAAAAAGAAATCCCCACCACTTGCTCCAAGACTTATCACGGACTCCCAGACAAGCAAGACAACACAACACCAGGATCGATTCACTGAAAAGAGTCACCAACTGTTCACCGGAATTCTCCAATATTTCCGATAGGAATGAACTCCCGAGAGCGGAAGAGGACTGAGCTTGCTCTTCCGGTAGCGATACTCTCTGATGCCAGACTGACTGTCCCCGAGCCTAAGTCTCTCCGGCATATTTGCGAGTGCAATTAGTGACTGACACGAAAGTGCGTAACTGTGCGTAACCTGCCTCGCCACGTCACTCTCCCTCCTTTCTCTTTCTCTCTTCTCTCCCCTCTACAAGCTCTCTTCTACCTGCTTACCCAACTACCTGCTTTCCCATCTTCACCTGTATCAGTTTCTCTAGGTCCGCAAAGCGATATGGGCACTTCTTGCACGCACACGTATCCAACTTTCAGGTACGACGGGTACCAAGAGAGTCAAGGATAACGGATTCTCGACCTGGGGCAAAGGAGGGAACTGGGAGAGGAGCAACCGGAGGACTTTAAGATGGAATGAGACAAGGAGCAAGGACGTCGAATGCAGGCTCCTGCTCCCTTGAGCTACACAGCCTCTTTCCAGTGCATCCTGTACAGGATCCGCCAGGACGAATGTGAACAATCGCGGGCAGTGCGATAACAGCTACCATCCGCAGCCTCCTGCGCCATCCTCGTGCTCGGTCAAGGCTCCTGAAATTCTGATACACATGCAGAGTCAGCGAGCTCGATATTTCCGGAGCTTCAGTTTCCCCGTATTCGCGAAATATTCAATGGCTCCGCGAACTCGACATTCCTTTTTCCCCCTGTGTACGGAACCGCGAGCTATTTTGCGAAAGTCAATTTATTCGTGCGAACCGGACCAGACCGATGCGGATGAGCTTGGACAAAAAAATATCTGCTAATTCGTTGCTCGACTCGCCGCGCTTTGCCCCTCGACTTTTTAACAAATTTTTCACTCTGACCCAGTGACCACTTTGCGAGGGGCAATCTCCAGTTGAAAAAAAACAATCGAAGATCGTCCGACACCCTTTGCCGTTGCTGGTCCCCTTGGCCACGGCGTAGGTCCTGAGGTTCTGTAGCTCCGCTTCTATACAGGGAGAACCTTTTTTTTTCCGAATTGACCGATTCCGGTTCTCGCGTCGATAAGGCTCGCCACACAGGGCACGATAGATTGCGTCCTGGAATTGGCCATTGGGACACGAGTCTACGCGGAAGTGAGCCTGGTAGGTATAACGCGATAGGCATTATGTAAACTTCCGATAAACCTGCCATTTGTACTGGTGCGTTTACGCTTGCGGACGCGTATCCTTCCCCCTTCTGATTTACCCGTCTGTCAGTCCTCTCGGTCATCACCGTCCTTGCTCCCCTGGCTCTCTGGGGGTACCAGAGTCTCTCGTCGCCCGGATTAAATCCCACGGCAGGATCGGCAGGACTATCTCTGCCAGGCGAGCGGGTTAAATATTTGGCCATTACGAAAGTGCAATTTCCAGGATTTGCTCATGTGCCATGTCATTCACTTTGATTCTCTTCTCATACTTCCAGGCAGCCCTGCTCTTTTTTTTGAACCCCCCCTGATTCCGTTCCGATCCGTTCACTCCGGCTAGCAGCGTGACGTATCGCCGATCATGATACTGATACAGATTTATTCACTCTCGATGAATCTAATTCTCTGATACCCCAGCAATATATGGAATCGTTAGATCCTGATTTAGCTGGTAGAACATGTCCGAAATATCAACTCGAATGTTATCGCTGCGTTACACAGTTGTGCAAACGTACTGGGAATAAAAGGATTCGAGCAACATGATTGCTCGTCTCTTGCAATCCTTTCGCTTTCTCTGCAAACACTTTAGCGCAGCGCTTCGCACTGTTCCTTTCTTATCTAAAGGGTATCAGTTTTACTCCTCTATGTGTATTTTGTTAAAATATCGATGGCGGGGGGGGGGGGGGGGTTCGTAATTTCAAAGTCGGCTAAGATCCCATCCTCGAGTGCTTATCAATTTTTACTATACAGTCAACACGTGTTCCCTATCAATTCTATTTTTAAATGTCCTCGTAGTTCGAATCGAACAAATTGACTTTAAGTTGGAACGATGCGATCAGGCCAAAGGAATTTGTATTAGGATGACCTAAATTTTAGGAAAAAAAAAAAGAAGTCACCCGGTATTAGCAGTCTCTCGCTAATTGCATGATTTAGAAGCAGTCGGAGAATCTCACTCACCCACTTTTTGGCACGCTTCCCCCCCCCCTCCCCCCTCCCCACCGATTCTAATTGCCCCTATTCGCTTGATTATACATAAGTGTTCCCGTAGGAAGTGATGTAAAAAAATATGTAAAATCCTTTTGGGCTGGTGGAAGAGCGCTTATCTAATTCGACTGAAAATCTTGAGATATTCTCGAGTACACCTTGAAATTGGCATGTTCGAAGGATCCAGGATCTAGTTCTTTGAGCTCGTGGAATTGCAAATTGCTATCCTCGCACGGATTCTGCACTTAGGAGGATGGATAGAGACTCGTGGGCTCTTCTGTATCCTGCCGAATGGGCGAGACAGAAAATTCCAAACGGATGTAGGTGGTTCTTCGATACGCGATGGAAATTTCGTATGAACGACGCTGAGGGGATTCAGAGGCAGGAACAAAAGTACTTTTGAGGTGCCAATGGAAATGCGAAAACTTCGTGTGCGCTTAATGATTTCAGCTGAATGGATCATCGGGCGAGTTTTGTTTAGCGTGCAGAAGGTGGAAGTGCGCATTAATGGAATAATTAATAAATGGTCGAGTAGCGAAGGGAAATAGCTCGGGTATCGATAGCTCGCGATAGCTCACGATAGCTCGCAGTACCTCGGGGTGGCTCCGATTAATAATTGAGGACCGCCGATGAGTGTCTGCGAGATGGGAGCGTACCTCTGGGAACCACCTACCTGGCTGCCTCCCCGCACCTCCGTCTACCTCCATCCATACTGCACCCACTGCTCACGTGTATTATCCCACCAACTACCCTGCATATGATTAGACCCGGGGGGGGGGGGGGGTTCCAGTTCCTTTGGTAAGATTCGTCATCATTTTGCTTGTTCAATTACTCCCTGGCCAGAAGACTTTGAAGTTGCCAAGGGGAACGCAGAATAAAGCAAAAGAAGAGACGTTCAGGATGTAAAAAGAGGAATCAGAAGAGATCATGGCTCTTCATCGAATCGCCTTCAGAACTTTAAGAGAGTTTTATTTATCGAAGCTCCTGGTGCTTGAGAACGAAGACGTGGAAAGAAAAAGTAAAGGAAAGGAGAGGAAGAGATCGGGGTGACGCGACGCCGGGCGTCTTGCGACGATCCCTCGTTGTCACAGGTGACGGTAGTCGGGAGGTGAAGTGCAGGTGCAGTCAGAGATGAAAGTGTCGCCGTATGGAAAGGAGCTGCGACTGGGTACGGTTACTTCGACAAGGAAGCGTCGTCGTGGTCGTCGACGCCGACACGGACGTCGACGTCGTTGTCGTCGTGGTCGACATTTCTCTCGGCCCCGCGAGTTGAGCCCCTTTCTGGTGTAGCGCGCGAGGGGGTGCTCGGGGGTATAAAAGGAGAGCCGGAACGACCCGGGGGTTGCCGTGGCGTTATCGACCGCCTGTCGGGACACCGGGGGACGGTCCGGCGTCGGCGCCGTGACGCCCGGCGTCCTCGAGTGCCGGAGCATCTCCGCGGGATTTTGCCTGGCTCTCGCGCGACAGTAGAGCCCGGGACAGATCCGACACGAACGGAGTGGATCCCTGAAGTGGTGCGGTTCTCGGTGCCCGAGTCCTCTTTGGCTCTTCGGGCTGCCGACTTCACGGGACGTTGATCTCCTTACCTTACGTTACGTTCAGCTACCAAGTTACGGCTCTACGGTTCTGCGTGAAGCACGAGGGGCCACAGAGGAAGCTACGAGAGAAGCTGTCAAACTTGAAGATAACAAAAGTCGTGCCGCCTACGTACTGACAATATACAAAAAGGAATTGCCTAAACTTACACTGGAAAGTCAAGTCAGGCTTCCAGTAGGTCCTCGCTGAGGTCGCTCGCGAGCAATCGGCTTCCTGAAGAGCTGAAGAGCCGAAGAGCTCATTTCGGACCCTCACCCGGTTACTCGTCACATGTTGGCCTCGCGCGTCTCGCGCCTCTCGGCACCCGAACCGCACACGCAGAATCTACACGCGTTCTCACTCACTCCGACAGTCTCATCCTCGCCCGCCACGTTTACCTCATCATCTTTCACTCCTCCTGCACCCACTCATCGGTCTTATTGACATCTCGATACTCGCTGCAGACTCTTGATCGCTCTTTCCGGTTTGGCCTGGACTCTGCTTTTGGATCTGGCGCCGATTATAAAAGTGCACTGTGGTGACGCCGGGTTGCCGTTACGACTGGGTTGTGTTCGACGAGGAATCGTGTTAACGAGAGTTTTGGTGAAGAGATGCGATTTTAGAAGTTCACCGTTATTCGGGAGGAGCTAGTTGGGAGACGCTGATAACGATGACTCTTTCGAGTTATTTTACGGACCGGGTCTTAAAGTGGTGATAACTGCTGACCTAACCCAGTGAGAAGAACCTTTTAAGTTTTATATTTTCACCCTCTTTAATTTAATATTAATCCTCGTGAAATTTTCAAAGAAAGTTTTTTCCTTTACTTGGTGAGTTTTTATTATGACGAATTTCTGCGAGATCGTTATGTCACGTGACTTATCTTCGTCTCGATCTAATCCTCAGTGATCTACCTGAACCTGAAGTGGTGCAGGCGGATGAACCGAAAATCGGTGTGACTCGACGAGGAGAGGTGGCCGATATCTCAAGGATGTTTCGATGGAGATACTCGCAGCTTCCGAGCAGAATCTTCTTCAGTGTAACGTAATCACTAATCAATAATATCTCAAGCTGGCTGAAGGAGCAATGGGGAAAGAAGAAGGGTGGGTGAGAGGAAGGCAAATCCTTGTGGGAAGGGAATTTTTAAGAAGGAAACTTGGCTGGAAGCTTTGAAAGTTCAAAAATGACGAAATCAGATTTTGGTTCGCTAATTGCAAGGAGAGCTTATTAGTCGTGCTATTAATGGACACGCGATTCGATTTAGTGACAGCGTGCGTGGAGACCTCGAGCTTTTGAATCTCGTTAAGCTCTCACTCCACCGGGCTGGAAATCTCGTTAGGCAACGAGTAGAGTTTGCGATCTTTTTAAGAGCTCGACCCTCACCAACTGACCGAGTACTTATTTCGCGTTCCCTTTTTCTTACTTGTCCTTATTACTCTTTTCTAAGGGTGCTGCTTCATAGGGACTCGACGTCGCAACATTTCCAGCCGGCAAGCCAGTCGCGAGGGAGTTCTTCGATCTCGAGTTTACTTTGGCAGCTTCCTGGGGAAAGAGCTCTTTCGGTTAGCGGTTTACGGTTTGCGGTCGACCCAATTACGCGACAGCTCGAAAGCTTTTCCGTCGCGAACGTGAACGACACTCTGCTTGCGAAATATCACACGCTCGAACGCACCCACCCACCTTCTGAAGAAAACAGAGAGAGAGAGAGAGAGAGATTTTATATTATGCATATATAATTCTTGTTGCGGTCTTTGATGACTCATAAAGTTTCTGGGTCTTTGGACGCTCTTCTAATGATTGGCTTCATGTTGTTTCCAGAGATCGACGTAATTACAATCTTGCTGGATACGGTCGTTCAGGAAGAAACTAGGAATTGATTCGCGATTCTCTGTGTCGTGCGAAAATTGTCAACCAATCCAAGGAGTTACCGTGAAAGAAAGAGAGAACAAGTTAGGTGGAGAAGGGTAGCTAGAGTTTTAAAAGTGGAGAAATCGAAAGACGGGGAATCGATGACTCCCGTGGGATTATCAGTGACGGAGGGTTCCAGGAGATCGACAGAGTTACTCGACGATGGAATGGCTCGACAGAGGATCGTCCTGCGTCCTGGGAGATGTCACTTTCGTAAATTGGGAGAAAAGAAGGCCTGAAGCCTCGAGGAAAAAGAAGAAGGACGCGGGAGGCAGATCTTGGGGCCCAGCAGAGAGTCCCGGGCCAGGAGGGCTCCACAGATGCGGGGCCCGGAGGCCCCAGCCCGCGGCGGCGTGACGCGATGCGGACGCCCGCCTCCTCTTCATCGTCCTCATCCAGCGGCACCTCATCGGGATCCTTACTGGAAGCCGTGTTGGTACCAAGGAAGGAAAAGACCCGGAACCGGTGGATCATCCAGGAGGAGAATCAGCGACTCGGCTGGTACCCGGCCAGTCAGGAATTTCACAGTGCTAGGAATAATTCTTCAAGAGAAAAGCGACGAGAAGAGAAGCCGACGGAAAAGGTTCCCCAGGATAGAGCGGAAGGTCTCCCTAAGGAGTGCCTTGGTCAGGATGGCGAAACCCGAGAGGACTCCTTCCGCTCGAAGAATACCTTCAGGACTGCCAGAGTCTGTCCAAGATATTCGAGACTTTCCCGTAGAAGCTTCGTCATGGCCTTTGTCGTCCTGGGACTGGTCTGCGGGTACCGGTGCCCCGGAAGAGCGGAGGCTCTCGCAGAAGGGCAAAAGTACAGCACCAGGGAGATCAGCACGCAGTACGGTACTCTGCGAGGGATCGTGTCAAGGGCCGCTGCTGTCGAAGCCTACCTTGGGGTGCCCTACGCCACTCCGCCCCTTGGGGAGCTTCGGTTCATGCCCCCCATCACGCCCACCTCCTGGAGAGGAACTAAATTCGCGGACACGATGCCACCTGCGTGCCCTCAACGACCTCCGACCCCAGACGCAAGTATACCTCGCTCGAGACGATCCTACCTCGAGAAAATAGCACCGCTTCTGGCTAACCAGAGCGAAGACTGCCTTTACCTCAATCTCTACGTACCAAGACCATCTCACGGTGAGTTCAGCACGAGTCGTTATTCATTTCTAATCATATATGTTTTACGCTACTTATTAAACCTCCGATGCTCCAGCATTGACATAATAGCTACGGACGCTCGCGTGTTAATAGTCGGACGCGGTGAATCTCTTTTCAGTAAAAGAGCGGCCCCCCCCCCGCCCCCGCCCCCTCTCCTATTTAAAAGCGTGCATTTCACAGCTCGGCGCTGTTGCTCTATCTGGACGAGAGTGTATGTGCTAGAGTCATAGAAAGTGATGAAAAGGGCGAGAGGGATTCTGGGAAAGTGAATGGGGGAGAAATTGAGAGGCGAATGGAGGTACGGAGGTGGAAGGAGGTTCCTGGGTGGGAGAGGCGAAGGGAGGTAGGTAGGATCGTAGGAGCCAAGAGAATGAGAGATGTGTTTTGAGAGGGATGGTCTGGGGGGGGTCGGAGCCCAGAGGGTGAACCAGAGTGAACGTTCAAAATCCCAGGGTTCGGCCACTCCCTCGAAGTGCTACGCGTGCAAATAAACCGCGTTAATCCAGAGCCAGCAGCAGCTACCTTGCCCGATCCACGCTCGTGGATTAAAACGCTCCGGATACTTTCCATCCACTTAGAGAGCAGAATCTACGTATACATCGAGTACGTGTGTCTATTTGGTTCTCGACCTGTCCACCACATGGAGCCATCTGTATCCGAGAAATCTGAAATTCACGATGAAGATGTTGCCCGGAGCTCATCGTGAATAGTTCCATGTTGCCCGGGAGGATCCTCGGTGCCATTCAATGCTCCTCTTTAACCTTCGGAAGTCTCTAGGAGGTCTGATCATCCTGGCAAGGGTATCCTGGACCATAATAGCTATGAGATATTAAAAGTGCAGAAAGTATCCACTGGCATAATAATAAGCTGCATTCAGAGCTCGGTGGCTGGTTCGGAAGCTGCGACGTAGCTCTCTCTCTCTCTCTCTCTCTCTTTCTTCGAGGAGCTTACTTTTCCTCTCTTTCGCTCTCCAAAGGGGTAGCGGGACGAGACGAATGATATCGACCGTGCACCGAAGAAGACAAGTGCGAAGAAGCAGAAGAGGCATCATCAGCGTCCGCAGCCTCCGGAGCGTCTGGACCTACTGTGCGCGATACAGCATGGCGAAGAACGTGCTGGCTAAACGAGTTGCCCTCTCAATTCCGTAGTGCATTGCAGTCGGGAGGCTCCTACTGAGAAAACCTGCAAGCACCGCGGGAGTGAGGTGGCTTCGACGTTCGATCAACATTCTCGAAGCTACAGGACCTCCACTTTTGCAGGACATTACTCTAAGTCCTATTAGAATTCCCCTTGGCAATATCTCCGAAGTCGAGCTTTGCCTTTTGTGTACCGGCATACATTTTCACCGTTGGCTGATCCAGCGGCTGCTCCTCGTTCCTTGCTGGTATTGTCTGGGAATCGGATCAAATGGGAGAGGAAGAATGGAAGGAAGGAAAAGGGGAATGGATAACATGGCTATTCTAGGATTATTAACTGGCGCTGCTGGCCTCGCGCATAATGCCCACGGAGGTAATTAACGATAAGGCTATCCTCGCCAGAGATGAAAAGTTCCTCTTGAATATTTTACATTAAAATGCGCCTCTCTTGGACCTGCTCCTTATTTCTCGGTTGCTTTTAACCGAGACTCTCTTCGAGTATTGATTAGGTCCGAGGGCCAAACGCTATTGCTGACGAGCTCGATGGGCCTTATTGGTTGCGCTTGAGATCCGGATAATTAGTATCCGCGCGAAGGAGCTTCACTTTTTATACTGCCTCTGCATCGTCCGATAACTCGAAAGCTTTTGAAGCCACTTGGAATTGGAAATTCTGTCATTCCGAGAAGACATCTTGGAGGGATAACAATCAAGATGGCAATAACGATTTTATCTTACGGCTGGGAAGGTCGCGCCGAGGCTGTTTCGCAGGGTTGTTACGGGTTGTCGATGTAGGAGGGGCTGCTGCTGTTTAGGGTCTACAGCTAGAAACCACGCTTAATGATTTGTCACATCTGATATCGCTAACCCCAGGTCAGATCCTGGCCCAGGATCCCAGGAGCCGATCTCCTCCAGAGTCCAGGACTCGGGTCAGGTCGCTGGTAAATGACTGGCTTGTTGCCCCACTGATCCTACGCGGTCAGTCAATCCGTTTGTAGGTCGGCTGCTGGCTTGTTTAGCTGGTTGTTTCGTTGGGGTGAAGATGGGGTGTAACGCTCGGGGTGTGGCAACCCTGGTGGAAAACCGCGGATCGCTGAACTGGACCTCAAAGTTACACAGTGTTATTCGGTTTAGACGTGTCAGTCAGAATTCCAAATTATTATGCCGGCAGGTTGGTAATATTTATTAGAGACGATGGTGAGTCAAGTTTTGTGCTGAAATAATTGCGCAAGAAAAAAGTCTCAGGTTACTTTAACTTTAATTAACGGCGCTGAATAAATAAGATCTTATACATATTGCACATTTTCGTACGACTTCATCAGGCAATGAAGACGTCGTAGATTTAGCTCTGCCGATATTTGGCAAATGGTAGAGACGAAAAGTATTCGGGTGACAGCTGTCAAATCTGACTGGTACATTGGAGGTGGATAGCCCTGGGTTATGTTAAGGGTAGGAGGCGTGTCAGGATCTGCAACAGGTGGACGTCTCGTCTGGTTTCCCATCGCTTAGCCTGCTGGCGCCTAGACTCTTCCCCAGGTTGAGAACCAGTGAAGGCAGCAACCCTCCTCCTTCGGCTATCACCCCCACGTCCTCCCCTGCCGACATGCTCGCTGCTGCCCGATTATTATGTCATTTTGAATATTACCCAGAGACACACATGCTTCGGCGGCCGTAAACCCGTAACTAACATGGGGAGAATTTGCCTTTGGGAAGCTTCGCGTCTCGTTCAAGAAATTTCTACCCACTTTTGTTTTTCACTCGACCCAGGGTCATAAACCCTTATTGTCTTTAGTATCGAACCCTCTGCAGAGTCCGTCTGGTCCTGATCCGCGGGATCCTGCTCTCCCTATTCCGTCGTTTGGTGTCTCGTTAGATCTATGGCGGAGCCACCTCCCCTTCCGGGGAACACGCGAGCTATCCCCCATTTCGCGATTCACTGCAGGAGATCCTTTGCAAAAAATATTCCGACGGAGCATAAGCGCCCTGAAGATGACGCGCAAAAATTTAGGAGCCGAGGAAGAAGTTGGCATCGAGCTGGGGCGGATGGAGCTAGGGAGAATGAAATAGTGAGAGAGATAAGAAGATATCCCTGCGTCGGTACAGAGATCCCATATCGGATGAAACCAGTAAAAAGGATCCATAAAGTACCAACCCGAGTTTTTACCCCGAAGCTGGATTATTTTCCCCCTGGCAGTTGAGCAGACTGGCTGGTGCATTCGAGGCCGACCTGGCCGCGTTTGCTGGTCTCGCTGGCGCAGGGGGCGCAGCTGCGATCGCGATTCCATTCTAATCCGGAAGACGAGCGAAGCGTAGAGAATGCGAGAAACGATCCACGTGCGACTGGAAAAGCTGAAAAAGCTCGAGTAGCTGGGAGAGCCAAGAACCAAGAGAAAAGCTCCAGTTGGCTATATCGCTCGAAGCTCGTCTCGTTTCAAGGAAAGTTTTCCTACGTGAAATATCATACCTCGTGCCACTCCGTGTTCCACATCTCCAAGTACTGTACTATTACTTGTACCGTAGTTTCCCGCGGTACAATCTGGCTCCCCCTTTTGGAACTTAATATTTTTCATGGGTTCCCCGTACATCCCTTACGCGTTGGGAGGGATCGTGGAACCCTTAAAGAAAGTTTTCTAAATGCACAATCCTCATAATTGCAGGAAGTAAGACGGATCTGCTGCCGGCCCTCCTGCTCGTTCATGGGGATTCCTATTCCTGGGGCGCCGGCAACCCCCTGGACGGTACGGCACTGTCGGCGCACGGTCATCTCATTGTGGTCTCCATTAACTTTCGTCTCGGCGTTTTGGGTAAGTGAAAATATATTCTGGTTAAATTACGTCATCTCCGAATTACACGTAGCGCCAGAGTCAAAGGAGACCGAGCAGTGATGTGGAGGGGGGGAGGGGGCGGGAGGGGTAGATCGAGTGGTTGTTCAATTATATTCAGTTGGTTTAACGAATTCAAGTAAACTCGCTTGAATAGCATCGGAAACAGATGCGAACTGGTGAGAACTATTTGCGAATAGTTGTATGAAAGTTTAATGGAAGCTGCGTTGTTTCGCAAAGGCCCGTGGAATGGTCGAGCCTAATCGTCCCAAAGGGATCTGTACTTACCTTTATGGTTATTTCAGGAGCTTATTAACCTACTGCAACATTAAAGCCATGGAATCCCGCGGTCGCATCGCCCTTTGATCCTATTGTTCTTCTCCACTTCCCCTCTCCTCCTCTTCCGACGGTCCTCCGTCTCTCTTCACAGCCATGGCCGGGGCTTGCTTCTCCATAAAATCAAGCGATGCTATAAATAAGTAATCGCTGCTTAGCGCGATGGACGCTCCTGTGGGAACTGTCGCCGACGTGGACGTCGGCTTAACGTTTAATCACCTGCTAATCGTCGCGTGAATATTTCACGAAGCAATTTTCCTGGTGAACGCAAACAAAGTGGGGCGGACCCCCTTCAACAGCTTTGTCAGACCGGAACAGGTCCCGGACATGTTTCAAGACACAAGGGTGCTGCCCCTACGTCTCACGGGCTCCTCAGTGCCCTCCTTAAGGAGGTAATTCCGGAAGCATCACATTTCTCATTTGAGCTGAACTTGCGATCGCGTGGAGAAGAGTTTCCTATACCGGCAATAAGTGCGACAGAGACGGAGCGATGGGTCTTTGTACGAGTTAGAGAGAGACGGGGAAAGTAAAATTTAAAAATTACCCCTAAAACCTACCCTGATCCTCTCTCGGACTGGGTCTATCGAAATCCAGCAGGCGAAGCTTCATCAACACTGCCTGAGAGTCTCAAAGATGAATAAGGTTTGCAATGAACGGGCAATGCTGGTGTTTGACGCGGAGATGAAAGATAGTAGAAGCAGTTAGAAAAGTATTAAAGGGGGGTTGGCGGGGGGTGAGTTTTAGAGAATGGACCAGAACCGACTAGAGGAAGGTAAAAGAGAGTAGAAAATCTCTTAGAATTCCAAAAGGGTAGGTAAATGGGTATTTGACTTCTGAGCCTCCGTGAATACTGGCTTCCGAGTCATCAAGGCGACGACGGATGAATAGGAGTTTACATTGGAAAGGGCAATGACTTCGAAAGGGTCCAGGTTGACTAACGAACCCTTAGAGGAGCCAGAGCGTCGCGGAGCCTCCGTCCCTTTGCTTGGCAACTATCCTAAAATCTTCCTATAGGCATACCTAGTACAGCAAACTATATATATATGTATACTCAGTACGTATCCAGAAGACCGCAGGGACCCTATCTCTGAACTATGGCGAATTGTCCCTGTGGTAGCCGAGGGGTTCATCCTTGCGGTGGGTACGGAGGCAAGGACGATAAAAAGAAGAACCATAAAGGGAGTCCATCCTCTTATACTACGACGACGACGCATGTCGCCGCGACGCTGGATCCTGGAAGGGAATAGAAAGGAGCAATAAATAATACGTCGCCGACGTAGACAAACGTCTTTCCTGGCTAATCCCCATCTTCTCTCCACCTATCGAACGCTGCCTTCTCCTTATCTAATTCAGACAATGGGTGCTGTTATCTCGTTCCTAGCTGTGGGACACCGTCGTGCACGGTATTGCACGTGAATGCTGAGATTCGCACCCAGACGATAATACTGACGCTAGAAGTTAGAAGACCAGTGCGAAAGTTAGTTTCCGCTTGCTCCGTCTGCCGCGCCTGTTCTTTGTCCCGGTTGGACTTGAAGTTGCCGAAGTCGAAGGGAAGCAAAAGTAAAATGATTACGAATGGTGGACAAGGAGGAACAGTGGGCCAGGACAGAGCAAGGGGAGTAGCCAGATGAGATTCGCTGTGTGGATGTCTGGTGCCACGGTGGTTGCGAGTGCGCGTAAGAGTGCGTATGCGTAACGCTGAGGTCGTACCGGGGGCTGAGGGCAGCACGTATTGATTACGAGCGTTTACCGACCTTGGTTCGCTCAGGCATCCCTCAGAATTTCTATTTCCTCCCTGTTGGGTCCCTATAGTCTAACTATACATAACCTCCTCTTATCCTGTCCCGTTTTCATTCCGTTTCCTGCCGTTTCGTATCATTTCGTCCCTCTAAAGCCCAGCTTGGCTGGCTCCTAGTGACAGGAGGAAGAGAAAGCATAAGAAGAAAAATATCCCCATGGCGCTCGGCCATACGAATGAATTTTAAATATTGCCTCTCTGAATCCCTTGCGCATTTTTCTGGCTCTTCTCTGCTGTCCCTCTTTATCCTGCTCAGCCTCTTCATCTTTCAGGACACGAAACACATTGGAACTGGAGGAAGGAATGAAAAATAGCCAGAGTGAACGTTCCCCCCTCTCTCCCAACCCTCTCTGTATGCCAGGGGGGGCCGTCTGTGTTTTCAAGTTTGATCCAAAGTGAGGTAAACAAATGTCCTCGGAATGATCTAATATCGTCCGCTCTCTTGGCCAGGACCGATTCAATTTCTTACGTCCTCTTAGAGTTTGGCCTATTTGCTCCGATCGTACGAGCTCTCGGTTTGCCTATTATCGTTTATGGCCATGAGCTTAATGAGGCATTTTCGAGCAGCCGACTTCAGGGGCGGAACACCGTAGTTCCTAAGATCAAACGTAAGGAGGAGCGAGAAAAAAAAAAGTAATTGCCAGATCAAAAGATGAATCTTTGATTTTGTCTCTTTGATTATTTCGATTGAATTATCTCGAGAGAAATACAAGAATCAATCATTCCAATAGAGAATCGACGCAAGGTTCGTATTCCGATACGTCATCGGTAAAGGCTTCTCTTCTTATTTGATTCGAAGGATCCAGCTCCCCGACGCCTGTCGTCGGTTCTAGAGCGACGCCCAATGCCAACGTGTTTTGCTCTTTCATCTCATCGCCTTATACGAGCTCCAATTTGGAGCTTTTTTTCCATTGGGGTAACGTGACAATTTTATTAGGTTACATTCGTTGGATCCGATGCGGCTGTGGGAGATTCGAAAGATTTTGCGTTGCATTTCGCCATCTTATTTCGCTTATGTCCTTAGTGCATATTTAACTCTCGTCTTCTTTATTTAGTTTTCATTCTGGTCCAGATTCATAGGTAAGATGCTGTAACGAGACGCAGATTCGATCTTCGGGCTTCTTTTCAACATGAAAAAATTTCCTTCGGAATTTCAAGACGTCAGTCATCCGTGGAAAAGGATCAAGGAATTTTGGTTCGCTGCAAAGATCCTTGGAAATTAAAGTCTTGCCATTTAACGGTGTTACAGGATTTTTGAAAACTGGTCCAAAAAGCAGTGCTCAGGGCAACTACGGACTCATGGATCTTCTCGCAGGACTTCATTGGCTACGACAGAATCTCGAAGCATTCGGAGGTGATCCTGATCGCCTGGCTCTAATGGGTCACGGAACAGGAGCAGCTCTCGTGAATTTTCTATCAGTCTCGCCGATGGGAAAAGGTGAGCAACGTTTTTGAATTTTTTTTTTTCGCGATCTTCCATACGGAAGAATTTTATAAAAGACGTCACGAATCTGACAATGAGATACTAATTCGATTATCGTTTTACAATCTCGGTTATCATCGAAGTCCAGTGATAATTTGTTAATTACCAAAGGGATTACATGATTTTAACTGTCAGCGGATCAAATAATAGATTTTTTTAATTGTCAGTAGAGGACGACTGATAACGACTATCGCGATAATTCTCTTCATTTTTTTAATTATTTGAAATTATTACGATAACCCTACACGATTAAAGGCTTGGAAGGAACGTAGCAATAAATTTAATAGATTATTTTCCGCTGCTTCTAACTGCCATGATTTTTATGTAATTTAGAATTTTTCATACTTATCAAATAGACGAGTTTTTACGCTATTTTTCGTATCAGAGTACTCAGCGTATCGATCTGCACTGGAAATTCTTTATATCGGCTTCGTCGAATGCGTTTCGATATCGATAAATACGATGGAAATTCATTGGGCTTTTTCACGCATTGTCTCGTTGGGTTCGATTTCTGTTTTAATTCCTTTTTTTTCCACTGGAACGTTCAGCTTCCCTATACGTCGAAATAGGCGTCGCGCGAATCCCAGTCTGAAAAAATCAGCCTGCGCAATTCTGCGATTGCAGTTACACACGGTTCAGCCTGGAACAATGCTGAGAATCGCGAATAGCCGCGCGCCGCGTATTATCGCCACGTCGGCATCGATACGATAATTAAAATCTGTCAGAACGTCGCGACATCGATTTCCTCCGGCAGAAAAGCTTAGCACGGATATCCGTCGTAAAAGTTCGTTATTCGCTTATCGAGCGAGTAAAATAATTTTTTACGCGATATCGAGAAAAACGATAAAACTTGAAAAAAAAAATAATGGCCACTCAATTTCCCTCCGTTATTCCTTGATTTCGTTTGTCCTTCTTATCTTCGTATCGAAATGATAATATCCACGTGTCAGCCAAACAATCTTTCGTACGTCTCGCGATAGATAACGCGCCGAAAAATTTATCGATTCCGAAAGGCGTCTCCGATCCACCTGTTGAGTCCATGGCGATAGGAAGAAAGCGACTGATCCGACAGTGGTAGAAAAAGAGATTTAGGAATGAAAGGAAGGAGAAAAGAAAATATCTTTATAGATCGAGTCTGCCGAGGACCCCTGACTGTCAGTAGAAGGTAAACACGGAGCATAAAGCTAAAGACCTCAGGATTGGTCCCAGTGCTTCTGAAGAGAGCTGACTCAGTCAGCACCAGCAACTGTACCAGAGTCCTAACAAGCTCTTCGTCAAGTGCAGCTGCTTCCGAGCGACCACAGAATTACGTCTAGCTCTGCTCCAGATTAGCCACCCTACGCTCGTCTCTCCTAACGAACCCACCCTTGTAAAATATTTTTGTACAGTGCAGCTAGGGTCGCGCCAGTAGTCAGACAATGCTGTAGTAGAGGGTAGACCTCATGGAGAATCTCCAGGTCTACTTGGGGGAACCAGACAATCCTCATCCAAGACAAGGATTGGGTCTACCTATTTGTAGAGGGTTTCGAGGGCAAATGAGTCTTCTTTGACTTTCAGAGCTGGTCCAGAAGGTGGTCCTCTTGGGTGGCTCGGCTTTGTCACCCTGGGCGATTCAGAGGGATCCTCTGATGGTGAAGCGTCGAGTCGCCGAACAAACCGGATGTCCTGGTGACGTGGAGGCTGATGACATCGCACCGTGCCTTCGTCTTCGTAGCCTCGAAGAGTTGCTGGACGTCAAACTCGATCCGCCGAGATTCACTTCCGGATATGCGCCTTTCGTAGATGGCGCTGTCCTCCCACTTGCCACCAATCAGGCACGACACTTTTATTCTTACCTGTGAATTTTATTTTTATTTTTACCTAGTTTCATCGTCTCCTTGATAATTCAAGGGACGTGTTCCTGTTGTGTTGCGGAACAACGTGACAGGAAATCGATAGGATTCTCGAATTGTAGGAAGTAGCCTGACGAATGACGGGAGAGTTCCTGAAAATCCCTATTACTGATATTTCACACTGGCGGAATAAAAGGAGAGACGTGGTACATGGATTCATCGGGACAGTTCATTGTGAAAGCTCGAACAAGCTCATATCCGGTTTATTCGAACATTCTGAATATTCATCCGACCAGAGATTGAGGGTTGTCAAAGCAATCCTGTGATTTAACTTTGATTTTCGTTACCGAGGTGATTGGAGGGTCTACGGAAGAGGGCAGAATACAAACACCCTGTCAATTGAATTATCATGGAACGAAGGTCTCAAGGATACCAGATTTCCGTTTTTTGAAAATTTGTTCCTTAAACGACCTCGGCTCCACTGACTCCATTTTCTTAGGAAAAAGTTAAACTTTGCGCCGTTTTCGCGATTATGTCTTTGTGCCAGAACAAGGCTAAACGGTGCAGAGAGTTTAGAGAGTCGAGAGAGGTCAGGTTATCGCCCCAGCGATGCTCCAGCTTCCAATCATTAAAAGTCCTGTTTTGCGCCTTTGACCAAGTCGACTTGTCGACGCTCCTTTAGATTTTCCAGCCGACAGCCTCCTCCGCGGGCCTCATACCAGTCATGCCGGGTCCTGGAATGGAATTCGCAGCCTTTGGTAACCGAGACCTTCTTATGGGACTTACGTCAGGCGAGGCGTGGCTGGAGCTGACCGACGAGGATTTGCAGGTGATGATTAAACGATTAAATAAAGCACCGGGGCGCCCGACGACGTCGGACGTCGTCTCCACTGCTCCCCGCTCATCCTGTTTCCTGTCCGGATTCCGATAATTGGAATTGTCCGATAAATTGTTGGCTATTAGTCGCTGCCCGCAAAGTGTGCTCACGAAACGCTTGGGCATTACCGCGGCTGCCCATCCTACCGGATGTAACCGAGTAACCGAGTAACCGAGTGTTGAGTCTGAGAGCCAGCGAAGCTTTGAGTTATCGGGCCATTGAGTTATCGAGCTATCGAGGAGACCGCAGAGCGCGCCAGTACCACTTGGACCAGGGAGGATATTTGTGCTTTCAGGTTGGCCTCAATGAGACCAGGAGAGACCGAATCCTTCGGACCTACGTGCGTAACACCTACCGGTACCATCTTCACGAGATCTACTCGACCTTGCGGAACGAGTACACGGACTGGGAACGGGGCGAACAGAGTCCTCTGGCCATTTGCGAGGGTCTCCTGTCTCTCCTGGGTGACGGCCAGGTAGCCGCTCCTCTCCTGAGGTTGGCGATCCTTCACTCGTCTTCCGGAGGACGAGGCTACTTCCTGCACTTTCAACCTGGGGAGCGAACCAGTCTTCGCGGTGAGGAGGTTCCTTACCTCCTGGGGATTCCTCTTCTGAGAGGCGAAGCTACGGCCTCGGCTTCCGCTACGCAAAACAACTACAGCAACGCCGATGAAAACTTATCGCGACTCCTCGTCCACTATCTGGCGAACTTTGTGCGCCGCGGGTGAGCCACACTCTCGACACTCTCTTTAGTACATTAATTTAGCAAGTTAGCCGAGCAGTAAACTAGCAACTGCAACCGCTTGGTGTGCCGATGGATACCTTACTCGCGCAATTCCACTAGGGTGGCTTGCAACTTGTTGGTAGCTGCAAGCTCAGACCCCCCCTAAAAGGACTTTCTCCCATTGGTGGTATATGGATAAGGGATGCCTCTGGCAATTTCAAAGTTGCAATTCCAGTACCGAGGTACATCGGTTTTCGAACAATTACGGAATAAAGGGTTAATCAGAGCGGTTATGGCAGAGGATGCAGGGCCTTCCTATTGGCTATGGAAACGGCTTCGTCTGGTTCGACAGGAAACTCCAGCAACTACCGTCCGTCCAGGGTTGAGTTTAAGGGATTAAGAGGAGGGGACTTCCGGGATCCAAAGGGAAGACGAAACTCTTTTATCTAGCGAGAGGTTCAGCCGGGAGGAACCGAAGAGAGGGATGCATAAATCATCCTCGCTCCAGCATATGCAATTATTACGCTTGCGACGTGGCTATTTGCAATTTATTATCTGTCAAATATAGAGGCGCACCAGATACCAAGCACGTTAGCTTACGCAACGGAATGGCCATTAATATTTTCTCTTCGAAAGCTCATTCGTAACCGTTTGACAGGACATGGCCCAGTATTTTGTTATTTCAGGGTTTCAGTACTTCGGTACTTCAGCATTTCAGTATTTCATTACTGCCGTCGCCACTGCTCTCTCGTACGCTAATACGAAATGGCGAAATGATAGGAAGAATGGCGAAGTGTGCAGTAAACTATCCTACGGGATGTCCTGTCTGTTTCAGGGATCCGAATAAGGCGAGCAGTCTGAGCTCGCTAGAGAGTCACGCGTCCAGCCCACCTTTTTGGGATTCCTATGATGCGATAAACCAGCTCTACCTCGAGGCGGGTCGGACTACGGAGATGCGATCGCATTACCGTGGTCACAAAATGTCTCTCTGGCTGAACTTGCTGCCGCAGCTGCATAGACCAGGCTACGAGATTAGTATGCGCCATCATCATCTGTCGGAAAGTCCCAGTCTCTACGAAGGAGCCGTCAGACCACAGACGATGGCGCTTCCGCTTCCGGCGCCCCCCTTGCCCGCACCTTCACCTACGGAAGCATCGATAGCAAATTCTGCCGGGACGACCGAGTGCACACCCAACCTGACAACGACCCTGCCGACTACCTCGCGGACCCAGCATCCGAATCTTGGTCCCGGGCCTAACAATCTTCTGAGGAAATTAGCCTCGAGTCATTATCAGAGCTACACAACTGCCTTGACCGTCACCATAGCCGTTGGGATTTTCCTGCTTCTTCTGAACATCCTGATATTCGCTGGGATTTATCATCAGCGCGACAGGAACTCCTCGTCCTCTGCCTTTGGGGACAAGAAGAAGGAAGAACTCCTGGAGGCCGGTTGTTCCGGTATGGAGACGACCTGCGGGAAGCAGCGACTCTCCCTCGCCCTGGTGGATTCGCCATCCTCAACTCCACCGCCTCACAAGGCCAAACTCGTTCAGGAATTGGAACTGCAGTTGCAGGAGTTTCAGTGCTCGCCACCTCCTGGAGGTGGGAAGCGAGTGACGGAGCTGCCCTCCTACAGCAGAAGTCCCTGCACTCCTAGGGCGCATTCGCCATCACCTTTCATTGCCAACGACGAGGACGACGATGACGACGATGACGATGATGACGATGATGATCACGACGGAGTCCCGGAACCGCCGCCTCCGCCCAAGGCTCCTGCTCCTAACCTCATCTCCTGCCCTGGAATCCTGAGGCAACCAGGAACGCCTGGCAGCGCCAAGAAACGAGTCCAGATTCAGGAGATATCCGTGTAGAGAGTGATAAGGTGCCGGAGCGACACGACCTCAGGATGACTAGAGACAGTCTGATTGCTAAAACCGGATTGACCTTTGCACCAAGTGGAATTAATCGAGGAATTGGAGCACCTCGCCTTCGTGGTTTAGGGTCAAAGTGCGACAGAGTTAAGGAAATTCAAGAGGATTCCAGAAGAAGCTCACGATGAACCCGAAGAACTTCTCGTCCTCGGTGCGTCGCGAGAGTGTCCCAAGTTTTACTAGAGTGGTCTAAGATGTCTCCAAAAGGGCCAGAGAAGAAAATATTACTAAAAAGAAAAAAGAATAAATTGTAATTTTGTGGATGATAATTTTTGGGAAGAGAGAAAGTAAGAGAGTGTGTGTGTGCGTGTGTGTCCGGGTCCATCCTAATCATTCCGTTTATTTCAGGGGTGCTTACAAGTGTTCATTGACCGAGCCGCAATCAAAACTGAAATCAAAATATTTTCGAGTAGAATGACGTATAGCAAAAAATCGCGAGCTATAGCGAGACTCGCGAGCACAATGTGGCCATGTTAATCATTATCAGTCGGAAAGGGTGCAGCAGCCTCATTCTCCATGTCCTTATCGTTCCATCCTTCCCAGAAGGTCCCAGTCCACCTGCCTATATAATAACAGTCGCCCCTTCTGATCTCATCCGAAAAAATCAGCCAAAAGGATGTCTGGAAAATGTTGTCGATCGACCTTATCGTTAACACACTTCCCCCCCCAATTTCGAAAACTCAAGGAAAATGGCCGAGCGCGTCGCAGCTTACGACTCTCGTAAAAACCGATGGAAACGTAACCGGAAGTGCGTAGTATAATTTATGTACATGTACCTATAGATAAGAGACGGTATGTTTATCTGGAGAAGTTATTCAGCTCAAGCCGTACAAAAGTGAGGATCTTAACGTACGTAGCCGCGTGGTCGTGGATTAACACGTGACGCAACATAACGGAACGCACAATGTGTAGAAGCGTCAAAAGGAGTTAGAAAGATGTAGAAGGTGATAAGCGATTATTACCGTGGAAAAACTGCCTGATTAAAAAAAAAAAACAAATTAAAAAATGGAGTAATTAATTATCCTAGATGAAATAAATAATTGTAAGCACCCCGAGTCTAAACCCGAGCGAGGGGCCATCCTTAAACCTATTTTAGCTTAGTCGAAGACACTCGACGCCTCGACAGGCTGTCGTAACGATCGCGCGTCGTCGTCGTATTTACCATTGACGAGTGTATCGATTTCAAGTATACGTGACGCAATGATTTTCGAATTCAAGAAACTGAAAGCCACGAAATGGTTTTTTTTATTTGGAAAAATATTTTTTTTTTCTGTAACGACTGGGTCCGTCGTCGTTCATTTCCGGCGTTCGAGAAACGAGGAGCTTCAGACTGGCAAATGGATATCCGCGGTATCAGTATGTTATTTTATGAGAAAGTAAAGTGAAGTAAACGGAGACTCCACGTAATTGTGCTTTGGGGTTAACAGGGACGATTCTTCCGACTCGAACTTCTCTCGCGGCTCTGGCCAACTGACTGCCGCGATAATCGTTAACTTTAATATGCTCGGAGCTCGAGTGCTGGGGGGGTCGGAAGGACTCGTTACGCCGGTGATCCTGTTTTCAGGATCATCCGAGATCAGAGATACCTTGAGCTACTCGTTTCCGGACATTTTGAACCACAAAGTCTAGCGAAATCCCATGTCGAACTAGTCGTTTCAGTTTTACGCGTTCGAAATGATAAATGCGTATACTGCGCAGTTGAGACATTGTACATGCGCGATGGGAACACTACCGCAGATAATGAAGTTAATAGACATTGACTTAATGACAGGTACACGTAAACAAATAAAGACATTAAGAAGACGCGTCTATCAATGTTTCCGATGTTGGCATTTGTTTAAATAAATACCTAAAGCATTTAAAAAGGCAGAGACGGCAGTTATGATTGGTCCCAGGTTACATTATCCTAGGAAATCCTCGTCCTGGCTGGAGTTCACGTCCTGAGCTACTTCTCCTAGGGAAGCGTAAGGATCGAGAGCCAAGAGATTAGGATTAGAGACTGAGCGAGGCTCAGGAGGTTCGGCGTATCGCTTTGGATTTACGAGAGGATCTACATATCTATGTGTGTCAGGTCTTGCGTCTGGTCCAGTAGGCCCAAGAGAATTGATCTGATGAAGCAAGGGGAGGCACGATCGGGACGTCGCAGCGTTCAAATCGCTCGACTCTAATTGGCCACAATGGGATTACCTATGTAGGATAAGATGATCCCGAGGAGCCAGGATGTGCCTGAAACTCAACCGAGACGGATCATCCGGAATCTTGATGTTTTCTTGGGTCGATCATACGATGGACCAGTTACGTAATCGGGTAGGCAACTTCAGAGAGTTCCGAGATTAAAGAATGCAGAGTAAGACGGGTGGTCCGGGACACTTGGATCTAGGAGTCATTATTTTTAACAAGTCTAAGAGGATCCTCGGTAGTCCTTGGCAGGATTCTCAGGGAGTCTTGAAGTGTCAACGCACGGGTCTCACTTGATTTTGCGATTCCCTTGGAAGGGAGTCATTAAAAGTGCTGATTCCGGCGGCTCCGGTTGGAGGTCGAGAGAATCCCCCAGGGTGCACCTACCCTTCCGAACTACAAAGAGGACCAGAGAACCGGCGCTGATGGGATGCGGCTGCTGCTCAGGGAAACGCCTGCACGATGTTTTAGGGTAATGGAAATTCCAGTCTCGTCAGCAGAAACGTTTTATCCGAGTAATCTTGAAAACCGTTCGCAGCTTTCTTTACGATGCCCGGTACACAATGAGACGCCGTGGAGTACTGGGTGGGTGTGGGGGGGGGGTCAGGCTGGGTCCCTCTCCCCCTGGAGAGCTGGCTGGCTGCGATCCGAAGGTCTAAAAGGGGGTGGTGGCCGCGTGCGCGGCTCCACTTTCCTTCCTCGTGTGCGTCTCCGTATTGACGCGGGGGGGCCCAAGCATGAGCTTGCTTTAATGGGTGCTTCCCACCTCTTGAGGGTTGAGCCAACGAGATCTGCCTCAGGCTCAAGTATAATTAGTCATACCATACAGTCTATGGCATAGACCGAGTGGCTCGACTGTGGCTCCATCTTTGGCGTTATATCATAATAAAGTATTTCGCTGACACGTGGAAGAAGGTTGTGGTATAAAATTCCAGAGCTTCCGGACTTGGATTTCTTGCATTTGCCATTTTTTTTTACTCTCGATTGCTCCCTATAAAATACTCCTTGCCTTCTTGCTTCTTTATCATCTCCCTGAAGCTTTATACTGCTCTGCTCTTAACTGGAATCAAATGTTTCTATACAATAGTGGGAAAAAGTTACTTTCATTTTTTGTTTTTTTTCCTGAAGACATGCTTCTTGAGTTTCCTTAATTCTCGTGTGTTTCTTTATAGAAGTTTCCAAGTCTTCGAGGCTCGAATCCCTGTGGACTAAAGAATGCAAGGAATTGCTGCTGGGAGATTAGGATCCGCAGGTAGAGCCGAGTTTATGTGTCGAACTTTCAAGCAATAACCTGAACTCTCGAAACTTTCCTGTTGACCCTCAGAGAACTTTCCCTCCTTCTTGGAAGGCAGCACCGCTGTCTCCTATGTTGCGCTTCTGTTCGCCACCACCCATCTTCTTAGTTAAAGACTCGTGTCTAGTCCTACGGGATCCTCTTGTCTGCACGCTTTCGCTCTCAGTGGCCTCGACATTCCGCAGGACGAATCTGTTTCTCTCTCTCTTGCTCATTCGTCCACGAAATATCTCTACTCTCTCCGCGTTACTTTCGTCTCCTTCGGAAGGCGTCACTAGAAGAAAATAAATACTTTTGATTTTCCTCAATATTGTCAACGCTCAATAAATTTCTTTTTCTCTTTAACAGTCGCACATATATTCGGCTCGAGGGTCGATCTGTCAGAATAAGATTACAAAGTAGGTTAACATTAACGTAGAAAGAGATAAAGAAAGTGATAACAGAACGGATGAAAAATGATCGTTGGACTGTTTCTTGTTCCCGCGCTTGTGTTTCAGCAAGTCGATTCGATTCGGATATCCGAGAGAGTTCGGCGAAGTTAAGGACATGGGGGCAGTGAAAGGCAAGAGAGAGAATGTAAAAGAAGCCCGAGAAAAAGAAAGAAATGCATATACGATTGGAGTTTGAAAAAAGTGGAATATTGCGATAGGAAATTCAACGTTTGATAGCAGCGAGTTCGATAAAATGGAAATAGGCCTGCGCCTCAGCGGCTTTGCTGTTTCCAGTGCCGTAGATAAACCCTGGAATATCGCGCAGCCATGTTTCATAGACTCCGAGTCCCCTAGGTCCGTCCAAGCAAAGGACTGCAAATAACCAAGAAAGTCTTTTCCGGGATGGTGTGGAAAAAAAACCGCGAGAAAAAAGTTCTCACGTTGATAACGCTGAGCGAGATTTTCCATTGGAGGAAACGGCCAGGGCGGCCGGTGCTAAAGGATGTTGAGCTTCGATTCTCGAAGGAGTCGCAGGGAAACTTTTCGAATGGCAGACAGGTGTCCTGCCCGCGTGCTACGCTCCTGACTCCACGGCTACTGGCAGTCAGGAGGGCAGCCTGTCATTTGTCACCCTAATACCCGGAGCTTCCGTTCTCTGTGGATGGGAACGTGTCTGTGGAGAAGATTCCTCTGTCGGATATATCCGGGTTTCCGATATAGGTCTCTCTGGGTATTTGTGCTTGGCTGGATCATCCCTCCTCGTAGCGATCCTGGCCAACCCTCGCATCCATCTGTCGTGTGCGCGACGAGGAAATGCTCTAACGGGTGGATAAAAAGTCATTCCATCAGGGCTAGTATCATGTCGTATATATGGATAAACTGAGACAAATGATATGGAAAATATTGAAATACAAAACCTACAGTCTCGTGGTGCTGCCATCTTGGCGAATCCGTTCGTTGCATTGGGAGACAGCAGGCTGAAATACAGGTTGATTTTGTTTTTTTGAAAAGTTGAAATTTCGGAATTTAATTATGTATGGAGGAGTTTTTGATTTGTGTATTTTCTTTGTAGTCGAAGAAGGAAAAGCTGAAAGAATGCGAGTCTCTCGAGGATATTTGGTTTGCATGAAATTTATGACTGGCCTAGCCATATGTATTTACCAATTTAGAGCATCCAGTTGCCACTGATCCCAGATCCTTTTCAGATTACTCTGGACCATCGACATTCGCTGTTCATAAAATTTCCTCGTGTCTTCAAATAATTCTATTTACATCCAGCAGCCCCTGCGAAATAACAATAGGCGAATAATGTTGTCGAACTTTCGGGTGTCAATTGTATCTTAAAGCACGAGAAGCAAAGACCCCTACCAAGATTTGATACACTTTACCATTCGCAGTTCACTAAGGCTCGTTATTCCAAGTGGAAGAGGAGGAAGCGAAGTCGTAGAGACCAAACGAGCCACCCGGTATAATTCGCCTATCAGTTTCCCAACACAAGTAGCACCGGTGACGCAACATCGAGATTCAGCTTCTGCGATTTTTCTCTCCAGTGGACTTAAATTATACCTACCGATTGTTTAGCCTCTTCGTCTCGAATAAGCAGAGCCAACAGAGCTGCACCAAATATCCAGGTCCTTTTCCCAGTTCGCCCTAAAGCCACTTGCGCATAGTTCAGCGCACAAGAGTATCCAGCCGAAGCCCGTGAAACCATTTTCGACAAGAGCCTGAATCAATCCAGGGACTTAAGTTTGGCCCTTGATCCTTGCCTACCCTGGTGGCAATGATGAAAAACTCTGCGCCACCCGGTGTAATTTCATGATTCGTACAAATCCGAAAACTGCGTCCCCCCTCAACCACTCTTCCCTTTTTTTCCAGGAATTGTGGCTACCAGCTTCCATCGCACTTTCAGCCTTGACTGACACCCGCGAAACGACGCTCGACGTCCAAGATTTTTCCCTCCGTTGAACCCAAACCGAGTCGTGCACAGGGTGTCAATAGGTTCGAAGTGTAAATTTGGAGAAAGTCCAAGGGTTAGAGAGAGAAGAGTGAAAGAAGCGAAGAAAGCGCTGAGCACGTTCTTCATCGTAGCTTAGAAAATGTCAATTATTCATGGCGAAGGCAGAAGGCGCCAAAAGGAATGTCGAACCGCCTCACTCTGGATTTGCAGAGATAATCACGACCCAGTCCAAGCCTCCCTCATCCGCCTCCTTCCTGCGAGTTAGGTCAGAACGACGCCTAAGCGACGACAATGAGAACTAATTGGACTCTGGCACACGTAGTAGGTTCGCGACGCGCGTTCGTCCTCACAGAGTCGGACGACACGCAGCGTCTTGTCTTCGCTCGAGTTATACTGGACGTCTGGCGTCTCTCGTTGCCGGAGAATCGCGTCAACCACTGTCATCCGTCGCCTCGCCGGTCGTTCATATGTAAACTTAAGTTTAGTCCAACGTTTTGTTGCCTCGATCGTTCGGATCTGTGTGGTAACGACGTCTCGCGCATGCGCATTCGCCCTTGAGTCTCGAACCAGTCACTGATCGCACGGACCTACTGCTTTTTTTTTTCCTCACGATTCACCAATCGAATTATTGGGATCTTCTTAATATCCCATATCGATAAACAAGCACACAGATATATTTGACAACCGTCCCTCATTATTTCCTTAAGGAAGTTCTTCTTGTAAATAAACTTCACATCCATTAATCGCCAGGGCGTCGCGCCGAACTGTCAAGCCTTTGTTCACGATCTAAACACGTCGCGTTCGAGTGGTGTCCGTCTCTTGATAGCCACGATAAGAGGATAACAATCGTCTGGTGAGTACAACAATGCTTATTATCAACAATGAAAAACAAAAAGATTATTTATAAAATTGACAAGTTACTCGAGAGAGAGAGAGAGAGAGAGAGAGTCCCGTTGGTACAGAGATTCGTAATGCGCGAAAACTTTATTTCAAATTTAAGCGAAGTCATTGGGAGTTTCCAGTGGAAATTTGCAATTCCGATCCCCATCGACCTCGACCCTCCTTGAGGAGAAGGACAATTTTCTCACCAGCCATCGTCTCTCGTACACCCTATGAATAAGAATACTTTTCTTTGGGTCAGTGCTGCCTGCGCCTCCGTCGATCTATATGCCTAGAAGTGCAGACAGCTGATTCCTCTCTGCCTTCTCACTCACTCACTTATCCATTCGTCTACTACCCACTGATCTTGCTCACTCACTCACGTCTATACCTTTTACCTTCTACTTGGCTTGCTATCTTAAAGAATTGGCTTTTATCAAAAATTATGAGCTCAGTAGGCGGCCGACGATTTGCACCAGTCCCACGTATTCCAGTCACGAAGAATTTCGGCGTTACGTCTTGGCTGCTGTTAGGAAATACGACGGTATCGTTCGAATTGACGACACGAGCTGATCGAAACGAGCAGGATTAAAAATATTGTCATTCAAATTTGTTTCTTCCGTTGAAATTTAAGGTGATACCAGCATTAACCATTCGACATTGCGTTTTTTTAATTGACACATCGTTTGAAGGTCCAGATCACGTGTATGGTGCGTAAATTCTGTAACAGCTAAATAAGAATGATGAAAATTCTGATGAACGATAATAATTTGCAATACGGTAGACGAAACTCGGCCGGATCGTCAGACGTAATTATACCTTTAAAAGAGACCGAGTCTGATTAATAGAGTTATTTGTGTCGAGTGAGATTCCTGAAAGTAGATTCTCAACGGATGACGTATCTGTCGATTTTACGAACAGCCTCATCAATTGCTCCAGATTCCACTGCAATAGAATTCGCGCAGAAGCGTCACATGCTTTTTTTTTCAGGAACGAAATAATCGTCCGTAAAAGGGTCGGCCATGGGAGAGGCCCAACGGACTGTCAATGAGACGTCCAGCTGTGCCCATCCTGCCGCGATAATAATCAGCTATCCGATCGTGCACCTATGTGCACGGCTCTAACGTATAACGTACTTAGTTTTTCAAGCCCCAGCACGTTCATGCAAACGCGGCCTAACAATGCACGACTCCTGGTTACAGGCTCGCAGCAATCAGTCATTGACCAGCGAAGATCGGATGATCGTGAGGCGACGTTCGGCTACTTGCTCGGGTTCTTCTCCTCTACCGATCTCTCTCTTCTCTTCGCTCTTCTTCTTCGTCGAGTCTTTCCCATCGTACTGGAAATCCCACTTTCTCTTCACCCTCCTCCACTCTTCTCCTCCCTCCAGACTCTTCTTCATTGTCTCCTATTGAGAGTCTGATAGTCACGCGAGACAATTCGTTCCACGTGACGACGGGCTCGACGCGATCTTCATCGAAGGCGTCGTCGCGCCTTCGACGGTGTTGTTATCTTCTAGACCGGGCTGTCCAATGAAGAGTCTGCAGTGGGGGAATCTCGTGCTTCGACGTATCTGACATTACATATTACTTGATTTTACGATCGGACAATAGTTGCCAGTCGGGCCGAAGCATCGACGGAGGGGCCAGCTTGGAGTTTCTCATCGATATTCATCTAGCGAGGTAGACGCAGCGGTAGAGCTCAGCTGTGACATCAGACGAGGGATGTACTTGTACGCGCGACTGGATGAGAAGACTCAGCGATCGAGTTATCGAATTTGAACTGGCTGAAGGATCTCAAGGATTCTGACCTGGGCCTGGTAATTCGTGCTGGCTGAAGAGTCGCCGCTCGGTACTAATAACTTGTGTAACGCCGAAATTAGATTAGAGCCCAGGATCGAGTGACCAAAAAAAAAAGAAGAAGAGAAAAAAACTAAAGGAGTTGCAGCAGACGCAAGCAAAGGTGTTAAATACGCGTGACTCGTATCGGTCGCTTCTCCTACCGGTGTCGTCTCAAGATATTAGATAGCAGCGGTCACTTGGAGAAAACAGATCGTCATTGCTGACCTGGGCCGATCGTCGGATCGACCGGTTGACCGAGATCACTCTTCGGAATCGCCATGGAGAACACAAACAGCTCGATATCAACGGAAGCACTGAAGAACAGAAGGGTGTCGATCAGCGAGCAGACACTTGGAATTGATAACGCAGGCTTCGAGCACAGTCGCAAAGTTAGCGGAGCTTCGGAACATAATTCGGAACATGGTAGACGAAAGTCCATTCTCCATCACGGCGGGAGCAACGGCGGCAGCGCCGAGAACATTCACCAGCACAAATTTGAGTTGGAGAACGGGAGGATCAATGGCAACAGGAAGAGATCGGGCCTGAGTCTCTCCAGCTCGATCAGAGATAAGATCGAATATTCGGAGCAGCTCGAGAGGTAAGTCGTCTCTTTCGTGAAATTACTTCAAGCGAGTCACCCTCGCTTGTCTACGTTCCACGTGGTTTTTGCGAGAATGTTTCGAAAATCGAAAATTCTTTCGACTCGTTTGACAGAAATTGCCAGGTCCCAGGGAGTCGCTAAACTCGAAATTTCATCGACTTTTATTCGAGCCACGACTGGATTCCTAGAGGCGCGTTCAAATATTTGCCTGGACGTGCACGTCGCAGGAAAGCAATTGTATCGAGACACGCAATCCATGACCTTGATTTAATGGCGCAAGAATTACCTGCTGACCCAGGCTTCGGCCTGCAGTCACTCGCAAGACCATTAAACGTTGGGACATCAGACTCGGGCGAGAATTCCTAAGAATTTATTTATATCCGGATGAATTTTCTCATTTCAGCTCGTGGCTCTATCTGTTTTGCGCTCGATGTCACGGACGGGACAACACGCCGTCGTGGGAGCCGCCAGGCTGGAGAAGAGCCTGTCCCCAGCCGTTCTGCCCCACGTACAGGAAGTTCGCAAGGATACTGTGCCTCTTCCTGCTGGGCCTACTGCTCTGGGGAGTGGTCTACTCGATAATCGGCAAAGACGCAGCACCGGGGGGTCCTCTTTTTAGTTTGGCAACCCTGAGCATCGCTGCCCACTTTGGCGGGTGGCTCTTTTCACTGACGACCCTGCCCGCCCTCATAGGGATGCTCCTTACCGGCCTCATCCTCCAGAACACAGGGCTGACGAGCATCGAAGGAAGCTACTCGGTCGTCGTCACGAATCTCAGGTGAGTCATCTTCATCTGCGCGCGAGGTCAAAGAGTCAGGGAAGAGGTCGATCGTTCGCGTCGCGCCCTCTAAAAAATAGTGAGGAAGGCTGATCTACTGTAAATCCAAACTCGATCGTCCCTCGAGATCCTCTTGCTCCCTCCCACCTCCTTCATCTCTTGGCACTTTTGCCTATTCGTCTCTTCGCTTTCCTCCTTCGCCCGTCCTGCTCCTCTTCCTACGGACTTTTAAGGTCGAGGCCTTCTAGAGGCGCTGCATAACAAGTAGGTAGCGTCGCTACCAAATGGACTTGCTGAATGCTGAACGAAGCTACAGTACGACCGATCGGGATCAGCTTCTACCTCGATGGGATCTTCCTTTCCGATGCTGCGTTCTTCTCTAACCGTGATAATTGGAAGTGTGGATAATCATCTCGGCCGGGTCAAACTTTTCTGTCAAACAAATTTAGTCGGTTAGTTTCGAAATTCCTTCACGAAGTATCTTAAGTGGCAGCTACGCTTTTGCCGATACTCGTGCTTCTGCTTCGCGCTGATCACGTGACCCGATCTAGAATCGCACTTTAGTGTTAATTACGGCGCGATAAGTTAAGAAATTGGGGATCCGGTGTTTTTCAAAAGCGCTCAGATTTTTCGGATTATCGATGCAAACATTGGCGATAACGTTCGTTCGATTGGCTCTTCGATTGTTACAGTTCTCAATCGGAAGGTTAAAAATTATCAATATCCAGGATAACGGTCGATGATTTATTACGTGCGTATGTCCCATGGATGATCGTAGATAAAGTCACTCTGCGATACTAACGTTAAATCTGATAACAGATAACACGAGAAAAGCTCGTTTTAATTACTCCCAGATAAAGTGACACAGTGAATTACGGCTGTTTGATGATTTTACAATAATTGCCATAAAAATTTCCCCATGAAATACACTGGGTATATAAATCCGAACGAAACGATAAAATCGATATTAAATTTTTAACAATCAATTTTGGAAATGCTCTGCCGGTTTCTAGATAAATAAAGCTCGATAAAGAAACGCATTTTAAGGAAGAAACTTCAAATTTCCGCGATTTAAGTTTTCATCCTTAGCAAATCTGAAGTTTCTCTTTTCCCTTAACTTTCCCGTTTCTCCTGTCTGACCCGAGTCTGAAGCAGAGGAGAAAATAAGAAAAGGAGAAAGGTGAAAATAAGAAGGAAAGGGCCATCTGAGAATTGTCTATATGTATCAGAGCTCTCGTAGTAGCGTCCCGGGGAGACGCCCCGTCCTTACTATTCTCCCGATGGCACCGTCCCGACGCCAAGCGTCTTCTCCTCGGAGCTTTCATTTTTCTTTTATTTCCATGGACTTTTATACGATTTCATCCTTCTTCCGTTCCCATTCCACATAAGATACCCTTGACTGCATTATTGAAAGTGCCCAACGATGCACCAGTCTCGAAGTTGCCACCCTTTTCGTTCCTCCCCCCCGCCTGAGTCCCACCCGTAGGAGCCATCGGTTTCAACCCTTTCGTGAATACCTGAACATCCGATGAACATTGAATCAAGCAGTTTCGATACACTTGAACGAACGTGGGCATCCGAGAGAGATTTCTGAATGCCGTCGAGAAGGTTCTAGAACATTCCTTACATCCGTCGAAACTTTACATGCGTTACGTCGCTGCACGATAGATACGAGATAAGATTGGCAACAGCCAGATTCCCTAGAGACCTCAGTCACATACGTGTGAATTAATTTTTTTCGCAAAAAAAAATTTTTCTTCATGTCCTAAAAAAAAAATTTACGAAAAGAATTTTGATTTGCAATTTCTTCGAAGGAAATTGACGCTTAACTTGACCCAATATGATAGCGAAAGGTAGTTGTGCGCAAAACGATTACCGATTATCTTGTAACAACGACAGGCCTTGATACTCATCAACAGAGGAGCTGCCAAGATTGCACGGCGCTTATTGACAATCGACAAGCTTCGTGTTTTCCCCGTTTTTTTTTAACTGTCGCGTCCATCGACTAAAATGCTCGGGCTCGTTTTCTGGCATCGAATTTAAACTGGCCCCGGCACACCTTTTGCGCCTCTTTTCTCTCTTGGTAATTCAAACGTTTTCTCAGTTCCATTACGAAATCGCCGACCCGTCGAGCAATTGTTTCAGGACTCTGTAAGAATTCTTTTGGTTATTTTGTGCCTTGAGTTTTAAGTGACGGGCGTCATACGGAGGAATTTGAATAGCGACGCAGGCGAGTCCCAATTATGGGGCTTCCATGTGATCCAGTGGCGCGTGACGGCCGCACTTAACGATCTCTCATGAATTCTTATTCATTTAGTCGAAAGCAGTGTCTCGTCGTTCAAAGGTATTCACGGCGATCGGCTTTAACTTTTCGAAAGAAAATATTCACCGTTCCACAGTTCAATAATAAACTATATACTTTAGGGTATCGCAATGACGTTTCAGGCGGAAACTAAAGCGAGTTCTCATTAAAAACACGAAAGGAGTTTCGTTCGATCCCAAGAATGATCTAACCCGATCGAGAAAAACAATAGAAACTATTGATTATCGAAAAACCAATCGAAATCTTCGTAAGCGCCATCCGTTAACACTTACTTGATAATTGATAACCGATCAATTATAATGAATCGGCAAAAGTTCAGCCAGTAAATTAATACGTCGAAAGTGATTAGGAAATAAAGGCGCGAGTGTCGCAGCTGAATCGCGTCTAAGAATCTCTGCTGGGTCCGCACGGAGGCAGGCAGACGCATTATGCGCAATCCACAGTCCACAAGGTGGATGCAAGAACGAGCGTACGGTCGCGTTGCACAAGCCGTGTCCACAGTGCGCTTATAACGTTACGTAACGAATAGGTGTCCGACTCCTCGTGTGTGTGTGTGTGTGTGTGTGTGTGGAGCGACAAGCAGGGCTGAGTGTGCGAGGCACAAATAAATTTAGCACGTTGGCGCGACAGGGAGGGTACGAGGGGGGAGCGGGAGAGGAAGAAGGAGCGGGAGAGGAAGAAGGAGAGAGAGAGAGAGAGAGAAGAGTCTAGTACAGTCTACGTATGTACAAACGTGCATCCCACTCGTCTTTCTTCCTCCTCCTCCTCCTCCTCTGACAATACTACGTCGTTGTATTTATACTTTGACTGACTGTACCAGTAAGTGCGCGCGCTTATGTGTCTTACTGACTTACTGGCTGCTACTAGGTGGCTGCGGCTGGACGAAAGGGAAGCTTAATGTCTTGCGCGGATCGAGATTATCGGTGAGCGCGAAAGAATTCCAGGAATTTCATCCTTTCTGGGTTAAAAGCGCTAAGGTCGAACTATACGAGCGGTAAAATACCTTAGCGTATTCGTTCCTTGCGGACTCGGAATACTCGAACGTTCAACGCTCCTATCTTGAACCTCTATATCTATTATCTCCTCCACCTCCTCGTAATTCTTTATCATTCTCTTGTGCTTCTTCGAATGATCTTTCTCAATTGATTTTTTGTTTTTTTTTTTCATCTTGCACATCTGCTGCCTCTTTGTTCCTTAGGAGGAAAGGGTTTAGGTTGCGAATTTCACAATTTTCACTGGGACTGACGTAACGAGGAAATTTTACTGATAAACTGGAAGGAATCAGGTTGCGGCATTAGCTATCAGCCCCAGGGATAGCGTTAATTAAGCATCTCATTATAACAGAATGATGGACGCCGTTGCGAATCAGATTTCGATATCGGTATCACGTTGAGCCGCTTTACTTTTAATATTTTTCTTTCATTGTTCTTTTTTTTTTTTTTCATTTTTCTTCCTTATATCGTTCGATTCCATCTCGTACGTAATTAACGGTATGGCGATTACTGATACTGACTAGATTGATTCGAAGGTATACAAATATTACGATACCAATTACGATCTTTATTGATCTTCGATCGAAGATTGAAATTTATATCTGTCTATCGACTATATTTTTTGGATTAATCAGATCTTGCGATTAAAAACAAAATTTATCTCATGACAATATGTGCTGTGAGATTAACGTATTGCTCCTTTATCGTATGATTGTCAATTAAATAGACGCGTATTCTTATCGCCTGTTGACTAATTGTTTATATTCCCGACGAACTGATTTTCATTAATTTATAATGTTCAGATTAGAAACTGAAGTATTACGATTTTATATTGTCTAATCTATATTGATTACGAGACGCACCTGTACCTTCGTCATTGGAATGATCGGTTCGACGTAGAATGGCTGTTCGTGTTTTGGAAAAAAAAAAAAAAAATTAAAATCTAACAAGATAATAAGACGTCGGTGTCCAGGATGACCGAACGTCAGACGCAGCCACCGGTTACAAGGAGAAACTTTTCCAGCCGTTTCCATTCATTTTCACAAGGGGAAAAGTTGGAGTGGTTGTTGCGACGTTTGAGACTCGCCCGCCCCCTAAAAGATTGCTGAACGGAAAGCAGAGCAGCGACGACTTTGTAAAACCGGTTCAGGAAATAGCGCGAAAACTTATCCTATTACTGGTTTTCCCAGCTTCCAGCTTCCTGCTTTTCCATTCGGACGTTCTGCTTCCTATCTAAAAGATGCGTAATGCCTGAAAATTTTTTGCCCAGGACTTGACTCTTTGTTTTTTGAATTTTGATAATTTATGTCAATTGTGGCTTGACGGTTTGATTTTTTTTTTACAGGAAAATTGCTTTGGTAATAATCTTAACCAGAGCCGGCCTGGACCTCGATCCAAACGCTCTGAAGAAGCTGCGAATCACGGTCCCAAAATTGGGCCTTATCCCATGGTTCGCAGAAGCTGGAGCTGTGGCCGTGAGCACATATTTCTTGCTTGGGTTGCCATGGGTATGGGGTTTACTCCTGGGAAGCATCATAGCTGCTGTTTCGCCGGCTGTCGTCGTACCTTGTCTCTTCAGACTCCGCAACAAGGGATACGGCGTTGCCAAGGTAAGAAAAAAAAAAAAAAAAAAACCATAAAAAAGGGGTAGAACCGGTCTCCGCAAAGGAGCCAGAAGAAACACATTGAAAAATGAATAATATTTTCACGCTTTATCGATCAGGTAACTTCTGTATGGATGAATCGGAAGTTGGCATTACTGAACTTTCTTTCTCTTTTCAACCAATAAAGTCCCTAGACAGATACCAACTGTAAATTATTCAAACCGGATGGCCGTGTGTAATTTTTGACAGAAGAAAAGAAAGAAAATCTATTTCTCGCGGATTCCAGTACCAACGATGAGATGAGCCACCCTGACCTGGTCCTGGTCCTGGAATAAGATCTGATCAGTTTCCGAATCCGTCATCCTTACTTGGACCAAGTCCCCGTGATGATAGAATTTTCCTAGGAATAAGCTCGAGTCAGTTTTATGTTGCATGAAGAAATTCTTTATCTTGTTCCCCTTTGCGACTGTCCTTCTGGTCCCGACTTGGACGACGACGACGACGCCCTTTGACCTTTTGGCTTTTACGGCACTCTCGGTAAACAATTGAATTAAAAGGGGAGAAACGGAGCAAGGAATTGTATGAAATCTCATAAATATTTAAAAATTCTAAATTTTTCTTTATCATCAGGGAATTCCCACCCTTATTATCGCCGTCGCTGGGATCGACGACGCAGCATCCGTGGCGATTCATGGGATCATCCAGAGCATCATGTTCTCCAACGATGCTCTCTGGTACCAGATACTCCAAGGTCCAATCGCGATCTTCGGCGGGCTGGGATTTGGAATCATCTGGGGTTGCCTGGCCAAATACGTGCCGGAGAAAGGAGACGTGAGTACCTTAGCCTGATCTTTAATTGTATTCAAGATTCTGACCCACGAAACGATTCCACATGATTTTGTCGCTAATAAATTCAATAGAGTCAATCAGCGAGCGAACAACGCGAAGCCTTTGAAATGTCACGAAATGCAAGAATCAATTAGTCCTCGTTGCCCTGAGAGGTTGATAAGGTCAGCACGAGGATAATCGTATTGCATGTGCACGCTGTTGTTTCAAAAGTCACATGTTGCTTATTGATGTTCGGACAATAGATATCGGCCGAGAATTCGTTTATGATTTTATTGTCGGCTGATCGTTAAGCCAAGTTTATTATGTTGTCGAGACTGCGCGTGATTCTGATCGTCCCTGATTTATATGCCAATTAAGGACTCACTTTTCGAGAACTCGTGATTCGTCATTCATTCACTCGCGGCATCGTTTAGCTGACCGATCATAAAGGATCGATCTCGGGTTCTTTCGATCGCATATCGACTGATAAGCATCCGAGGTAGTACTGACCTTTCCCAACGGCACAGAAGACAATAGAGCCATTGGAAAATTATGGGAAGGAAATCTGAGATCAGGTGGCTCCCTGGCTATTCCGGATGATCTTCATCCAGAAGTCTGGAGAAAGATACGAAGAAAGTGAAATGAGACCGACGATAAGACCGTAGAAGCCGCTGAATCTCTTTTACTGCTGGAGAAGGAGAAGACGGAAGAGAGGATGGATGGATGGAAAGAATAAGAAAGTCATCGGTTGGGCCTACTTGTTAGTCGCTCGGCTACCAAGTTGATCATCCCATTGCGGATCGAGTGGATTCAGTTTAGTCACGAGTGATTGACCCTGCCGATACTTTCTGGAGAAATCGAGGGTACGAGCGGGCATCGGGATCGATCGAGGGGATTAATAAAGCATATAAAACGTATCGAGATGAATATTGGTTAGGTTACGAATTTACCTCGTTCCCGTGAGAGTCGGTAGCTCCGGTTCCCTTCCGCTAGATAGAAGCTAATCGAACTTGAAATACGGTCCGGTCAGATATTATCGTAGGCCATGGATGAGAAACGTGCGGTGGGTCAGTGGGACGTATTGGGACACGTGGGTGGGTAGCATTAGGGTGGGAGCAATCGGCCAATTCCGGTACTGATATCGATCGACGATTTCCGTCAATTTCTCTAACGGAAACGCATCCCTGATACCAGACCAGGTATCCAACCCGATAGCCAACCTGATTCCAGGGATAGATTAAGCCATATCGGATCCTCTGAGTTGGGTCGGTTCCTGGGTACCGTCTCTCAGATTGCTCTACCTGTCGTCGGAGTGAAGGGATTTCCCAGAGTTGCTCAGTGGGTTATAAGTCAGTTTATGAGCCTAGGAAGACAAGATCCTGGGATGCTGGGATGCTGGGATGCTGGTCCAAAGGAAGAGCAAAGAAGATGGATCCTTGGATTTACCGGTAAACAATATTGGGTGATCAAGTTGTAACGAGGGAGCAGCGCCATCTCGAGGATTCCTATTTTAATTGATGTTGTAAGATAAACACAGAGTCTTAAGGCAGATCTGTAAGGATTTATCTGAACGTCCCGTCGCCCGTTTCCCAAGATCATAACCATCCGAGACTCTTCCGCACCTCGTAAAGCTACTTGAAAACTTGGGTAACGACTCGTCCTCGACATTAGAGCCTGAACGTCGCGTCCAAGATGGCTTCAGGATTGTGACATGGCGCGTTACGTTGCCATTTGCTGCCTCCACTTCCGCCTTTCGATATTTTGCCTGGTTTTAGTTCCTTTCGTAAATCTCAGAAGAGTCATAGGGGCTAACTCAGGCTTGATTAGTTGCCATGTTTCGTTTTATCTCTTTCCTTTACTCTGGACTCGACTCTGAAATCAGGAACAGTCTGGTCCACGTTATATTTATATGCAGGACGTGGCTGCTCGCATGCGGAAGAATTTCCGGTGCTCTTGGATTCGGTGGGTGTGGCGATCCGATGAGGATGGGCAGGGAGATGGGTCGAAAAGGGGCTAAAGGAAGCGAAGAGGGTGAAAGGAGATATGTGCTCGAGAAGAGAGCATCGAGAGACAAAAGAGAAATTGATTTACCGTGAATCGTTGCAATTTGCTTCCGTTTGGTGAAAGTACCTCTCAGACTGAGATGGGCAGGAGGGCCGGAAGTGCTGGATCCTGGGATGAAGAGAAAGAGGTTATAGAGATCGATGAGGGCCGATAGAGAAATAAGGAAGAGAGAGAGAGAGAGAGAGAGAGAGAGAGAGGAGTCTAAACGGCAGGATGGCTCTTAAGGTGACCTAGGATACCGATACTCTCGATCCATGGACCTACTTCAGTTTTCCAAGGATCCTGCAAGACATCACTGAGTCCTATCGCCAGGATACTCGTCCTCCTCGTCATCCTCGGTGGGTGTAACGAGGCCGAGAGGTTCGATGAAACGGAAAGCATCCTTTCAGAAGGAAGAATAACATCTCGTCGAGTCCATATCTCTACGGAAACGGAACTCCTTTGATCGTAAAAAAAAAAGAAAAAGGAGCCAAGTAGGATCAGACGAAGCAGGGAACCTTCCGGGGAAGGTGGAAAAGGTCGGAATTGCGATGATGCTTGCAAAGTTTGAGAAAGCGAAGAATCCTTGAGCGCTCTAACATCCTGTAAATTCCTACGGACTCTCAAAGACGCGACTCGGGCACATGAGGATTCGGCTCAAAGTCTCCTGTCGTCCTCGAGGACCCCGACCGGTGCTCCTACCGGCGGCTGCCTTCCTGCCGGCCCTTTTATTCTTCCCTTACGTAAGAAAAGGATCCTATAGAAATACATTATAGTTGAATAGTTGACAGCCCGATATTTTATTGGGCTCCGAATGAACCCGTTCCTCGAGGCGGAGCAATAAAATCCCGAAACACGATATGCTCCTCCACGGTCCTTTAAAAGCTCCCGGGACCCTCATGAATTGCAGATTGTAAAATGTGAGTTTTGCAATGAGCCGTAGACGACCCGAGACCCGAGAGACCAGTCAGGAGAATCAGAAGGAGGAGGAGAGGACGGAGAAGAATGCACAGGGCGTCTGCGAGTCGAGGAAAAGTTCGACAGGGATCGTGGGACGCGGGAGGTTGCGAAAGACCTGGGGAAGGTCATTGTCGAAGGCGGGAGGTGGGCCGAGGGGAGGTTAGGCTCTCCGTAAGAAGTGCGATGCCAATGGGATATTTAATTTGGAGCGGGCAGGGCGGTAGGTATTGATTGGAAAATTTGAAATTCAATTCCTGGAACGAAGCTGATATCGATTTGTCGAATTAAATGTTTGTGTAAAATCGGAGCGCAGTCCCGGCCAGCATTTTTGCCGCATCGGCACCTGCAGTGCTCGCCCCCTTACGTGTCTCCTGGTTGGCTAACCTGTGTCTTCTTATCCAGCTTGTCTTCCTCGTTCTCGTCCGTTCAGCCCTAACGGGGGATCTTTTTTAAAAAAATCAAACCGTCCATGCACATTCTCGTATTCAGAGACGGGAGTAAATCAAGTGGGAAGATCGATGACGGCTGCTTCGGTTCTTCTTAATTTTTTTATTTCACCTGTCAAAGCGACGAAGAAAAGAAACGAAAAGAAAAACGTAGTCTGGAGAAAATTTTTTTTTTTCTTTTAATTACGTAACCACGTACTTTTGGACTGATTCTTCGAGAAGACCCGCCGGAAACCAGGGAACCCTTTCTCTTCCTCGCTTCCTCTTTTTTCTCTCGAATCATTAATTTTCCGAGTCTCCTGCGCTCATCGTTCTTCCGCCCGAGTTGCTATTTTCAAAGCACCCGGTACACGTTACACGCAATACCTTTAAACTGGTGCTAATCGGGGGGCGGGTCCCCCCATGCTTCTCGCCTTACTTGTCGCAGTCCAAGAGATTTCGATTCCTCGAGCGAACCTTTTCACTCTAATTCATTCCTAATTAAAGCATGCTTGAAAACACGCGATTGCCACATTCCGTTGGACCATTCGAGCTTGTAAATTCCACGACGTAGAACCAGAGTGATCATCTGGCGACTGAATCTCCTTGCAGTATCTGCTACCTACTTGTCAGCATCACTTGAAAACTTAGAATTACTTATCCGTCTATACTAGTTCTGTGAACTATCTTGTAAGACCCGACCGAACGATCTCTCGTGGCTCCTGTGACGCGTTCGATAAAGCAATTTAAGAACATGAAGAGAGTCTCTCCAATAGGAAAGGGTAGTACGTGCGAAGACAAAGGAGGTTGCGCTCCTCCACCTCCACCTCCTCCTCCTCGGGATCGGGCTCGACCTTGTGCTTGTGGCAGCGACGGTACCTGGCAATAAAGTTGGTTCACGGTCTGCAGTCAATTTGACGGATTACTTTAGAAATGTCAAGATAACAAATAATTCTTAAATCATTTAAGGCTTCCATTGGAATAGGTCTAGCAGAGTGCAAGAAGGCGCTGGCGACCTTCGAAGAGTGACTTTCAAATTTATATTGATAACAGTGAGAAAGATTAGGTGAAAGGAGGATCCTCAATGCTACATACAGTCGTAACTATCGATACGCAATCGCAAGTGTTTATGGTCGCCTGGAATTTTCAAAGACGCGTCGCGCTGCCAACTTCAAGTCGGCTAACCAGGATGGCATCAGCAGCGAGCGCGGATTCTCCTATCGCGAGGATGAGACCACTCGACTGCAGCCGGTTGCATTACATCTTTATATAGACATAAGAGGAGAGTGGCAAAGCCACCCCTTTTCCCCCTACTCGCCCCCCCCCCCCCTTCTCTCCCCTCCAGACCCCGAGAGCACGAAGAACACGGATATAACCAAAAGAGAATCCGTGGAAGCTTCCCAAGCGAAGAGGAGAACCCTGGAGGCCCAGCCCGGTTTCCTCACTTGAGCTTTTCCAGGGCGCCTGGTAAGAGGAGAGAGCGAGAGAGAGAGAGAGAGAGAGAGAGAGAGAGAGAGAGAGAGAGGGCATGTGCCATTCGTATCTAGGAATGTTTCTACCTATCCAGATACTGTGGAGCTGAGGGTGGCAAGTGGCAAAACGGACTATTGCGCACTTCCACGTGATGCACCGTAGCTGCTTTAGGTTTTACGTTCTAGATTCTCCACTGCATCCTCTGCCGGTCCACTATCCTCTTCCTGTGAATATCCCGTCTTTCTGTTTCTCTGTGTATCTACGAGATCCTGTGTCGGGCGCGACTCACGAACGCAATATTCGACGGCTTATTGCAATATCCAGCTCTTCGCGACACTCGTCGAAGCTGCATCTTCTTGTGCGTGTCTTTTTCTTACTCGTAGAAATCGTCTGTTCCGCCTCTACATGATTTTAAGGGCTTCGTAAATCATTGACAAGTTAACATTGACTTTCGAAAAGTTTCCCGTGTCTTTTTCTCAAAAAAAAAAAAAAAAAAAAAAAAAAAAAAAAAAAGTAACAACGGTCCAGTTACTCCGATAGACGAAGACTGATTCGCTGGAAGATATTGTTTTGCAATTCCAACTCAATGTGCAAAGATATCATTGGTTATACGTGTCCAATCGTATAGGCAGTTTTTTCGTGTTTTCTCAAGCGAAACAATTCCATCATTATTATCCTATCGTTCAAGGATACCGCGTCAGCCGCGAAGAGATCGAACGATGCTTCCGGCAAGGGAACCTCGATGTTCCCATGGCGATGCTATCTGGATCGAAAGCGCGGAATTTCAGTCTATCGGTTTGCTGAGTTGACTGACTCCCCCCCTGTCACTGAGCCCACCCAGCCGTACGTCCCCCCCCCCCCCCCTATAAATGCGAGCCGACGCCTTGACCAATTTGGCGGTTCTTCCATGCGGCTCATCCAGATCCTTGGCTCCGCGCGAAGAGTCGCTTCCTCCAAGGACGCAGTCGTTAAGCTCCGACGCATTAAGAGAACCAAGAGGGAATTGCGAGTGCGTTAGTGGCCGAGGGATGCAAACGACGGGCGCGGCTGGGACGCCAGTTAACGTAATCGCTAGGGAGGCTGGGCGATATAAGGATGCTGGATATAAGGGGTGGTACGAATAAATGAGGATGAATCTGAGTTCAGGATCGACGCGTCGTAATCGATTTCCCAGAGGTCAAGGTAAACCCGGGGGTTTGAGCTCACGGACTGTTGCCTGTGAGCTTGCGATTCGCGAATTGCCCCCACTCACTAATTAGAGTCTTTAATTAATTTTATTATTTTTCACATCGACGTCACCGACCCTGCATGAAGTTGCTCTGGAGGACACGTGGCACCAGTTAGACCTCGTGCGATTCCTGGTTCGGATTTGAGGCTGGAGTACCTTTCCAGGCGGAGTAGGGTCTTTTTTTTTTGATAATTAAAAGATGGCTACCTGAATGTGTCTACATGGACGCAATACGTCACGAGTCCGTAAAGGGGAAATTTTGTAATGTCCTAGAAAAACTTTTGTATCTATTTGCTGCTTCATCTGGGTCTCTTTTATCTTTTCAGTCCTTCTTGGTTCCCCTACGAATCTTGATGCTCCTCGGAGGTGGGTTGATCGCCGTTTTCGGCAGCGAAGCCGTCGAACTTGGCGGCGCTGGACCGTTGGCCGTCGTCGCTGCAGCCTTCGTCAGCTGTTACTTTTGGCAGCAGGAGGGATGGGATGTCGATGACGTAAGTAGCGCTTGATTAATTCATCAAGACTTTGCGTTGCCAATGGCAATGGATATGCACAGGCGGAAGTACCTTTTGGGATAGGAGCAGCTCGTTTACGGGTAACAAACATCCAACACTGAGTGAATGTCCTTCAGGATCCTCGAGGATCTTCCTGCTTTCTAATCCTTCGGAAATATTTAATGCGTTGCCGGTGGTCAGAGTGCTCTTCGCGAATTCTGTTCTCTGCTCCTGGGTAACTCCTCACGTAAGTCTGTATTTCGTGACGGGACTACAAGTTGTAGCAGTCGTTGCGATTGTTCGTGGGGTTGGAGGGGGGAGGGGGAGGGTTCTACAGGGCAGGGGGGAGCCTCGAGGACGTGAAACAAACCCCATGTCGGCCGGCTTGTAGTTTACAGTTTAAACAACGGATTTATCCGGGTTCGCTCCGTTGAATTTAATGTTTATACGAGCGGGGACTCGTAATAAGATACGTGCTGATGATAATTATGGCAGTGTAATTAGCGTAGTTTACACGGGCAAAAGAGCCAGTGGGGCGAATACGAAAGGAGAAGAAATAAAAGTGAATAGTATAATGGAGAAGAAAGAAATTCAAATTAGGGGGATTCGAAAGAGTGACGTCACTCGAGAGCGGCTGGTGTCGGTGCGAAACCGGTGCTGGCTGACTGGGTCGGTTGGTTCGGTTGGTTCGGTTGGTTCGGTTGGCTGGGACCTGCCTTGTGGCTGAGATCTTGCGAATTTGAAACCACCCTTAATTACCGCGCCATGTAAATTACCGTGGATAAGCGAGGCGGACCAAGACGACGTCGAACCACAAATTCCAGACACGCGGCAGCCTGTGGAGGAGGCGGCTGCGAAGGTGGTGGTGGTGGAGGCAACGAAGGTGGCGCTGCGTATTCGCGACAGGCATCAAGGCTTCCTCGAAGGATCCTGGCTGCAGGCGAATATGCGGGTTTCCAGGCTCCGGGATTTATTTACCATTCGCGGTTCCCACATTTCAATTTTCCCAAGTAAATACGAATGGCGCAGCTTTAATATTGTACAGCCACTCGGGCTGGCCTCAATTTCATAGAAGCGACTGCCAGGATTCCGATGGCAGCTGCGCGTCGGTGCACGTGGCGCGTTTAGCGAAGACCAAAAGTCTCGAGCGCGTTTCGCGTTAGCAACCTCCACGTAATTCAATGGGCCTTTCAAACAGGTTGCAAACGATCTGACGTTTCGTATGACAGCTCGTGAGTTAACGTGACGAAATAACAGTGAAAAGAGGAAAAAAAAATAGGAAGGGTCGATAACCTCTCGAAATACCGTTAACGTGTAATAAGACCTGAGAGTCATTTTACAAGGGGAAGTTTTATTTTCCCCTTGTAAAATTTTTGCCAATTCCGGAGCCTTCGTCCTAGTTCCTCCTCGTTCTGGAAGTCGCACTTCGTAATTCCTTGGGATCCAAGAGACTCCAAGCTCAACTTTCTCAATATGTTTCCCACAATCTGCATCCTGTCGGCGTTCGATTTGAATTCGCGACGGATCAGTCGATTCGATTCTGTTGGAGTTTGACGCGCTTTTACATATCTCCAGCACGAAGACACACATAGACGTCCTGCATATCATCTGAAATCCAGCTATCGCTTTATTGTCTTTCCGTGGATGCAGGCGAAGCACTGGAGCTCATAAAAGTCCACTTTGCTTTATTAAACGGATATCGCGTTACACGTGTATCGTTCGCTCTTTCCTTTGGGTAGGAAAGTGGATGATGCCGGGTGAATAGATGGTGGGGGAAACGAGGGGGAGGGGGAGGAGGTCCTGCCGTGTCCTGGGAGCAGGAGAAAAAGCTCGAGGAAGTTTTATCTCGGTGAGCGGATGTGGCGTGTACGGGAAACTCGGAAAAGTAACGGAAAGTGAGGTAAAGTAACGGAAAGGAAACTGGAGCAGAAGGAGGAAGGAGAAGGAACTGGGAATATTCGTATACAAGACTGGAATCCGGATTTGGACCACTGCGAGTCCTTCCCCTCCTCTCCCCCTCTCCTTCTCCTCCCTTCCCCGCGCTATGCCGACCAGCAGAGGAATCGAGCCGCTCTTAGCGTGGGTACGTTGTTGCGAAGATTCAAGAAAAAGGAACGCAGCGGGAGGACGAAGAGGAAGCTGGAGAGAGAAAGAGAAAAAAAAATTTTTGAAATGCAGCTTTTGCTCATGAGAAAAGTTTGCAAATGACAGCGTGGGTACAAGCGTGTATCTTGGATTTAAAAATTTGCGAATTCCTGACTGTTCCTCCAGTTTCGCGAGCACAGCCGGCAGTTGTCGCAATTGCCACAGCTAGAGATTTCGGCTCGTAACACTGACTTAAGGTAAACTCCCTTTGGAGCCGGCAACTGGGAACTAAGTTTATTCGTATTTACCTCGGCCGGTAGAGCGACGGCTGCTGCAACGGAATTTTCCGTGCTTTGCAAGCAGCAGGAACCCAGGAACGCCCAGACGTTCAGTTTTCGGAGGAATTCACGTCCAGACTCAAGCCAAACTCGAGTCCAGTACAACCGCCCTATTAGACGCTCGAACGGATTTCTCCATTTCCTAAATAACTTCGGACGAACATTTGGCAGCAATTCCAACATTTGCGACAGTCTCTTGGTTGATCCGATGCGAAATTGAGAAGCGACAATTAACTTCGTTCCTTCGTTCGGTCAGACAATTATGCGACACGCTGATGGACTCTCGTGCACGGAGCCTTTTTGCCGGCCAAAGTAATTGACACAGAGTCAGTTGTACGATTGTCAGGCGAACGAACCGGCTCATCTCAATCGGGAAGCTTAATTAGTTTCCACCCAGATTCTCGAACGCTGCAATTCAATTACGCGTAATTAATTACCAGTAGGCAGAAGCGCCCTCGCCGAAAATCCTCGATTCTCCGCCAACTTATTTGTGAGACAGTTGAGTAATTCTCTCATGTATACATATATATACACGTTCCGTTGGCTGACCCTGAGACGGCCGACACCGTCGACACGTAGTCTGACCTCGGTTGACCTATCGATGAGAGCCCAAACCTTGTTCTCTTGGTTCTTGAATCTCTTTCTCAGAAGTCCCTCATTAATCTCGTCCGTCTTTTTCGAATTACAGAATCCCGTAGCAACGTGCTTCGAGATTTTCTGGATGATCTTCGAGCCGATCCTGTTCGGCATAACCGGAACTCAGATAAAGATCAACGAGTTGGAAGGCAACACCGTGTACCTGGGTCTGGCATGTCTGATGGCAGGTATCCTCATACGTATCGCCATAACCGTTCTTGTTGGGATCGGATCAAGACTCAATCTCAAGGAGAAGATCTTCGTATCCTTGTCCTGGATGGCCAAGGCCACGGTCCAGGCGGCCCTAGGTCCAGTTGCCCTTGACGTCGTCGCCTCTACCAACGCGGACCAGGTCCGCTACGCCGAGATGGTCCTGATGATATCGGTCCTCTCGATACTGTTAACGGCGCCAGCTGGTGCCATCATCATTACGCTATCAGGTCCAAAACTCCTGACCAAGATGACTGCTCCGGTGGCGCCACCTGAGGGCTGGAGACACCGCAGACAGTCCATTCGAGACATATCCATCATCAACGAAGATCCTGATCTGGAAGACAGAGCGGACGAAGGGAAGCCCTGAAGGGAAATCCCCTATTTCAGGTGACAGACAGCTAGTGAAGAAACCGTCGAGACTCTTTCCTCCCTTCATCCAATTCGCAATTCTCGAGTTCGCGCGGTTCCTACTCGCTGCCCATGAACAACTTCAGAGAGACGATAAGATGGACCTGGTGACTTTGCCTATGACGCGTCACAGCCAAGTGCCCTTCACAGTTGGATTAAGGAATACGTTTACGAGTTGTAATCGTTTTGAAAATTTTAATTACACATTTAGATAATTGTTATCAAATTAGAGCATAGACATCAATGGCGATACATCCCTCATGCGTGAAAGCTTGTGTGATGCGATTAGAAATTTAGAAACTTAATATCAGGATCGCCTTAAATCAGCGAGACTATTTCGCGTCTTGTAGATACCTGTATATATGTAGATATATCAGAGATACGTAAGCATGCGCATGCGCATTCATATATATATATACATACATATATATATATATATATATATATATATATATATATATCGATACGCAGCTACGTAGAGATTCAATGTAAAGCTGGAGCTTGCGAGGAGTAAATAAACATAGAAGCATCGTTTAGTCGTTCCGGATAAATTGTTGCTCCGCAAGTTGAAGTAAGCACGAGAAGCTGAGTATTTGAATAATAAACTTAATTTTTTTTTTGGATAAGGACGATTCGTCTTTGGTCTTAAATTTTCATGTTTTTTTTTTTTTTCTTGCTTCATTATCCGAGTCAGGAATCCTCGTTCTCGAGATCGGCAACGATTCGTCCTTAAGCCGATTTCTCGTGGAAGCTCGCGCAAGATCGGTCAAACAGGAAAATTAGTGGAAGATCCTAAGGCGTGGAGTTTCAAAATAAAATCTGAAGATCGAACCGGAATTATTGTATAGAGGCTGCCGAGAGATATCTTGAGAAATACGTGGGTTTATATCAGCAACGAGTCAGAGAGGAATCGAAATAACGAGATTCTTGGAGAAGATGCGATTCCTTGCAGAAATAGATACTACAATGAGATTCCACTGCTTGCTATATATTTTATTCCATGCAGTGAGTACAAATGCACAATGACGAATTCACGTCAGAATCGATCTGCGTCGCAAAATAATATTTATATCAGGCGAAACGTTTTTTATAAAAAAAAAAAAAAAATAAGAAACGTAAGTCTCACTTGTTTAAAAATTAATTTTACGAATTATCTTATAAGAAATTGTAATGCTTTTAAGGATAGATGTAGATTGTACAATTAATGTCCAGGTACGAGAAAGAAAATAATTATCTTTGGCGGCGATTATAAAAAGCGACGGTACGGACGCAGCTTGCAAGTCGCACTGTAAATTCGCCAGGAGCGCGCGGAATCGTAAATCGGTCGAAGCTGCGTTCGCCATTGTCGTTCCGACTGTAGCTTTGCGTTGCTGATTGTCAGAATTCCCAATTGGGACATCCGACAAACGCTGAATCGATTGGCGTCACTGGTTTTACGAGTATCGAAAGTTCTAGAATCTTCTGGAGAATCGGTATTTTCATTTGACCATTTCCACGCTCCCCCTTGACCCTTTGTGCTTGTGTCGCTCATTTTCCCACTAAAATCCATAGGCACTGGTTCTTGTGATAATCGGGCGAAGAAGCAGTGATAAGCAAACTCCGTGTCTCCCCATACCGGCAATATGATCGGCAGGAAGTCAAAATTTAGCCTCCTCAAATCTTAACTGAGAATTGACTTCCGGGCTTCATTCGCATCAGGGCGACGAACTCGTAACGCAAGTCGACATCACTGTACTGCTGCTTGCGCTTTTCTTCACCCTGAACGGATCGTGAATTCCAGCCGTGCTGGCCTTTGTGTTCTTGGCCAATCCGAAGCGGCGGCGCAGAGCATGGTAGACCTGTCTCTTCAGGACGAACAGGATGAAGATCAGGACACCCTGAAGACAATTCAAGCAGTCAGAGGCATAGAAGACGTAATTCCAGTTGATCATCACATAGGCGTAGTGGTTCAAGATGCTTGAGATGAATTCGAACATCCAGGTTACACCCATCACGATGAAGAGTTTGACGTTCATTATTAATCTGTAAAAAGATAATTAGGCGCTATGACTTTAAGTCAATTTTGGATATCGATAAGCTTTTGGTTCTATAAGAATTTAGCTGTTTATTTTTTTATCGCAGGGTCTTACGGGAACCTAGTGCTGTCCCTGACCAGGAAACCGGAACTGGACCGAGTTCATCAAACTTGGGACCAACTCGAATAAAGATTGCTCGTCTATGGAATTCGCGAGACCTCACCTTTTTTTTCTCGCATTATAATTTTACTAGGACATTTGTCTTAGTCCTCCAGTTGCGTGTAGTTTTTATGAGGGTCAAATTTTTTATTTGACCTTTGCTCGTGACGCGAAGTCCATACGTTTTTGGGATTCGTCGACCACCTTATCTCCACTGCTTTACGATATGTCTTCAGTTCAGTGTTAGATGCTGTCAGTCGGTCTGACAAATTAAGAAAAATGCAAAAATCGCTCGTTTCCGCAACCATTATCGTCCTGATCCAGTATGATAAGGATCGCTTAATTATTCCAAAGAGAATCGATAATTTTCAATATTCCTCAAAGTTTAATCATCTTTTGATCTCGCTGATTGCACAGAGGTTCCTAGGGAGTTGAAAAGTGAACCACTTCTTTTAGGTTGGTTCCTGAGCTTAAGGGGTTTTCCCGAAGGAGCAAGGATAAACACAACGACAGATATCTCGATAGGCACATTAAACACAAGGAAAGGACGATCGTCCTCGAACAGAGGAAATACCGTTTGTCCAATCGAACCGCAATCAATCCAGCTGCTAAGCTGATTTGGTCTAGAAAAAAAATGTTCTCAAAATTTTTGAATCAGGAAATTATTCATACTCGAACCTAACAATTTTGCTTTCCACTAGCGTAAATCGGAAAAACGAGCCTCTTCCCGATTTCGTACAAGACTTTATCACCTTATCGATATTAGTATTAGAGTCGCGTACATTTTCCCGGAACTCGCCTAAATTCTATGTGAATCGTAACGGAAATCCATATATGTATGAATTGATGTAGATTAGGAACAGAGGTAGGTACCCAGCTAACTTTAACGATTCCCTCGGGAGCAAAAGTACAGTTGGGGAAACGAGAGAAATTCGTTGCTCGCAGTGGCAGCACTGGCGTCACATAATTCCCAACTAGGAAAAAGTTCATGGTTCGCTGCTAAAGTAGCGTCGCGACGCTAAGGTATTTGCTATTGGTATAAAAAGGGTTAAGACGCGCGACAGTGCTGCTCATTAATTACGTCGCTATGCTGCTACGTAGCTGCCTGTGTTTACGCGATATATCATTCGTTTCCGGCACTTCCCCCGTTACCACGGTAAGTGACGTCACTTCTGAACTTTGTTTAAGTCTCCAATTTTCGTGGTAACGGCTATTTTTGCGAACGCGCCTTGTGACTCGGCAGCCACCATAACCCATAACCCATAAGCCAGGAGCGAAGGATTTTACATTGCATAGGAAAATGCACGGGACATTGTCGTGTTGCGCAGCCATTGTCTTCCTCCTTGCGAAACGAACGTGTTGCTGATTTATTTCGCCTGTTACGCGTTTCACTGACTTTTGCAGAAGAAGAATAGTCCTGGTAGCCGTAAAGTTTGTACGAAAGAATGAAAAGACAAAAAAAATGTTTGACCATCGAAAGATTCAACTTTTTATTTTTTCAACGCGATGCGTCCCTGATATAAGAAAAAGGGGGTCTGGACACAAATTCCTGGACTGATATTTAACGACGCTTCGAGAATCTTCCTCGTCGTCATTGAGTCTTCAAATCTTTGTAGAGGAAAAAATTCCGAAGGAACCTGACAAATCTATTAGGATCATCCTGACGCTTTGCCGGCGATTTTGGGTTACAAGTTAATAAATGGAGCTAAGCAAGCTCAGAATTGTTCATAACCCAAAGCTGCTTTTCATTGATGATTAGATAATTGGGAAGTATTTTTTTTTTTTTCACTGAAAGGATCATTCAGTCTAACGACTGGACGAAGCTACTTGAATCCTTATAACGGTGTTTTTTTTCCTAATTCTGCATTTTTAACTGCCAATTTGCCATTTTTCCAACTTCCAATTTTCCAACTGCCAACTTTCGAAATTCCACCCCCCCGCTAGTCTCTCAAAAAGTAGGTCACGGCTATTAACCGAGCAGTCACGCTACACAAAACGGACTGAGGGAAAGAGGACGCTACAAAATGTCACGTGAAATAGCCGCCGGGCTGGGCGCGGTCCTGGACGTGGCAAGAGGCAAGAGCAGTCGAAGGTTCTAGAAGCTTCTATAGAAGCAAACGGATCAGGGAAAGGAGCTGTGGGAGCAATAAATGACTTCTTGCCTAGCAATAACGCTTCAAATTGCGAATCGACACTGACTACTCTTCCGGAAGACAAGATACGTAACGGCTCTTCCAATAATTCCATCGCTACAACAGTCTATCCGAAGTGTCGTAAATGTCAGCGACTAGACTAGATTTCCGCTCACCTGGTTTTGTCAGCCCGGAAACGACGATTACGTGGATCGGAAGGACTCGCCATGACCCTCTGTATTTCCGCTTTGACGCGATTGCAGCTGCGCGCCGTCAAGGCAAAGAACACGATGTTGATTATCAGTTGAATCATAGTGGGAGCAATGAAGTAAATAAATTCCCCATGGTAAAACAATTCATCTGAAAAAAATAAAATATATTCGTAAAGATGGAACGGAAGTGACAGTTACAATATTGACTGTTTAGGTAAACGACGAGCATGATGGAATAGCCTGTTGCTCCTGGGGGAGCGGGCGAATGGCCCTTTTTAAATTCTACTTCCGTTTTCGTAAACATTTATCGCGTCACTGCCAATTTAGCCCGTACAGTCAGAACTGAGTTCTCGTGAGTTAATACTTGATTAGAATCGATTATCGCTAGATCAGAGGGATCAATAAGATTCGTATTTTCGAATGACTCCGACACTTCCGTTTGAGGAAATTGACGCGCAGGACTCTTTGGCTGGATCAGGAGTCAGTAAGAAATGGAGCAAGGTATGTAGCTCAGTGACTATAAGGTTGTAGTGAGGAAGGAAGCAGCCGGATGCGGCCAAGAATGCATCGGACTCTATTTAACCCCCTTACTGGGTTCGCTTGCTCGTTTAACAGCTGCTGGACCGGCAGCTTGGAAAATTTAATTAATTTTCCCATCTTCGTTTTTGCACCCCGTTCGATTCCGCACCTCTCGCTAACCACCGGTTCAACGAATAGCCGAGCCACTCTGTCACACCTATAACCTATAACCCTTTCGCCTGCCGTGAATCACGTGACTGCGCAATTGGCAATCCCATTGGTGGTCAATCGATTGAAATACTAATGACTCCAATTCCTCTTCCTCTTCCTCTTTTAATTCGTCTCTAATGAGTCATAATGATGTTCCGTAAGGCGATCAATCGCGACCCCCTTTTTTTTCCCTTGGCAATCTTTTAATTATCACGCAATTACTCACGATCCCTAATTGCACTAAATGTCTGCTCACGTGTGTATAATAGCCAGGGTAAACGAGGGAGGCAGCGTGAGCTGCTACCAGATACGTCTAGTCGGCCTGACGACCTCACGAAATTCATTGAACCTCCTGATCTTTCCTGGACCCGACTAGTCTGACCCAGCCTCGTCGCAGTGCAACTTCTCATGCGATTCCACTAGTTCCAATCAAGGCGGGATCCAATTTCGCTTAACAATTCTTTCCGATGACAACTCCGTCAGACTGCATCGTAATCACTTAATAAATAGGGTTCATGAACCCGGTCGATCTGTCACCCAGCCCATCCGTCGACGTAGTAGTTTCCTCTTATCGTGCGATATCCCGATCATCTAGGACTTCCCGGAAGTCAAACGGCGATAATAAAGATTATAAAAACTTCGAGCCAAACTTTTCCAATAGACATGCGATTCCAATTCTCCAAAGTCGACAGGGGGGCGGACACTTACGATGGAACCAACAACTCTTTTTGCCGATGTATGGACGGAAGTACGGATTGATGAAGTCGTGCTGATCTATCAGGTAGCCCAGGCTGCAGATCAATAGGGGCAGCCCCCACGAGTAGAGACAATAGCACAGGAATCGCTTAAGCTGTCGGTCGCCCTTAGCTGCGCGATTTGCTGCCCCCGAGACGCCACTGAAAATTATAAATAAACGAGCGTTCAGAAGATTTTTCGAAAGGAAATATTTTTCAAAAGATTTCATTATTACGGCTTTCGAAAGATTTCATCGGATCTATCGTTAAACAAACAAACTGGCCGTCCTGAGTGAAATATGATTTGGCACGCGAAAACCGAACGGACCGGAAGTGGATGCTGCGCGACCGTGGGAGACAATGCTTTTATCTTTTGTTCCCGTATATTTTCACATTCTTCCACTACCAAGAATCAAAATTCTCTCGAGGAATGACAAGGATGGGTTTTATTGTCTTTTACACAGCATCCGCGCGATTCGAGAATTTCGTAAAATTCGATCGCGACCTATAATCAGCGTCTCGATTACGAGGAAGAAAATGTGGACGGAGCCCATTGAGATGGAAAGACGAAATTCATAGCCGAATGACTCAACGCAGTTCTCGACCTTGAAATAATATACGAAACAGCAGCTGGAACGTTATTCGCTCTACGGTCACTTACCCGAAAGTCCACCAGATGTCAAAGCACATAACGTTGAGCCAGGAGAAAGTCGAGAGAAAAGCAAACAGCATTACGTAGCCTGAAAGGTAATATAATTAATTATATATCGCTGAAGGATAATCGAGATGATTAATAATTTTATCTCCCGGATTTTACCTAAAGTCACACAGTCCAAATTCCACTTTAGATCGGATTCGTATTCATCCTGAGACTTGCTTTTCGGAGTGGACAAGGTCGTGAAGACCAGACACAGAAATGCCACCAGGAGGCTGGCCACGTGGCACATGAGAGTTTTCCCATGGAGATTCTGCAGTCCAGGTAGACACACGTAAACCAGCAGGGTAATCAGGAGAAAGGTGCAGCTGGTCATCATGAGTATCGTGTTCACTTTATACCTAAGATAAGAGATAATAAAAGGTAAGAGAGTTAAATTTCTACCATTCCCTAGAGTCTAGTTTTTTTTTTTAACTGGGGTCCTGATCATTCAATTTTTGCTCCTGCCAAGAGAGCTGAGCTCCGATGATCAAATCAGGAACGCAATAGTATGGCGAATCGCATAGACGAGGACCAGGTAGGCGACTGGTAGCTGTAAAAGTGGATATCGACCCAGTTTGGTCGAGGGTAGAAAATTTTTGAGAATTTTCAAAATTAAGAGGACAAAGAGTCATCCAGTAGGTTGGTATAATCTGCTTCCTCCTGGCTGGATCCGTCTGCCCCAATTCACGTCTGATTCGTCTCGAGTAACCAAGAATAGGAAGTACCAAGGCGCAAAGCACGAAGCACGAATAACGATAGCATTATTCCCGTTTTATCACTGACTAAACAAACCGGCCGAGTGGCCAGCAGCTCTGCGCGTTATTTCTGCCATCGCGGCTGTGCGAGTCGTGGGTTTATGTAAAAAGTTATCAGTGCTCCGGATATGCCGTTGTTGCGTTACGGTCCAGATGTTTTTGAAAATCGAAATATTTAACATTGTCCCGCCGGGCACGAGAAATTCTTTATCGGTCGGCTCAGCGTCACTAAAGGGGTCGTTCATTATTTTCCTGTAAATCAGAAATAATTTTCTCTGGACGTAAAATATTTGTTTGTTGATACTCCGACGGGTCTGTGCTAGTGATACGAAAATGATAGCTCTCGTCGTGTCGCAGCATCCCTGGCTGGTCCAGGCCTGATAATAATTGAATCCAAACCCATTTGTCACCTCTTCAATTTACTGACTGGCATCATCCGTGTCTCCCCAACGTGCTTCGAAGTGCGGATCGGTTTTTAATTCGAAAGTTCAGCCGGTCCAGATGAAAATCTGTGGCTGAAATTTTTCATCCATACGTCTTCATTAAGCGGAAATTCGACGGGGCACTTTGGATCTCCCGGTAGGCCTGGAACGGCTGGTAGGGACTCGGCGCGAATTCATCTTCGAGTGATCAACCCTTCCAGCCCTCGTAGCCGAGGGTGGATCTGCGCACGATTTCAATTTAATATTCACTCCTAATCTTTCCTCGGGCAGCTACAAACCTCCAGCACAGAGGTTCCTCCCCTGGTCCCAGCATCCCAGTCTCATCGATCTTCCTCGTTACCGTGCGAATCGCTGCTGTAAGCTGCTAGCCTGCCTGTCCTGCCTGCCTGCCTGCCTGCCTGCCTCCCTGCCTGCCTGCCTGATCCCTTATACAGTCGATACTCAAAATCAGACGTAGACCTACCTGCTGTCAAGAACGTCATTCACGGGCAGCCGATCGAAACAGACGAAAGGATAGAAAGCGTCTTGGATTCCCGAGCGATTGTACAAAAGTTCAAAGCAGAATTCCTGGTGCTCGTAAGTTTTGTATCCAGGTAGGAAAAGATATCCTTCCGACGTAATGTGCCAGTTTTCGTTCTCCTCGACTGGATACTTCCCGTACAAGCAGGGATTGCCAATTAGCAGACCGTAATCTTAAATGAAAATTTTTACAGTTAGCGCACCTGCTGTCTTACAGAATAAAAAAATTAATATTTCTAAAATTACCTGCAGCCCGAAGAACGTCCTGGGAGCGATTATCAGTCTTGATCGAAATTTTAAAAATTTCCTCGTGCAGTTTACTGACCGTCATGTCTCTAGGAAGCGGCTGACACTTTCCCCCAAGCAAAGCTTCGTCCTCGCTGCAACATTTCCTCAAGCAGGGATGATCCTGGCAAAATTGAGGCTCCCGGCAAACGCGAACCGTCAAAAGGTCCTTCCTGGGATTAGAGTCGACGCAGGAATTTTCCTGATTCAGCCAAAAGCTTTCAGCACCATCGGACATTGGCACCGGAACCTGAGACAAAGAGTTTTTGCGTCAGACCTCAAATTCTTTTTTCCCCAAATTTCAAGGTCGGTCCTGGAAAGGACAGTCTTCCCAAAAAAAAAGAAATTCTACGAATTTATCACAAAGATAAAAGCCTCTTCAAAAAGTTTCAACGACCCACGCACCACCAGACGAAACGGCTTTTCCCCTATTTCACGTCCCTTTTAGCCATTGACCAGGATCACTGCTGACAACTCTTCGAAATCAAATAAACATCCCTAGACGCATCTTACCAGCCCGATCCCAGTTTCTATTTTACGTTTCCAGCTTTGCGATTTCGGATCGAATAGTCGAGCAGGACTCGTACGGTTCGCCCGCAATGCGGGCATTTGCTTCGGGTTAGATACGCCCCTGCGATTCTCACAGACTCTCGACAGATCCACCGATGAGATAGATTTATTTACCGTGCAAACTCGACCCGTTCATACCGAACCAAACCTTCTTTCCACCCCCCTCCTATTCTTACCATTCTTACTGGACAATGGAATGGATTGTGCGCTTCGTGTCTTTTCAACCCCCCCCCCCTTTTTTTTATTATACATTTTCTCTCTTCCTCTTTCCTCTCATTGACACTCCTCCTCCTCTTCCTCCTCCTCCTCTTCGAAGTCTCTTACCGAACTCTTCGAACTTTCTGCTTTCCTATCTACTTCCACAAGACCCTAAACATAAGCATAGAAAGAGCCGAGGAAGCAATCTAACTGGCGACCGCCATATCTTGTCCCTCGAGAGGGAATAAATTATCGAAGAAAAAGGGCAGACTCGCTAGGGTTGTTTTTCACAACTAGCGGCTCCCCTACTCATCGCTCGGCGAAATCTCTTCGCAGCCTCTCAACCCTTAATATACTCGGCAACCCTTATACTCGGACTTGTTAACTTTTAATGACAAGGTATCCAATGCTAACAGTGTGGCTTCGGTATGACTCAGAATTCAACGATATAGCTATACTGGTGTAAGCTGTATTATTGTGACATTTTTTTAATACACATATTTACGTGAATATATTATCATTATTATTTTACATGTAATCTACTATATACTGTTTTCATTAATTTTAAATATTTTGAGTATTCATGAAAATTTTAGGGTTACCTCTGGTCACTTAATTCGTATAGATCTTTGAATCAGAGATGACCTAGTTAACGATGAAAAAATATTTTATTACTGTCGTCACGAGGAAACGAATTTTATCTCTCAGGGAAAAGGGTATTCCCCTTTAAGTAATGCAAGCTACTTCCACGTGATATACTAGGAACTGTCAGATTTTCTGATTCGAGTATTTTTGTAAGATTTAGTATAACCTACCGAGTACGGTTCCTCTTGAATGATAATATCAGTAAGCTTTGGCATAAATCATTTTGGGAAAGACGGCTTTAAAAAAAATTATTAATAGGTAATTTAACGTATTCGAATTCAGGAAAAATCCATTAATTTTTCATCTCGAAGATACCGCAGTCAAATGATTTATTGCGGTACAGAGAGATATGAGATTTTCGATAAATATTCCACAGCAGTAAATCGCTATTAACGTTGATAGGTAAAGATTTAATTAAGCGGCCGTTACCTTACCTGAAGCTGTCCTGAGTGAAAATTGATGTCCGTGACATTGACCTCGTAATCCATAATTGCATAAGGACACTCGGGTGATCCTCTGAGGAGGCTGACGTACTCCAGCCTATCAAGAGCAGCTACCAGAGACGTCACGGGAACTTCCTGAGAGGCAGGCACGCAGGATCTGCTGGAAGTGCTGAAGACCTCTTCTGGAGAGCAGCATCTTCGAAGTGGAAGGACTCTTGGCTGGTGGATGATCATTGATTCCTCCTTAGGATTGGGGGTGTCTGAGGCGCAGTTCATCACCGCTAGGAAACTAGACTGATTGATCCGATAAAGGACATCGAAACATGCGTCGCCAGAAATATTAAGTGGATCGAGGGCCAGGGCCGTACTCCTGAGGTCCTCCGATGGGGAGCACTCTGGGAGGCCTCTGATCGATGGGTCCAGCTCGTAGAGTTCCAACGTCTCGTAGGGAGCCGGTATACAGGCAAAGACGTCTCCATCGGCTGATAGGACTTCTCCTGGTGAACAGCATCGACGTATTTTAGTAGACCCTGTGATCGAGACGTCGTTCAGGAGGTAGAGAAGGCTGAGCAGAAGAAGGGGAATGACTCTCATGGGTTTCTTAGGGATGGTTGATCTCTCTGGGAATGACGTCATTATGGTTGTTCCTTGGTCTCGTTCTTGACGGGTGCGACGAGGAAGATGGATGGCAACTTGGACAAAGTATTCACTGTGCGCGGTGCTTTTTACACTTTCGAGATTAACGTGTGGCCCATTTTTCATTTGACCTCGTTCGAATTCTGAAATAAAAGCTGCGTCCGTTACCTTCTCACTTTGCCTAATGTCTAATTCTTAGGTGTGCAGTTAGAGAGCAGTCACGTTCCTCCTTGACATGGGTGCGCCAGGTTGCTCTGCGACTTCCGGTAATTCGTCTCTTCTTACTTGGGTTTTTTTTTTATTTTTTTCTTCAGGGTCGCACCACTTTAAACAGTCTTCAGTTGGGAGAAGCAGGTAGAACGTAAGAAGGAGGCCAGGGAGAATTTCACCCCGGTAATTTTCCTTTTCGTAGACCTGAGCGCCCTTGGCTAGTTCCTCCGGAGGGTCCGGGACTATGTTCACCCCTGAGGGTTTTCGGCCTCGTTCCAGTGACCTAGGACGGAGATTAGTCTAATGCTCTCCCCGCAAAGGCAATCAGCATGACCTAGAGTTACGTCGAATGGAGCCGGTTCGGAATGTCGGATCGTCCGTTTTCCGGCAAATCAAAGAAATCGAAGATCGGACGTCGAGGAAGGCGAGGATGAAGAAGAGAATCGCCGGAAGCGATGAGAACATACCAAAGGTCCCTGGTTCAAGGAGGAACTTTCGATGGTCGTTACGGTTGGGTTCCACTCCCTCTTCACTAATTAGCTATTTAATTACTTAGAACTTCCAAGTGAAACGGCCGAGTTATCCGGAATATCTGCTCTCTTTTTCCGTGACTCCAACTTGATCTTGCCGAGATTTCCCAAGCAGCTCGGAAAAACTCTCAAGCTGAAGAAGACTCGACGCGAGTAGAGCGAATTGCTCTGATGTGCTCCAGGAGCGACGGAGCGACGGAGCGACGGAGCGACGGAGCGAGCGGCCGAGCGACTGATCGGACTAATTCAACTAGTCGGGTCCCTCGGAGTAAGAGAGTGCGGTGCTGTTGATGATGTTGCTGGTTGCTGGTTACTGGAAGACTCGGACACAGAGCCACTAGGCAGGCATGCACGTCCATAGTGGACCCAGGTCAATGTGTACGTGAGGATCAGCCGCGTGTCGGAGTATAGACGCGGCATGCTGAACCTCGGCGACGCCCCCCACTTCGGTACGACGCTTCTTTTTACCGGCAGCGTCGCCTCCCTCCTTTTAACATGGACTGGCAATGAGAATGATTCGGGACTGATGTATGAACACGCGTCGCGACGCTTAAAATTGGATGATGAAGCAAACACTTTGAAATAGAAATCTCAAGTCGAAGACCGTTTCTTTATTATCGGCAAGAGCCTATAGTATCGCTACACTAGAGAAGAGGTTAATTAAAGAGAATCTTGGATCGTCGCCAGACCGCATTTTATTTCCTTCTAAATCATCTTTACAAAATTAGAAACAGTGGTGCCATTTATTTTTTATGGTGTCCCAGTGCGCCCCAACTGGGTCGGCTCATCACTGTGCTTATTATGTATTTTCAAAACGAGGAATTTACGCTCCCACAGAATTTTGATTTTGCTTCTTACTGAGTTCAAGAAAAAGAGTCTCGCGATATTTAATCTCCAGGCAAAGATCAGCCGCCAAAATGACTGTCCCGAGAGATTCCACAAAGTCATTTCCGCACCTGTTTCAAAATTCGCAACTCCTATCCGCGTACCTCCCTCCCTCCCTCCCCCTACAAATATTTCACATTCCCCAAATTAAATTCGGATCTCCAAGCCGGCTCCAACCCTCTTCTAGAAAATGGAAAGAAATCCGAGAGAGGGCAGGGGTCGTACTCTCTGACAATTGAATTCCTGGCATAAATTAATTTGTAAATACACCCCTTTCGCAGCTCCTAAAGGCATCGTAACAAACGGCGCCAAGGGATGATAAGCGGACACTCCCCACGACCTTGACGATAGTCCCAGCAGGATTGCGCAAGAGATTATCAGCCGAGCCGCGGCTAGGTACTTTTGTCATTCCAGAAACAGCTGATCCCGCGGGGCTAATTGATATCGTAGGCAGCAGGGTGGGTCCGTGACATGTCCGATGGAGTCCAAAGAGTCCGGGACAGAAAATGAGTTGCCAATTAGAAAATGGAAAAGCGATTACTTTGCCCGGACAGGAGTAACGTGCATGTAGAACATCGGTCAGCGGGGTCAGCCTCGAATTACACAGCTAGCACACTGACTGGCTCCTCCACTACCGTTTAGCCGTCACGCCCAATGATTAATTATAATGCTCATCAGCGCTATCGTTAGCGGCTTTCCTCGAATCCTCGTTACACGCTGCGACCGCCTGTCGCGACTCACGACTCGCCATTTGCTTCGTATACAATCCAATAGCACCGTTTCCGGTTTCGTCCCTTCTCAAGGCCATTTCCGGTTTTACTAATCGTCACTAGAAAAGAATTACGTTCAAGCTAGAAATTTTCCAGACCACCCACCCCCCCCCTTCCCCCACTCCTGGACTCTCCTGGATTACACAAAATATTCGTGAATACTGCGAAAGCAATTTTTTGACAAAATTTTCCAGAAATTCGTCCACGTTGGTCCCATAAACCTGTCTTGTGTTGTGTCACACGTGATCTCCTGTGAACAGCACGTTGTAAACGTTTAGGTTATTTGTTCACTGTTTCGAAAAATTCCACTGTTTCGTAAAACGGCCGATTAGCGACATCCTGTAAGAACGATAACAAATGATAATGTGTCGATGCATGAATTGACGGGGACGGTATGGATCTGCAATCTACTTCGTCAATTCGATGCTATTAAAAGGCCGTCGATGCTGCGCAGCGTCCGTCAACGCGTCCATTGATCTAGTCATCGCAGCAGACTCTTTCTTTTTTATTAATTTATTAATTCTCCAGGCTTTGATTACATCATCCGTCAGGTTGCTTCTTTCACGCCGTGTACGATAACAATTTGCGAATAATGACTTTCAAAACAGAAGTAGCCATGTATTAGGTTGATCAATGTCCTGTGGCTCGTTGTGTTACGCAGTTATTCTGATATATGCACATAATTAACGAATCAAGAGTAGGAAGGATGCTGCTCGAATTCTGTTAGTCATAGACTAACGAGCAGACCGATTGGTTAACGTCCCAAGCAGCGAGCATGAGTAATCTTCGTTTACGTTAGCATGTATACAATAGAGACGTGATTTAGACGCGAAACGTTAGTTCGTAAATGGGGCCACCGAGACTGGCCAATCTGCCGGTCATAAAAACGTCACCCTATCGTCCAGGCCATCGTGAGACCTTTAAGTAGCCTCGAGGAAAACTGGCAACGAAGGTGGTTAAGACCGCAAGGGGTTGGCTTGGTGGGAAAGTGGTGAGAAGACGAAGGTTCGGTTCACAGGGACGATAGGGAAGCCTCCGTGCCGATAACGTCAGCTCTAATGATCGATAAGGGAGGCGGCTGATTTCACCTTGGGGTGAAAAGAATCCAAAGGCGAGTAAAGGGTCGGTTGGGTCGGTCGGGGCGGTTGGGGCGGTTGGGGCGGTTGGGGCGGTACGTGTGCAGTGGTGAGTCAAGAAAATATCCGAGGAAAAGAATGAACGCGGTCCAAGTGCTGGAGGCTGTCAAACGTTGGCAGAGAAGAATTCTTTGGGATTTTGGAATTGTGCATTTGAGATAAAAACCCTTTGTAATCGTTAGTTAATGACCAAGAGTGGTTTTCGTGCGACAATCAGAAAGATGAAGAAACGATTCTGAATGTATTCATTAGCATCTGGCACCGTCTGCGAATCTTGTGGAATAATGCTTTTACGTAAATCCTATGGTGTTTCTCATCTCAGACCAACTACTTCTGGTACACGTGCGCGATTCGCCACGACCTAATTATCATCTGAATAAGTTATATTCCTGTCGGCCTTATCTCCATCCTTTCGATCCATAGTCTCCTTCCTTCTCCTTTCACTGATAAGACACTTTTGGCTGCTCGTGGAGCAGCTTTACAGGTGGCCTGTCAGAATTTTTCTAACAAGCACAACTTCTCTCGTGATCTTAACTGATCTGTTGGTTCTTCGAGGCTTTTTTCTTCTTTCCTGCACTGATGTGACATTCGCATGGAAACATAGAAGGAAAGAGACGGTGGATGGATACCTGGAACCGACGCGCGTCTGACTGATCAGCTGCGGGGGGTCTTGGAGACCGCAGCACCTGCGAATGGCAACCGATAGGACTTATGAGTATGTACCAGCATGAACAGCATTACCAACGTAGCAGCATATCGGGCATATAGGTTCCAGAGAGAACCGTCAGTTGGCAGCACCTGCCGCGGAGGATCTGAGCAGAGATGAGTAGGCAGATGTCCAACGCTACGGTTTTAGGCGTTACTAAAAGCATGGATGGAGAAGTAGGATTTTGTGATCATCGCCTCCGTCGGTAACGCGTATTCCGTCGTAACCGAGCTAAACGTGAACACGAATGTGTAGCTTCGGCGGGTAGAGGTTTTCCGCTACTCACTGCTGGTTCCCAAAGCAACCCTTAGAACGAGACCGGGAACTATGGAACTTCTCAAGTACCATTGAAAAAGCCTACTGTTGAAACATTTTTAAGAAAGTGTTTTTCATATATTTATTTTTTAAATACTACTAAAC
>JASANN010000246.1:1891291-1982715 GCA_031762395.1 Calameuta pygmaea
CTACTTCCAGACTCGCCGCTACGATTTAGCGCCATGATTTTGGTATCGCCTAAAATCGTAGCGTTGTGCATCTCCCTTTTCATCTCTGGTCTGAGCTGCAAGTGAGAAAGGATCGAACTCGATATTCGTCGTCGACTGGAAATTCGAGGGCGCTTCGATAATATCGCACGGCAGCTCGATCCTAGGGAATTTCAGGTCGTCGAGAAAGAAAAGGACGGAGCCTGCAGTTACTGCACGGGCGCATGTCAGACAGAATGCCTTGCAGTCTCACCAGTCTCACTCAGGAGTGAAGTGGAGGAACGTGTGGGTGCGCTTTTGTCAAATCGATAGAAGTTCCCTGTGGTCTTTGTCTTTCTCCCCAAACGGTCAAGCCTGAACTCTCAAGTCGCTGACTTCAGGTTCGTTCAGGGACTCAGACTCTCCCTCTCTTGGCAGTCTGGCTGTTGGGAAACTGTCACTTTCTCCATTTGTGTATAAAATATCAGACTGGGGACATCATGGGATCCAGCCGGTCGGAGATCCTGAAATTGTGACTTTCACGACTTCCGATACCCTTGTGCTCCACAGTGTGGTCCAATCCGCAGGCGATCGGACCGATCCGCGTGATCCGAGCACCCAGTCTCTTTGACGTCGGCGTGGATGTCCTCCAGGAGTTTGATCTTGACTTCGTTATCTCTTGGCTCAACGATTCTGCATCTACGTCAGAGAAGTAGATCGCGAGAGCAGCGTCCGAAATCGCTTTGATGCACCCTGTGTACATGCTTGTGGATCTAGCTTAATGATATTCCTTATGCGTGTATTATTGATACCTCATCCAAATCGAATAACTCAGTATCAACAGGGTCCTTCTGTTCTTCGATAATGATGGATCAAAGTGGGTCAATGATCCCGGAATCTCGTTGAAGTTAGACCTGTTCGTGATTAATCAGTGATATTACGACTGGGTCGGCGTCGTTCGATGAACTCAAACGCTGGTCTGGAATGGTCCTAACTTTGCCAGTTAACACCAAACTCAATTACCTAATGAGATATTGCTGAAACGATGACTCGACACCCTTGTTGAGTTCAGATATTCAGGATTTCACGGAGTCCAGGGGATTCTATGACATGTCGGAGATGTTCAGCTGTCCTAGAGAGGCTGTACGGGTCAAAGTTAAGGTACTCGATCAGCTAGACCTTGTCTATGACATCTTTTCACACGACCTTATTTCTATGGACAATAATCTGAATACGCGTTAATTTAAGACGAGGATGCACGGTCGATGTGAGAGATGAACTTTTTTTTCTCATAGAAATGCGAGACGCGACATCAGCCAGAATACCGGAAGTTCAGCGTGGATCCACAAATCACGTCGATCGAAGTTTTACAAAGTATCCTAATCAAGGCATTTGATATTAAAGGGTAATTTTGAATAATGATCAATTTATTTCATCAGAGCCAATTGACTGATCACTTTGCTTTACTCAACTCCATCTCTTGCAGAGAATTCACGGTGTCTTATCGAGCAATAGACGATTATGGCTCGGAAACGTATTTATTTCTCTTATCCGACTGGGACCTCGATGCTGCATTTATCAGGTGAGTTTTAATTTTCAATATTTTTATAAATCCATTGCCGCAACAACCAAACGACTAACAATATTTTTTGTTCTTCAGTGCTTCGGAGCCTTATCTTTACCTGCAAGTCAATCTTAAGCCTTTTGGCGAGTCAGGCGACTGCGAATCCGACTGGGAGCAAAATGCTCAGGAAGTGGCTACCAGGCAGGAATCCGGTTTTCCTTACAAGACTCCAAAATTGCCAGGACTCCTGATGAACAAGGTACAGGATCTCATAATACTTTTGTTTTCTTGTAGAAAAGTGACAACGAATTTACACAGATGGAGCGAACCCTGAGCCTGGTGCAACGTGCTCTAGGAAATCTGGGCGAGGAGTCGCACCAGACCATCCAACCTCCCAGGCCACCGCTGATGGATGCTGAGTTCCGAAGATTTCTCGATCCCATTGGCCAAGTGATACATTCCAAGGAGCTCAGAGCTGTCATATATTTCGGTGGAATTGAACCGAGTTTGCGTAAAGTAGTATGGAAGCATATACTCAATGTGTATCCCGAGGGTATGTCAGGTCGGGAGAGGATGGATTACATGAAGAGGAAGGCTCTGGAGTATCAGAATCTTCGAGAAAGATGGAGGAGCCTCGTTCAAAGGGGACAGAATATTGGCGACCTGGGCTACGTTACGGGGATGGTCCGGAAGGATGTTCTTCGGACTGACAGACATCACAAATTCTATGGCGGATCGGATGACAATCAAAATACCGCCAGTTTATTTAATATATTGACCACGTATGCTCTGAATCATCCCAGTGTCAGTTATTGTCAAGGTATGAGCGACCTGGCGTCGCCACTTCTGGTCACGATGAGGGACGAGGCTCAGGCTTATATTTGTCTTTGTGCTTTGATGCGAAGACTCAAAGATAATTTCATGCTGGACGGTATCGCTATGACAAAAAAATTTGCTCATTTGGCTGAAGGTACTGATTCTTTGTAATGTTGTAGAATTGTGTTCCAATTTTTTTTTGGGCAGTTAAAAATTTTTGATTATATCTTAAGGTCTGCAACACTACGATCCGGACTTTTATGCCTACCTGAAGTCACACCAGGCGGATGATCTACTGTTTTGCTACCGCTGGCTCCTCCTAGAAATGAAGAGAGAATTTGCTCTGGAGGATGCACTCAGGATGCTGGAAGTTCTCTGGGCAGCTTTGCCAGCTTCACCTCCGAACGGAGAACTCTCTCTTGCGGAACTCCCGTTTCCGCCAGCTTCACCTCCACCCAGTCCGAATGTTAAACAGATTCGAGAGAATGCTTACACAAAAGTCTGTGCGATCAGAAGACAGAGTTCCTCGGCGAGCATCGCCAGTGGCAAGAGAAGAAATCTCAGTTCGGATGAGCCACCTTTAGAGACGACCAGTGAGAATGGCGAATCCAAGAGGTACCTGACCTGAAACGTTATATATAAAAATAAGTAAAATTCCAAATAAAACTGTCTCGCTATTTAAAATTCCACTCGTATAGTCGATAAATATGAATTACTTTTTCAGATCGATCTCACCTTACGAAGCGTTCTCCGAACCAGAGAATGATTTGACTTCCGTGAAAAATCGGAAAAACATTTCGACCGAAAAGTGCCTGAGTACCGATTCCCTACAAAGTAAGACGAAGCGAAGTAATTTATTAGAGCTAAAGGACCGTCTGACTCTGGTGAACAGAGAGAGAGGCGACCTGGGAGATGCCGAGAAAAAATGTGCGAGGGTCGTGAAGAATCTAAACGAATTTCTGAATTTTACGACTCTGAACAAGAGTAAAGTCACGCCGAGTGACGAGAGGGAGCTCAGGCGGGTCTCCAGCGAGAGCGGAGTCGTCAGGGTCGTCCGGGACGAAACGAGTTCACCGGATGATTCAACAGACTTCTTCCCAATGACTACTTCCATGACGAGAGAACTGAGACTGGAATTAGAGTCCCTAGATAGACAAGTTTTTGGGCCGTCGCCGCCCAGCGAGCAGCAGTGCGACTGCATCCTCTCCAAAAGGGAAAGTGAAATTGCCGAGAGCGAAACGGAAACGGAAGTAGCAAGATGTAGTCCAGCAGCGGATGTCTTCGTTTGGGAGAATCCATTACATTCGCTGCAGCAACGTCATCATCCAGCAACTCCGGACGAACAGGCAGAGCTGGAGTATGACGGGGAGATCTTGGAGGATCAAAATGGCGTCAAATCCGTGACTCCGATAAGATTACTCAAGCGTACAGCTAGGTCAGTTAAGAGTTCGGTTCTTCGAGAATCCCGTAATCGTCTCGCGTCGTCGCGAACGAATACGGCAGAAGGAACTATTTCCAGGTCGGAGTCTGCGTCGGATAGCGAGGGCACCGACAGCTGGCATCAGAATACGACAGCTCCCGACAGTCCGACTCCACCGATCCAGGAACAGTGCGAAGAGGCTACGGAACTGACCAATTTGATTCCAGCCGGCACTAGTGAGGATCAACTTGGTGGTGGTTCGTTGCCACCACCCAACGAATTCGGTGGTGGAAATCCATTCCTTATGTTCCTTTGCATTACCCTGTTGTTGCAACATCGTGATTTTGTGATGCGGAATCAAATGGACTACAACGAAATGGCAATGCATTTCGACAAGATGGTCAGACGACATAATGTCACAAGAGTGCTCAATCAAGCTCGGCAGCTTTTCGCGGGATATCTTAGAAGACACTCTGCACCTGGGAGACCGGACTATGTAAATGTCTAAGGTAATTCCTGTCTAAAGTCTTCTTTTGGGATTTATCTGAATCAAACCGTTAAAATTCTTGCACTCGCGTAAATACTTAATTATAGAATATTTCCTAATGGAACTCGGAGTCTTGGTGCGTTTGGCATTTCGATGTATATTCCAGGTTACGAAAGACCTAAGAGAGGCTAAAAAGTGCTAAGCCTTTTAATCTTTCTCTTTTAACGTGACACCTCCTCCTCAACATAATCACACATACATTCACACGCGAAACGCTAAAATTTAATGGTGCACAGTTGCATTATCCCAGAGAATACCTTTCTTGTTGTATCTTTCCTATTAGAGTTAAGTTTTTAGCTTAAATTTGTAAAATAAGTACTACTATAGATAGTTGCTGAACCTTATTTTGTTCTTCAAGAATGTGCTTAAGGAATGACAATAAAGTGCATTTAATTTTATCCCATATATGTCTATCGAGAGTGTACTTGATATCACATAAATAATTTTTATTAGTCTTTCATACTTTATATTAAGAGAATTTTTACAACTATCAATACATCTTTATGGTTTAAAAAGTATTACATAGTGCATACTATAATAGCTCACAAGCACTATTATCACTATCAAGTAGCTTTATCAGTTCTTATACACCAAAACACTTTTGTAAAATTATTTTGTACGGAGCCTATTCAGATGTTTACTTTTTTCTGTTTCCTCCACCACCAGCTAAGATCGTTAGGATTCTTACAAAGATATTCAGGGTATCCAAATAGATGGAAATGGCACTACGAACAAACACAAATATTCATATTAGTTTCAGGAGTCGTAACAAATACCAGATGACTTGTGACTTATTTTCACTTACTTGTTTATTGGGTCATACGGTTTCATGTACCCATAAGCAACCTGAGGATGTGTCTTCGCAGTATGTATTATCCTTTGGGTATCATACATAAGGAATCCAGAGAAGAGTAGAAGGCCTCCATACAGAGCCATAGAGTGTAATCCTGCACCAAGAGCAGTGGTAGGTGGTAGGAAGAGGGTTCCCATGGAGCTTGCAAATACTACACCAAGTCCAATAGCCAGGGGGCCACCCATGTATAGGAATTTATCGTTGGGAGCGCAAAGAGCAATGGCAGACAGACCACCAACTACTCCAGCTGTATACCATGCTGCTTTTAGAACTAGAGGACCTCCGAGGAGGCTCATGGGTGCTAAAATGGCTCCCATGACACCCGTGTGCACCATCCATGCAATCTGCTTAGCGCCAAATCCTTCCTTGTATGGAATACTCTGGGCTACAATGCCTGTTCCGATCATAGCAACCATACTAAGAGCTAGAGCAACCCATCCTTGACGCATGACAATATTCATAACAGTTGGCGAACGCAGGCATAGGGCACCGCTTGCAGCAGTCATTAAAACTGAGCCACCAAAGTACATATAAGTTGAGTGAATGCGATCCTTTACGTATTGTGGCCACATTCTGCATTACAAATATATGATTGAAAAGTTGTCAAAGCTTTGTGACGATGGTTAGAGTACGACTTGATTATTTAGGAAGTTTTAAGGTACATACCCCATTTCATCTATGGCACCAGTTTCGGAGGAAAGACCCAATCCATAGAAACATAAGGCTCCCAATCCTACCGCAGCACCTCCAGCAATGGCTCCTTTGCCAACATTAAATGCTGTAAGGATGGAATATACATTGTTTTAGTACTATTATATCCGATACAACAAGTAACGTGATGCTGACGTCAGATGAAATCTGAAATGTTTACCTGATTCACCAGCCGGTGCCATAACTTGTTCCATAATAGTGCCTCTTTTGCGAGCAGTACGAGTAAACGTCGTCCGGCCTTCATCGGCAAAGAGTCTTACACTTTGAATTTTGGTAATAAATGGTTTAGGAGCTACTGGAGATTTTATCAGGCTAGTCACTTGGGGCGCAAGACTTGCCCTGCAAACTCTAGCGAGCATCATCTTCGTTCTTCAATTTTCGTTTTCTGCTGAAAATAATAAAAATTTAAAGGTTAGTAGTCACGCAACGTTTACGCAGTGACGTTTTTACTTATACGATTTGTCAGAATGAAATTTACAATTCTTTAGAATTTCGGAAGATCCCGTAATTCGGGGGTGAATAAAAGAAACTTGGGTTTTGATGAGAAATCGAGTGTTTTTGGAAAAAAATTTGGATTTACTCACATGATGCAATAACAGTGCAATTGTTTTCTCGCAGTCTCGTGAATCTCTAAGTTCGTACGCGTTGCACCGGTCGAGGCATGAAATGATTTTTGAGGACGTCTGCGCAGTAGATGTCGACGTTTCAGGACGTCGAAATTTCTCGACATGGACTTGCACATTGCCATCTACGAAATCCAAATACAAAACTTGTCAGCAGAATGACTATCTAAAGATATAGTAACCACTGTGAATATTAAAGGAAACAAACGTAACGGTAGTCGGTAACTTATTGACTGTGACAACTTCTAACAGAAAGTTAACTAGTTCAGATAACTAGTCCTTCCCTTGCCTTCTCCTAACTTCTACAATCAATAAGTTCAGAAGGTCTACAAAGTACAGTTTCACCTCGTTAGCACCGTTTGGCGCTTGTTTGCACATAATGCCGATGCCAATTGACTTCTATGCCAATAAGAACGAACGCATTCGTGACGCGCGCATCTCGAACGCCCTGGTCCAATTCGTGAGGTTGCACTTATTTATAAAAACGCAGGAAACGTGGGTTGCACGAGGCGCATTCATAATGTAGCATTGAGAAAATGAGGCTTTGTGTCGTGTCGTGATATCAATGCTAATCGATGCAACGATATCGGGATCGCGAGCTGACACTATGTGACAGCAGCTGACATCGGGACAGGAACACGTTGGGATAATCGCAAGCTTATTGTGGATGGCGTCAACCTGCCGTGGCGTGACCCGGAAACGAATTGCAAGCGGTCTCGGTAGGGACACCGCTCTCTGACTCCGATTGCGATAGATCGAAGAAACGATCTACATCGATCACGATCACGATCACGTCACCCTCACCCCGACCCTCAACCTAGCTGGTTGCCCGCGGCCTGCCGACGGCCAACGGTACCGGTCGCTGCTATTTATATTGACAAACCCACTTATTTGTTGGATGGCAGCGGTTTTATTGTTGCGCCGTTAAACCAGGACTTTCTGCTTATCAGGAGTTTCGCCGCTAATCGGTCAGTGAATTTTGTTTGCCCGATCAAAATTTCATGAATTTCTCGAAGAGCCTTTTCGATCGTGTTTATAATCTTTTGGAGGCTAACGGGTTCCGAATATCAGCGTGTCAGGAACGTGTCCTGACTACTGCAGACATTGTAGCTACACAAGGAGACGGTTCTCGTTCTCCAGCGACAACTTGTCCTGCGGTGTTCACGATTTGACCCAGCTGACCTCGCCGCCATAAATTCCACGCCGCCGCTTGTCACTGACTCCTTTTTCCATACGGAATCTATTCCTGGCTTTCGGAACTCGGATGATCCGCCCTCGCACAATTCGAGCGAGAGTGGACCCTGTTCACTTCCCGTACGTTTCTCCTGGCAGTGCAATTAACTGATCATTAAAATCTCGTAAAAGGCTGGCCGGTTCTCCATAAAGTACTAAAGCCCAGAACGGTAGAAGAAAAGAGGACACAATGAAAAGAGCATAAGGTTCACGCCGGAGAATGTTGTCGCGATAAGAAATCGCTCTCTCGGATTTCAAGCAGCGACGCTTCTACGACGGCGACATCTTTCGCAGGCAATCGGTCCGACGCAACGCTCCAGTGGAATTTAGCGAAAGGATCCATAATATGTAAAACATCAATATAAATCCTAAGGCAATTTCTCGTGTCAAAACCTGCACCGCGCGCTGCAGGTGGTCCCGGAAAGTGCAATTCCAATTCGCACAGTTCTCGCATTTCCATAAAGAGCAGAGGAAAGTGGCGCGCATTCCTGTTGGACTGCTCGGGCACAAAGGAGCTTGGAAAAGACAGAGCGAGCCACCTGCGCACTCTTCGACCAGCGTAGGTGGTCCGTTGGAGCAAATGTCACAACTGCAACACCGCGCCGGGGATATCCTCCGCCGTTATCCTTTCGCGGACGATTCTGGCTTAACGAGGATCGTGACGACGCTCGGATTACGTCTTTGTGAGCTTTGCAACTGAGAGTTTACTTCTTCCAGAGATCCCTGGACTGGCTCGTCCTCTCCCCACCGCCTTCGCCCCCGCCCTCCCCGGTTCATCTTCTTCTATTCTACTTCCACTCCTCGTCTCCTGGTACGTCGCTGCAGTTACGTAGCTTAAATAAAAGATGGCCGATCGATCAGCTGATCAGCGACATCAGATACTCATACGGTAGACATGGAAAAGGATTCAGGCCCGAATATCTCAGTACTGCGTGAGTAGCGTCCTGGCGGAGGCCCAAGCCCAAGACAGGCTCTCCAGGTAACAAGAGCGTCCACAGCCTATAATCGTGGATCAACTTCTGACTACAAGCCTATCGACCGCGCTGCGCGGCTCCGCTGTACCTCGATTACCTACCTACCCACCTACTTACCTATCCAGTTCCCTTGGCGCGACTAGGAGCAGCAGTCGGACCCATCAAGGATGCTGGACGCACGCACACTGCTACCAATTGAAGGAGCAACACATTTTTACCTTTTCTCTCGGCGCTATAACTATATATATTAGTTGCAAAGGGTCCGCGGAGCATGTCGTCGTTCCGCTATCTAAACTATCTCAAATAATTAGAGGTATCGGCACTTTCTGGATATCTCGACTATCTAACGTAGGACTAATCGTCTGTTTGAATTTGTTGATCGGCCCGTTATCACTTAATTAGCCTGGGCGTTATCTCCTTTATGAAATCGTTACGCGCAATCCAGGATTGGTTTTTCGAGTATTTTGCCGTTTCATCCGCGGAATCGTTCCCGGCGCTATCTGAGTCTCCTTCGGAGCTACCTCGTTAGTCCGCTTCGGCGGATGCTTTGGCTCCTTGACTCCAGTCCCGCGGCCAGACTCCAGTCCCGCAGAACGTGAAGTTCGGCAATAATTGTCGAGAAAAATTGCATAACCGAATCGAAAGGCGAATTGAATCCCGTTACCTGCACGCTCTGCACTCCCACACACGATTGGCCTTGATATTTCTCCGAACAACATTCTAGGATGACTGCTTGTTTTCGTGTCATTTGGTATCGCCTTACGATGTAACCAGCTGCCAATGGATGCATGTGTTGGCAGGCGAGGCGCGACGAATTTGAGTTGTGCGAGTTCATCGGCATCGTCGGCATCATCGGCGTCGTCCCCAGTGTGGCTCAACGTCGTCGAGACGCCTAGTTTGCGTCACTTGCTGTGACTCTGTAAATCGAGAAAAGGCGCACGCGCAGGAGAATCAGAACGAAATGGCAGAGACTAGGGACGCTAAGAGGAAACAATGGACGATCGAGAGCAGCTACGGGTCGTTTCTCTTCAGGTACGTAACATCGATCATTACAGGTTGCCGACGATGACGGAAAAGCTGGCGCATCAGTCAATAATGGGCTCTCAGTCAACAACACGTCGCTGGCTGGACCGGTCGACTGTTAGCGTCTTATGGTTTCCCATGGTTTCTCCCAGGACGGAATACGAGGAGCCTCGATGGTTGCGTCCTTTAATGATTATAATACACCGACTAATAAACCCGTAAACAACTCGTTCACAAGACTGATTAACACATTGTTCTTAGGCAGCGAGCCGACTAGCTGCTGCTCACGGAATATATGATTGATTAATTCTGCTGCCGTCGACAGGTCCATCGGTCCCCGTCTCGACTGCTCCTTTCGGAGAAATCGGGTCCCGAAATTACATTCCGGCCTTCCCGTATAAGATACGACACGCGATCCTCCTCCAAGCATCCGTGCGTGCCCTCGCGTCGTCTTTCTCCGATCTCGCTACCGATCGATCTCAAATTAACTAGAACTCCTGCTCCCTGTATAGCTCCTTTCATAGATCTCCTATTCGATCCCGTAATATACCGTAATGCAATCAAGGACCGAGTCAATGGAATCGTGCGTGCTGATTCGTGCTCCCTATGGCGGATCAAATGGTCGCGAATTCCCGGCCGAGGAGGCTCGGAGCACGCGGCAAGGTGATCCTCGGGAATCGTTCGGTGCGACCGGCCGAGCGTAGAGGAGGCGATTGACGGCAATAAATAAAGGGGAATCGGCAATTAAGAAAGACATCAGCGAGCTAATGAGGTTGCGCCGCCTTGCGACGAGAGCCGAGAGCCGAGCTGCTTGAGAGTTGTGGAGGCGTTGACGTTGCTGCTCGCAGTTTCGCCAGAGTCTGAGCCAGAAGGCTAACGCGAGGAGACGGAGGAGACGGAGGAGCGTCGGTGTTGCGGCTCAATGGAAAACGTAACCCGTAGAAGCCCATCACGGATCGACCTACGATCCACGATCCACGATCCACGATCCATGAGCTGACAATCTATGGAGAAAACGGCGATGCCTCGGAGATTCTCCATCTTTCTCTATGGGACGGCCCCGGGGTAGACAATGCCACATAAATCATGGACACAGGATGCACTGCCTTCCGATCGCTCGATACACTTCGATACACTTATAAACTAATTGCCCTGTCTCGATATCGTAGCGCTCCGATTGGCACGAGAATCGCTCCGGAAGGGAATCACAGGATGACCCCGTGTGACTTTGGCTCCTATCGAATCGATGAGATACCAAACCCAGGACACTCTTTCCTGCTCCTGTTCTTCCTCCGTGCTTCCTAGGTTCACCCTTGACCCAGGAAACACCCTGATGCCATTTCTGATTACGAGGACCACGTGGTTATCGCGCTCTGAATATAGGGCTGAGAGCTTTATGTGTATAGCGCAGCAAGAGTGCATTGCAGAAAATAAACTTGAACCCAGCCGCGCATCACCGCAAGATTAGCTACGACTTTATAACCGTTTCCGGGTAGAAGAATCCCCGGTGCAGTTTGCACGATGCACGATGCCCCAAAGCGAATTGACCTTCCTCCAGTCCGAGACCGAGAGATCATCATCTAATCTCGTTGTGTGCGCTTTCAGATCCTACCAGGCACTGAGAACGGGAGAGAGCGAGAGGGAGGAACTTGATCCATTCCGATATGCAGTCGCTCCTTGTCAGTTAGGCTTAAGCTCGGCCACTGCTTTCGTCGCTTTCAATTGGATTCGCACCTTCGATTCTTTTCCCGATCAATAATCTAGACGATATCGAGTGAGCTCACGAGATGCCGTTTGTACCGGGACCAGGGCTCGGGCTCATCTTGAGGCATCAGAGTTTTGGCCTCGACCCAGAGGAGTCGGGCAGCGCGTATCCAGTATCCACGCACACTGTCCACAGCCTCGGGCATTCGAAGCAAATAATGGCCTCATTCATCGAAGTAACGAAAGCCAAAGGGCACGGTGGCATAATGCCATTGTAGGTACCAGACTCAATACCCACTCGAGAAGCTGCATTCCATTCCCCGGTAATCTTACTTTGCAGCGACTCCCAATGGCCGCGAAACGAGAAAAAGAAGAATGAGAAGAAGAATGCTGCCTGCTCGAGGAGACTACCAACTCTATCCATTCTCTAAAGTTTCGGTCGGTGCTAGAAGCAGCTACGTGATCTGAACTGGGACCCAACCGAGAGATCATCCATGAGAACAGCTCTGCGCCAGACGAACATGGACGCCGTCTGTGAGCGGTGCATAAAATTTTACAATTTTTATTTTCCTTCGATGAAGATTCGCCAAGACTGACGTATCCTTGAGTGCCTTTTGATTGGCTGCTCGATCGATCGAGTAATCTAATAATTAAATCGATATAATGGAATTGAGTTTATTGTGTGGAAAGGCCTACCGTGAAATGGGGTTCGATGTGAGTGAAGCTTTAGGTATTTCCTTCATAAATCACTTGAGATTCTTGGCGTTTTCGTCATTGTAAAGCCTGGTACACTTGTTCCACTATATTCCATTATTCGGTTCATTCATGTCTGGCGACAATGGCACCTTACGTTTCCGAGGAAACTGGTGGACCCGAGACATTCCCTTAACCGCTGACGAAATTCTTCATTGAGAGACCGCTGCCATAGAAAATGAGAAAAGCAGAAAAGCAGAAAAGCAGAAAAGCTACTCCCCATTGAATGGCGATGTCGTCACGGCATAAGGAATTATCTCGCTCGGCCTTTCCCATTCCGTCGGGGCACCATCATGCACGGAGTACCATTCCTCCCTTGTTGATTTTATCGTGTTTACCTTTCGAAGAATATTTCTTCTCGGATTTACTCGCTGAACAATTTTCTCTCTCCTCCACCCCCCCCCCGTCCCTCCCACCGTTCAACACCGATGAAGTCTCTCCGAGAGATGGACTCGTTTCTTTCCCACGTAGAATAGACTTCAGCATCCCCACGCAGAGCTGCCTACTGCCCATTAGGACTGGATTAACCGTCCACCTAGTTCCTTCCCCATTAGTTTCATTTCTTTGCTTGAGCTTCGAGACAAAGAAGGAAACGTCGGGTTGCAAAGTGGAAGATAAGAGTTCGCAATGGCGTCGTAGTCGAGAGAGAAATAAGACTGACTGTCAGCTGGAAGATGAACGTGTTGCCTTTGATCGTCCGTAAGGATCGACGATCAGAAGTGTCGACGCGTCGGCGTCGACTCGATCCGACCGCTTTTTCGAGAAGGCCTCGCTAATCTTTCCCGTCTCTGGCACAATGCACTTTTTCCCGCTGGATGTTGACAAGTTTTTTTTGAGAATCGTGGTACATCGTGTCAGAGACTCAGGGAGGGCGGATCTTCAGATGTTCCGCTGAGGCTGTCTATCAAGCGACAACTTTGCTTTACGCGGATTCGGCTCCTTTGTTAGTTGTTCCCGCAGTCCGCGCGCCGCGACGCCTCGACCCGAAAGGAGCGCCCGGCCACACCTGATTTCGGTCTCTTTAGTCCCTTGGAATTTGAAATTGCCACTCTGGCCACGAAGAAAAAGGATCTTCGGAAATAGAGCAAAAGTCTCCCTGGTCCCTCGAACTAAGGGAAGCTATCGGCTGACAAGATGGGAGATCGATTCGCCAGAGAGAAGGAGTTCACTCGTTGACGCTCCCTGCTTTTTCATCGGACCAGGACGACACCTTCTCGAGGCTCGAGGAATTTAATTCGTACCGGTGGACACTGCGTGAGTCGGTATCAGTGTCAGTGTCAGTGTCGGTCTCCCTGTCTCCTCCGGGGCCTGCCTGCCGATGGCCCTATGGATGGGCCTTGCGGATGGGCCTGATGCCGATGTCCTCGAGGGTCTTTGTCCCTCGGAATAATACTGGGGCACTGCAGGACACCGATTCATTCAGTCCTTTCCCACAGAGTTGCTCGAATCTTGGAAATCTTTTCTATTTCCAAAGCTCTGCTTTAGCTTGGCTCTCTTTGCATGGGAACCAGTCGGCTTAGGAGCAAAACTTTCGACTATTCTTCTTACTCCTATCCTTTCACCATTTTTAGTCTCCTTATATCCCTTTCGATGATGCACACTGGATTATCTCCTCCGTCCCTTGGTCGCAATCTTTCGCAATCTTGTCATTCAATCCTTCGTTCTCATCGTTTCCAAGGCGACCTCTCCACCTTTTGTAATCAGAGAGCGATCAGTCTGCGACTGAGCCTCAGGAGTCGCGAAGCGTCCCAGTGACGTGGGTCCCTTATATTTTTCCAACTTTCCCGAGTTTTCGTAGTCGTGATATTTTTTCATCAAGTAGCAATCAGTCCCGTATCGGTTGGCAGTTCATTTTCGAGCGTGAAGAGTGAAAGCGAGCGCGTGTTCCGGACCATATGGCGGCCCGAGGGCGCGTGGCACAAAGAGGCGCTTTTTTAATTGCACCATGTGGTCTGGAGGTTGGCTGTTGGCTCGCACCCTGGTTCGTTTCTAGCCACAACCGCCGTCTCATCACCATGAACCTCGAGCGCCATACTCCTTATACAGCCACCTTCGCTCTGTCTCTCTCATCGGACTGCTTTTACTCATTCCATCCTGTCCGTTGGTCATTTGGTCAGGGTATACCTGGGGCAGCCTTCGGTGAACCTACCTCTAGCCGGAAAATTAGTCCAGGATGGCTGACCCGGTTCCACGTTGCCTCTGAGTCGTTTTTCCCGAGTGGTGCAGCTATTCATCATCGTTGGGGGCGATGGAAGCACATGTCGTGTGCCAGGATGGTCTCCATCCTGGAGGACGTCCAGCCCAGAGTAGAAAAACGAACTATCTGCCACCTTGCGGAGATAAATCTTTCTTGCACTGGCTCCACCTAAAGGCAGCTCGGCTATTGTTTAGAGCTAGCAGGCCTCTCTGAAACTTTTAACGTGAAACTAAGAGCTCACTTAGAAGACCAGACAAGAATTGGTGAAAGTGTAAAGGGTTATCATCCGAAGAAAGTCTAGGAGTCTGTAAACGATGGGTACTTGAGAGAATCGGCGAGGACGAGGAGTCGAGAGTTTCCTTTGACAGAGAAGCTGCCGAGTGTCATGTCCGATGAGGGAGTCTTTGTGGAATCATAGAGTCCTTCACCGGCAGACTCCCCACCACAGTCTTGCTCCCAGGAAGCACAATGGCAGGTTCATCGTTCAGCTTCCACCAGTAGACGTTGGTCCGGTGAATACAAGTAAATGACTCCCATTCAGAGGAACCGAAGGCGTCCGGGTGGGCCGAGTGTCAACGTCTCGCGATATCTCTAAATTTTCTCCATTCAGAGATCATCTCCTCTTTGAGATTACCAGAAGCGGTAGCAGCATCATCCCGGCGTACAGGCTCAATAAAAGATAGTAGGTAAGGAAAAATGGGTATATAAGAAATAGATAAAAAGTGCCGCGACGATTCCCTTGGAGTATCTCGAAAGTCACTACGCAGCACTGTAAAGTCATCCGATCGAGTCCCTTCACCTCGGAGTCAACATTTCCTTTTGGTTAATTAACGTTAAACTCACTGACTCGCTAATGTTAATTGCGGCCTGGAATATTGTACACGGTGGGTCGGCCGAGCTGCTCGGAGGGAGGCGTGTCTCCCACGTGCTGTTAATGCCACGTACCTCAGCCGCACTTTATCCTGACTTACTGCCTCTTTTTTTTTTTTTGATACTTTACATACTAATCTCGCCGCGGCAGTTAATGAATTTTAGTTAATAACACCAAAACGAGCGAGGGGACTGCTACTTTCCGTTTGCGGCTCCACTCGATTCGTTTGGGTTATCGGGCAGGCAATTCCAGTATCGGCTACTCACACGAGAGGCCTCGTCGTCCGGCTCTGGGAATTCGACTATTCCACCTAACTCGTAAATTCCAAATTGTAATGGGCAAATCGTGCCGTAGACATTCCTTCCCAACACACTTTTCGACTTACGAAACAAAGGCAGCGCGCTCACAGTCTCTGTCTAAGTCCCTGGCGCTCCAGTCAATTTACAATACACGTAATAACTCTCGGCTCGGTCCTCTGCTCAGTCCCAATATTCTGCTTTGGTTTTGCTTCGCGCGGACACTTTGCACTCTCGATTCCCAGCTCCGTAGCTATAGCTATACCTTCGAACACTCGATACTCGACAGTCGATACCTTGTCAGCTCGAATGAACCAAAGGGAAATAATAATAATAAGAAGTAGAGCCTTGGCCAAGTCTGTCCTCTCTGGCTCGATCGGCTATCTCTGACTAATTAACACGGCCGGTAATGAACCCCGCGTATGAGCTGCTCACGTACTAACTACCAACGGACCTCGAGTCTCCATCCCCTTAGCCATAATCACAGTCCGATACACGATATACCTACACGACACTCTGCTTTCACGCGGCGCCTAATTAGCGCGAATTCATGCCATCTCTGCCGAGCGGTGCCACTTCTCTCTCTAACCCTCTAGGGAGTCAACCCTAAAACCTCCCGAGTTCATCCCCGCCGTTATTCTGCCAATTGAGAGTTATCTCCTACTGCGAGAATTGAGATCTTTTGTCGCTTCTTTTTTTTTTCTTCTCTTTTCCTTTCCTCTTCCCTGCCTGTTCACCCGATGCTATCCTTGCCGAGAAGTTGAGGTTGAAGTTGCGGCCGACTTGCGTGAGGAAGAGATACTCGAGCCATTCGAGAGCCACGAGATTCCTGAAGATAAAAGGAGGCTACGGTAGCTCGTCAGAGCGCCGTAGCACGTGCGTTCGCGATAGGATCGGCCGTAACTCGATATTGTTTCACTCAAACAAATTAGAGGAATCCTACGCAGGGGCTGACCGCCAGAGTCCAGGAGTCCGACAGTCCAAGGGTTCAGGGTTCAGGGTTCAAGTCCACTTGGCTTTCTTCTTGGAAGTCTCTTTCTTTCTCCTCCCGAAAGGGATCATCCTGCCGCGGCCGGTGTGGATGCCAGTGCCGGGATGACCCCGTCCGCACGACACGTAGGACATGCAGGATGATGCACTTTGCTCTCGAGTGGATCTCGGTTGGACCGAGTTCACCGCTCAGACCAATTAAACTCACTCGAATTCTCCTATGGTCCTTTTCAAAGCAAGAGCTAAGTCGATGGCTCGTTCGGCAGGGTGGCCCCAGCCACCCAGCTAGTCGATCCGCCTTCCACATCCTTCCACAGCCATCCTCTCTGAACTCTTTGACACGTTTGCCTACCAGTTATGTCTCAACTCAGTGGTTAGCTGACTTTGACAATTTTACGGCCAGGACCGCGCTAATGAGCCGTTGCTAATCAGGAGCCGTTCGACATGATGTTTCCTGGTAATACTACATGCAATCCCGATAACATGACATCTCAAAGACGTCATTCGAACGTCCCGAACTTGTACCTTGGCATTTTTAAACAATATCGCAACTTCGAGCGGACTGTTTCGACCGAATGACTTTCTATAGATCGTCGTGACGGTGGATGCTCACCAGGTCTTGGCAGGAAGACAATTTGATCGCGTAATTGGACACGCCTCATATCTTCTGGAGGTTGAAGGGCCCTTGGGGGGCCCATGGAGGAGATGGTTGACGAGGATCAAACGCATCAAACGCATCGAAGGTTGGCCCTGCCACTGGCGGAAGGGCTAGAGGCGAGGAGGCACATTGTATACCGGGCACGTAGGTGCGTCCGTGTGCGTCTTCATTACGGACAGCCGTGAGAGCATTTAGATGATATCGTAATGGCAATTACCCGCCCGATCCCTCTCGCTCCATCCACCACGCCATCTTCTGCCTTCACCGGCCACTGGCCACGCTGACTAATATTGGCTCTGCTCATTATACCGATCTTAGCGATCACCAGCGGCGACGTGGGTGTGTGACCACCAACGCGCTGCTTCCTACCTTCCTATAGATCCCCCCCGCCCCCAGCTCCACCGCCCCCCTCTGGCTCCTCGCAAACAAAATTTTCTCGTACTCGTCGATTCGCTATCCGCATCGAGTTGCGTCACACCCACGTCCCCCACGATCCAGGTAGACGCTCCGACCGGCAACAACGAGAGTTTAATTGGTACCAAGCTCAATTACCAGCAATTACAGATTTTTCGTGGCCTCGGTCGGCTAAGCGAACCAGTAGGGAATCCTTTCGATAAGGTACTTGCTCTTAGCACGGTAGCCGAGAATGCATTTAATTTATCAGGGGTTACAGATACGCGAGCGTCGCTACGCCGAGCGGCGGCACCATGCATTTCGCGTTTTGCCAGCGCCCAGCGCTTAACTTCGCGAATAGAAGAATATCTCGTGCCATAACTCATGCGACATTAAGGGAATTAGCATAGCAATCTGCTTCGCGGGCCGCTCCTTGCTCCTGACCGGGGAATCCATCGGTAGCGGACTAAAGGAATAACAGCGGTATCGCGGGGGAGGGGAGACTCGCGAAGAGGGGCGAGACGGGGGAGGTAGAAGAGAAGACGCAAAGAGGAAGGAAGGAATGACTGCCGCGGAATGGCTTAGTCCTTCGAAGTTGGATGCACTTAATTAAGTCGGCTCTTCCTCTTTGCCGTTCTCCTATACGGAGCAACTGACTTCATCCAGTTGACAGTTTGCTCTTTGTTACTTGTCCCTGCGTCCATTGAATGACACGTGTCCTTCTGCTTCCTATGTGCTGTCTTGTCTTCGTGATGGCCGCATGGGAGGACCCAGCATGGGAGGTGCGATGCAGTTGCGTACTGCACTGTGCTAGAGTCGAACGAAAATGCATGAATCAGAGTCAAGGTCAACGAGGATCTCGAGGACGTTAAGGACGTTGCAAGAGAGGGAGAGTATTTTTTGGACGGTACCGGCAGATGGACCAGAGGGGGTCGAGAGGTAGGAGCGGAATGCAATGGGAGGTATAGGATGCGCCTGCAGTGAGAGTGGCCATTAAGCCAAGGAAGCAGTATGCACCGAGGAGGATACTTGCTCGCTCTTGGTCCTCTGAAAGATAAATAAAAGAGGGCTGGCTGGTTGCCATAACGAGGATTTAAAAGGTAGCCCTTAACCGGAGGGCTGATCGGGTGCCCAGTGGATGAAGAAAGAAGGACGAGTCGGAGAAGGTGGAGGTGGTGAATGAGGTGATGGTGGAGGAGGAGGAGGAGGAGGAGGAGGAGGATGTGTCGGAGTTGTCACGAGGACCGCAGGCAACGTCGGGATGCTGGGACGCTGGGACGCTGCGAATGATCGTAAAGGTAAAATGTAAAGGTTAAACGAGCCGAAGGTAAGAGTGTAAGCGTGGCTCATAAAGCGCCTAACAATGTGGACGGGAGGGCCAGCGGGAGCGTGGGAGGGCGGGAGGGAGGGAGGAAGAAACGAAAGAAGAGAAAGAAAGGAGAGAAACGCGAAGATAGGGGAGAGACTCCGAGAGCAGAGATATACGAGCGAATGCAACCTGCCTGGTAATGAATGCAAGCCGTAAAACAAGGATGCCTTGATTTACTCGGCGGCTTAATGCTGACCTGGCAGCATTAATAAATTATCGGTTATTAAGTGCGGACCTATTCGTTTCTTGGTGAGTTTCATCTGCGGAAAGCCGAGCTCCGATCGGATGAAGAATCAACCTGTACGTGTAGATCATGTGGCATGACGTCTGAACGTGGTACATTCAAGTAGCAAAGCTCCTTTAGGCATTTCCTTGGAGAAGATCTTAGAGAGGAGGAAGAAGAAGAAGACGAGGAGGAGGAGGAGGATGAGGAGAAGGAGAAAGAAGAGGAGTCAGAAGGAGCAATGCTATAAATGCTCGGTAATCTTGGGACGGGCAGGACCACCCCGACCGTCCCTGAGTCTCCCGTGTAATACGACAGACTCGTAACTCATATCAGAGCGCCCACGCCCTCAGGTAGCGGCGACAACGCTGGACAACATCGAACACCCAGGGCGAGGACACTCAATTAGGGCCCGATATACCGGCGAGCGCGACTGCACAGGTCCTGCGCACTTTGGGCATTTTTTCATTCACCACAGACCAGCAGCCGAGTATCGTGATTGGGTCTGGGGTCCCACTCGACTCGTTCGGCTCCCTCGACTCCCTCGACTCCTTGGGACCTAACGCACCTGTGAATTTGCATAAGGCGACGCGATTCGATCCGTAGGAATGCACGGACTCTGCTGGTTCCAGCCTTGGTCTGGGATCAACTGCGCGAGGATGTCGCCGAGGTGTTGGAATCGGTTCGATTTGTAGCCAACACAGATGCACGCATCCTGATCTTCACGGTAGCCTCACGTGTCCTGCACTCTTGTGCCTAGACGCTAAGACCCGTCGTGACGCAGACGCGTGATCCGTGTAGAAGAAGGGGAGTCCTGTCCAGCGAGAATGTCCCGTTATTCAGAAGGAGAAATGGAGCAGAATGTTAGTTTGGTGTTTCGGAGGCTTGTAGCCTCCTTAGGCTCGTAGTCCATTCCATTCCGTGCTCTTTGATTTATTAATCTGGTACCAGTTTATCTGAGGTCAAGCGACGAAGGAGCGAGCGGTTACTCGCTAGGAACATGGCCTGATGTCATCCACATATTCGATGCTCCCTGGTCTTTAGTGGGACCGACTGAACGGGACAACAAGCTCCGCGCCTAAGAGAGCCTATCCTGCTCTTCGAATTGGCGGTGACCCCAACGCTACTTTGCCACTCGGACTGTCACATCAAAGTCACATCGGTTACACCAATCATCACTCATCGTCGGGTTAGAAGGAATCCTTGAGCAAAGGAGCGCGAGCGCACATAATGGGCCATTCGCTTGATACCTACTCGCGCTGCTGCCTCCGTGCCCATTGGGTCCGTCGCGGCCATTACGAGGATTGCACAAGTGCCAAGAGAGAAGGAAACGCTCGAGACCTCAGGCGTCGTTGAATTTCCACCCACGGGCACATTAGCTGCGATCCGAACCTGCCTCAACACCTCGCATTATGCGCTCTCGATCATATTCTCTCGACTGGTCCCTCCAGGCGGATTGGCCCTCCTTTCTATCAATGCTCTTCTTTCCATAGCTCGTAAATAATGCCAATTCCCGGTAATTGGATTAGATGAGTGCCTGTCACCTAGCACCCCGAGGTTTAACCTTTGAAGTCAAGTCCGAACACGTACACCCTGGTGCCTTCATCCATCTATACGTATTCATTACATACATTTCCAGTCTACACACACCGACTCCAGCAGACGAGTCGAGCGCTCTGCTCAGCGCTTCCTCGATCCTGGGCTTCGACATTGTCTCCACTCTTCGATAAGATGGATCTTGAACTCTCAGAGCGAGCCGTGGAGACGAACTCGTCTTCGGAATCCTTAAGTACCTATTTATAATAACTAAGTAATGCTCCTGATCTCTGCTCCGCCCGAGTCAGGTTGTCCGTTGTCCGTTGTCTTGTCACCGTCGATCCATTAGTCAGGGGATGACACGCGGCTACCGTACCACTCTCTCATTCTTCTTCTATCTCTTCCCCTCGCCCCTCGTTCCCTCCTTACTCGGCCGACCTTTCTCCCGAGTCAAGTCAAGCCAACTTGAGTGAAGTTGAGTCGAGTGAAGTCGATTCGAGTCGAGTCGGGCAACGTTCAGCGTCCAACATCCAATTAATGTTACACCCTGTCTCTCGCTTGGGAGCTTTAAAGAAGTAACTTAAGCACATTGGATTATCGTCGTAGCGTATGAATCAAGTTATACTAGTTTTTAGTTACCTACCTACGGAGGCTGCCGGTCCTCTTTAATGTACCAGACCTTATGAATATGAACTCGGACCGAGTGTATAAAAGGAGGCGTAGGTGAACCTGGACGTACGAAGAATCCAGCACGGACTCCCAGGCGCCAAGATATTTCTTGAGGTCACGGAAAAGAAAGACGTCGGATAGAATTAAGATTCTTTAACGTGACACTTGGCAGGTTTTACAACTGTTAATATTTTTGCATTTTTTTTTCGCAGTTTGGCAAGCCTATCGCAATCTTTAATAAATACATGGGGACACTCTACGGATCCTCAGCGAATCTCGAGAAAGACTCTTCGGAAGGTTAGGGTGTTCAATTCCGATCATCCTGTCACTCTTCAGCTTCTGCTTCTTCTCCTGGTCCATCTTGCTCCGTTCCTCGCGTATCTATGCGTTATATCGTTATATGTATATGAAGAAGAGCCGGAGGAAGTGGAGTGCGGGCGCGCGCTCAGTTAAGTTGAATTAATTAACTGCGCGGTGCTGCGCTGTGAATATTAAGTAGACAAGAGGCCGTAGCCGCAGCAGTGGCCGGGAACGTGGAACGTGAAACGTAGAGCGTGCAGCAAGGAACGTGGAAGGTGGAACAGCAGGACCGCCTTACACCCTCCGCCTTGACTCGAGGACGGCCGATGATGAGGTGCTTGTTTGAATTTTGATGCTCGGCCGCGGCTTCCAGCCGAACAGCGTGTTTCATTAGGCGATGAATGGCAAGTGAGCACAAGCCACAAGCCACACAAACCACACAAGCCAGGAGTAGTACGTACCGAATTGATTGCCTCGGTAATCAGATGCATTCTACTCCCCCGCCGCCATCCTCAGCTTCACCCTGACGCTCGACGCCCCCCTCGTTCGCCTGCTGCCTCTTCCGTTCCCGACTCCTTCGTGGGCCAGTGATACCACAGTTCGGCCACTTCGGCAGTCACAGATTTCGTAGGCTGGACCAAGACTTTGCGCGTCCCTGCTCCTTCGTCTTTCTTCAGGGTTACAGGTAGCTGCTCGGGCATGTGCTGCTGGTGATGCTCGGGAATGGCGGCGATGCTGATGGTGCTGATGGTACCGGGAGGATCGGAGGGCGGAGGAGGAGGAGGGGGGGGGGGGAGAAAGACATCGCGTACTCCTATGGATAGGCTAAGTGTGATTCTATGTACCAGCCACCGGCACCGTCGAGTTATGTCCCGCGTTGGCGCGATGCCCCTGTTCTGCTAGGAGGCGACGTGGAAAGGTGCGAGCAAGATAGGAGCGAGAGGAGGAAGAGGAAGAAGAGTCCAAGTCAGCGGCGCAGCCTAAAGTCAATGGCAGCACTGGGCGAGCGTCGGTGAAAGGGTGAAGAGGAAAAGGCAAGGGTATGTCACAACCTGTAATGGGGAACCTGTCGCGGGTTCGGCGGGGCCAGAAGGGGCTGCCGCCTGACACGAGCAAGACCGCACCGCACGCGTCTTGCTCGGCGCTCTTCTTCGCCTCTTTTCGACACTCGCGTCCGCACCGGAATTCACTTAGGAGCGGAATGCGAGCCCCGTGTTTCCCGTGACTCCTCTCGCGGCAGGAGAGCGAATCGGCAGAGAGTTTTATCGGCCCGGAACCTCCAATATTCCGCGCGATCTTGAATTCCTCGTCGTACACGAGGTTCGCTCGCGGAATCCGCAATGAGACACGATCGAGAGCAAACGAGAGCGCAGTGCCGACGCCGGCGACGCCGTAGACGCCGCCGAGGCGTAATTCGAGATTCGCTATCATTTAAAAGCGACGCGCTCGGCCGCCTATTTAGCCGAGTCTCGTAACTCGAGAGCCGCGCGCTCTACAAAGGACCAGCCTAGACGTTCCGCGTTGCATCAGGCTGCGCTAGGCGCGCTCGGCTCGTTCGTTAGAGGCCTAGAGGCCTATCAACTGAATGGAGGAGTTTTTCGCGGCAGTCGCCAAGGCGCAGTGCTCTTTCATAACGAAGTAAAGATACGAGTCGAGCGGCATCGTTTGCCTCTGCGCCCCGTAACATACGTTAGCCGGGCGGACTCGCGCGAGGACAATAGCTCGCGACTTGAACGGGAACGCTATGGCGAATGCAAGCGCCAAAGCAAAAGCGGAGACCAGCCTGATCCGGTGCTCGGCTCTTGCTTCCACCTATGTTTGCCTGGCCGCGTGACGTGCGAAACCAGACATTACGCGAGGGACGATACGGCCGCGACTACGGAGGCAAAGTGGATGTATATCTTTGACACGGTAATGCACCGCGAAGCAACGATATGCACCTACAGCATCCGTGCTGCAGCCTCTACGCAGCATCCTCGTAAATTCTCAGGCAGTACCAGCCTATGAGACTCTGGGATCAGGATCGAGTCTCCCAGTAAGGGAATGAATTTTATTTGGAAAACTGGATTCCTCGACTGGCCTCACCGATACGCTTTGTAAGGATCGATTCTTTTCTATGCAACTGCAATCTCCGATAAAGACGTTGCTCTCGTTGCTTTGGAAACAGTCGAGGCCTGCGAATGCGCACCTGACACAGTGACGCAGTTGCCCGAGCGTAGCGCGGCGTAATGGATCGGGAAGCTGGCTGACTCACTCTCGCTGCTGTGTATGGAGCCGCCGATCTCCCGGTTCTCCCCCCTGGTCCCCACGTGTCTCCCAGTCGCCCTGCCAGTAAGTCTGTCAGTTCGGAAAGTCTCGTTGCTACACGCAATGCAATTACACGTGAATACATTTGGCCTGAATAAAGTATAAATTCAAAAAAGAGTCTCCTTTACCTACGATTCCTCTCTGGCTCTTTTACATAGCTGTCCAAGCTACGAATAAAGTCTAAAGGTACAAAAGGAGTTGTCTACCGTTTGGCTGGTTATTCTTAGATCTAGGTAAAAAAGCAAGTGGCGCGTGGGCGTCTCGCGCTGGCACAGGTGCTGCTCGACGCCGCGAATCCTCCTCGCGGATAGCATCGCTTAATCACACGTGACTCGAGCATATGCGTTCCACCCACCGGAGAGACTATCTCGGCTGGATTATCTATGCAAAAATAAATAAGCTGCTAAGTGCGGCTGCGCAGCCGCGAAGACCGAACCTTACGGTATCGGGATTGATAACGTTGATAACGTACAGTGAGGGTGGAGCGATCACCGAGGTGGACCAAGGGCGGATTCTCACTGAATGAGATCTTGGAATCGGTCGATCGGGTGGGGGAGGTCGACAGGGCCGGCGCCACTTGGACACTCACCCCTTAGATGGAAATACCTGTACTCTCGAGTTCTCGACATTATAGAGGCTTAAATCAGCCTCGAGGAGTCTCGAGGCATGGGTGTTCAATTACTTGGTCATAAACCTTTACTAGCCCACGACTCGACGCCGTACACGGCGTCATCCCATATGTTCCTCTATGGATACTCTGACAATCCAATAGGCTTTACTTTAGTATCTCCGAGTTCGTTTCGCTGGTGTATTGGATCGTTGCTCCTTATTGTGATCGAGCGACAATGCTTCGCCGACTGGTCCCCCAGCTACGAGTGGATATAGTTGGAAACGGGAAGGCGCCATGCTGGGTCTGCCTTGCTATTCTCTTATCTGAACACCTTACGCCAGCCATCTTCCTCCCGGTGCGTCTGTTTCTTCTCCTTCGCCCGTGTACCCGGGCTCCCTCTTGTTGTGAACTTATGAACTCGATACTGCCGAAGGGGAAGACTAGAAGTCTCTATCTGGAGGCTTCGATCCGCTTTCTGGCTTCCCGAATATTTAATCGGGCGGAAGGCCTTTTGTTCCGCCCACGAAGACGTCGCTCGATTGTCGCAACGCGTGGGCCCTTTCTCCTCTTTCGACGCTCTTAAGCCTCCAGGCTCTCTTTCAGGGCACGGGTGCCTGATCTCTGCCGAAAGAAAAATCTAACCGGAAATTCTTCCTCCGATCCCGAATCCGCGCTTTTCTCATCCTCGTAAGCGTCTCGACCTGGCAGAAAGAAAGGACGCGAAACGACGCTCCCACTATATTTATCTCGTCACGTGGACTCCGTCTTGGTGACATCGATAAATCAGCGCTATCAAAATATTCCATCAGCATTAATCACCATAATGATCCACACGCTCCAGGACGCAGCAAGAGTCGAAATAGCGCCGGGAGCGATTAAGCGCGTTCGCTTCACTGTTTACTGTTCAACGCTCACCGGTCAGCATTCAGTTATCTTTAGGACCTTGGCCGGGGTCACGGGTCATTATCAACTTGTTATCTCACTTAAAAAATCTCAGACATCGGGACAGTATTCCCGGGCGCTCGTCGTCCTCACGTCGCGTGACACGACCCTGCGCGCTTACATTCTTCCACTCCTCTTATGTTCCTTCAGCGTCTCTGAAGATTGTCGCTTCAACGAGGCTTTTAGGCGAGAGCCTAATTAGAAGACCCAGCATGCAGGCTCCATTCGACAAGTGCCGAATGAGGACTATATCAAAAGCAATGGTCGTTTATTCGGAACTTTTATACGCTCAACATCTTTTATGAGTCACTCGTAGCATCGTTCACCGTCCCAGGGCTCTTCATTTATTTACTTTATTCGAACATGTGCTATTCACAACTGGTGGACGTGTGTGCTCCTATACAGTCACCAAAAGAACTAGATAAGTCAACAGGCAGAACGGCAGGATGGACTGCTTGCCTACCTACCTACACCTATATCCACCTATCCACCTACCTACCTACCTACCTACCCACCCAGCCAGCCAGCCAGCCAGCCAGCCAGCCAGCCAGCTATCTCTTCCGCTGACCAAGAGCAGCTCCTTCGTGCTGTTCCTCCTTCCTTGTCTCTGTCTCTCTCCGAGAGAGTGCGAGGAGCACGATCACGATCACGATCACGATCACAACTATGACTCTCAGCCTAACGCATGGACTACGGCAATCTGTCTCCCGGAGTGTGATAAATCAATCCTTCTCGCAGACGTGCGAGACACGATCAGCGACTCTTGCACGTTTACCAAGCGCCTACTTACCACACGCGCTATAGTCCCGTGTCAGTACACACTGGGCTGCGCGTTCGACGGCCACGCACAGCCACGGAGCTACGCACGAGCCAGGAGACTCTCTAATAGGAGGTCCTGGAGACTGATGGCAACCATTGTCGGTATAACTAGCCATTCACGGTCAATTTAATATCAATAAGTTAGCAAACCCTGGTCAGCCTCTTCTAGCCTTCGTGAAACCTCGGGAACTTCCTATTCTCTTTTTCTTACTTTGACTTACATATCTGTTTACCTGCTTGCCGCTCATCATCATCCGAGGTATCTCGATGCATGACTATATCCGAAGATACAATGGTCCAGCTGACGCGGAAACTGGTACACTGGGACATTAAGAAATCGGACTCCTCGGCAAGTTCAGAGAGCCCAGCAAAGGATGCTGGGATATTTAAAGGGGCAATACGTGCACGTAGAGTTATTTGCATCTCGCGTTCCGTGAATGACCTGACCTTCCGGAGATCGGGATAGTTTAGATTTTATTTCGAATCTCATTCTGTTAATGGACCACCGATAGAACCGACAGAGGCTGCGGACACGCGAAGAGAAACTAACACGTACGTTTTTTAGAGGCCAGTTTATGCTTTTCCTAGGCGCGAGTTCCTAATGGTTGCTTATCTGAAAAATGTACGAACGGGAAGCCTAGGAATTTCCTTAGGCATTCGAGAACAGTAGACACTCCGTGGTACATCTGCGTTTCCGGTTTGCCATATGATTAACGAGTGACTAAAGAAAGTTAGTTTCCTGCAAGTATACATGGAAAAGGTAGAACAAACGATAGGACGATATCAATATGGCGGGTTGGTTGGAGTCCGTTATCGGCCCGGTGCAAATTATAGAAGGTATAAGCCAGGCGCCATATCGCAAGCACGCAAACAGGACCGATGCATATTCAACGGACCCCCTGGGCGCGTTGCGTCCCGATGCGACAACAATCAGCGAAACAAACCCACTTATGATCAACAAGGGTATACGTCACCCAGAGCCCATGAGCCTCTCGCGGACAACTTGTCCGTTGAATATTCATGAGCTCGCAAGGCCTGTTCCGCACCTCACCACACCTCACCACACCTCGGATCAGACCTCATCACATCACATCGCGGCACATGAGCATGCAGCTTCGCAACAGTGATTTCAAACTCGGCGTAACAATAGAGCCAAGTATATTGTTATGGAAAGGAGAAGAATTCAATAGCTAAACGATTGACTTTCAAGCGGGAACCTTCTAATTGATAAATAATTGACCGATCGATCACAGCGCTCGGCGATCTCTTTCACTCTTTCATTCCTTCGGCAGACTTTCTTGAGATCGTTATCGGCTGGAAAACGCGCTTGGATTTCTAACCGATGTATCTTAGAAATTGATCGTCCGCATGTATCGGAGCGGGTGGACCCGGTGCCGCAGCAGATCACAAGGAGGAGAATAGCAATGTAATACGCAACGTACGATCGCTCCTCACGCCAACCGATCACTCTGCAGCGCACTCAATTACCCCCTGGTCAATAAAGCCAGGGTGGTCTGCCAGTGGTTGCTTTCTTGGCTCCCCTGGCTCCTTTGGCTCCTCGACAGTGTCAGCCGGACCAGTCAGGCTGAACAAAAAGACCCGATCGCCAGTGGAGAATCGGAACTGGATCGGCGCTAGAGGATCGGACCCTCGGACTCTGCTCTGGATGCTGATCAAGGAATCATCACCAGATTTAATACGATTTCTCTTCGATCTACGTATGATCTTCCCAGGAGAGTTTCTCCTGGGATCTCGTGAAGATCTTCGGATCTCCCGAGACTCGAGTGCTCCCTCGTCCTACATATATCGCCAACTTCTTGAATTATTAGCTTGTTATCTCGCGGTGCGCCATAGAGAGAGGCTAGTGTAGTCCGAAGTAGGTAGGGTAGGTGGGGAATGGACCGAACGGCGGACGGACGGATGAGATCCAGTTTCATGAAAGGCACCGCCCGCCCTCGGGGACACACACCGTTTCTAGTTCTAATCTGTCGGCCATTTGTTAGCGGTTATGATGTCGGCTATGATGCGAAGCACGTTGCTCGTGTCGCCGTTTGTCCAGCGAGCTCTCGAGTCCTGGACCACCCTGAAAGCCAGAGCCAAACCAACCTGCAACCTACAACCTGCGCTTCTTATGAACCCGCCTGTATCCTGTATCTCCCGGATGAGTCTACCAGCCTGGGATGCTGCGTGATCGCGAGTCGCGGCCCACGGGAGCATCTGGTCTAGATTTTCACCAGAGTCCGGAAGTCCTGGAGGAGACGTCGTAACAATGCTCTTATAAATGAGGTTGGCCTTCCGAGAGCAAGATATCAGTCAAGTAATAGGCGCGCCCTGAAATTCAATATTTGCACGAGGATCGTCTCGGGCGGTTAATAGATTGATAGAAGCCAGATGGAAAGCGCCCAGAGAAAATCGCACATTGCGCATGCTGCCTACGACTCTTGATCAAGGGACAACAACGCGTCTACCTACTCGCAGCGGGTACCTAATATCTCATCGAGAAACGAAAAGCAGATCGAAGAATGGCGGTTGCTGTGCTGACAAGTAGCCATAAACACAATATAATATATATATATATATATATATACTTGGAAGAGCGGGGAATTCAAGAAGGCTAGAAGGGCGCAAGATGCTGTCGAGTAATAAAGAGAGGAAGGTTTCTAGCTGGAACTGATGCTGGCTGGACCGACGTACCAGAGGAGCGCATGCACGGAGAAGAGTTCATGATTATTTATCCGAGGAAGGGTCTATTAATTTTGAGCGAATAATAACTTGGACTCCGAGACTAATTAATATATGAGTGCTATTGGCGGGCAAGAGCAAGCAGGTTCGTCTCAAGATGCCGGCAGGAAAGAGGACGAAGAGGCGGTGTGCATCGGCTATCCGCTATCGGCTATCGGCAGAGCAATGATGAAGAACCCAGGACGCCGACAAAGATGCCGCGACATGAGCCATGCGCACGCGGCTCCTCCGATCCTCGGGTCTCTCTCTTTTCATTCCTTTGGCTCCCCTGAGCTCCAGCAAGGTCCACCGAGGTCCGCGCCAAGAGCCACCCGGGTCCACCCAGGTCCACCGACCTACACAGCCAAATACTTTCCCGTAGGACCAGGACGTCGCGCTGCTGCCGTCGCCAGCAACGTGTCCCGAATCATGGACAAGTGAGCATAAGTCAGGCCCGAGCTGAATATGTAGGAAGCAGAAGCGAAGATCCTCCGAAGGAGTGGTGACTGCCGTCACGCGCAGTGCCACGAGTCATGCACCAGCAACGCGATCTACAGGATTGTCCAGGCAGACAGACCGGCGGTGGCCTTGACGATTTTTGTCTTTCACTGAATAATCCAAAGCACGCAATGGGGATTCGTCCATGAGTCTGATGGGTCCGACGGTTCGGGAGGCAATGTAAATTTTCTGAAGGCTCCGACCCATGTGGTGCGCATAGGATATGTGGATCTGCACCTAGAGGAAGTATACGTGGCTCTTGGAAAGATCGTGTCCCGCTGCCTGATTACGTCAATGTCTTCCGGATGAGCCTCTCAACCAGCTTAGCCAACCGGGCAACCAGCCAACCAGCAAACAAGCGACCCAACCACCTCTTCGCCAAGAACGAAGTAACGGCCTTCTGTTTTGCATGCGCGATGATATCTGACGTAGGTGGAGTGGGCTTAACGGGCTGTGTCAGCCATGGGCGCGGTCTCTTCTGCAGGATACGCTTCATCCTCTCGAGAATGTCCTCGTGCAGTCAATGATATACAGGTGCTTGGCAGACGGGCAGATCAATTCTTTCTCTTCCGGATGACTCGTTCTCGTTTTGAGATGCAGCCTGTCTGCAAGTGAGGATCCGTCTTACAATTAGCTGAGATTGTGGATCATTGAGAAAGGTTATGGTAACGGGGATCTAAAGTCTGTAAAAGTTTCGTCAAATGAGTAATGATGAATTTTATGAAAGATGTGGCCAGGAGATTACAGGAGACTTCAGGACCAGGATAAGGGTACCTGCTACGCGATCAAACATGATAAAACACGATGAAACCTGGTGAATGGGCATTCGACTCTGTTAACGAGCTTTCGTGTATTCCGTCACATGTGGCATTTTTATATGGCACGTGCTTGCCGGGGGGTTGCCTGCTGGTGGCGACTGTGGCGACTGCGGCGACTCTGTCGAGAGGGTAGATAGTCATCAGGAGTCATCTGGCTTAAAGGGGGCGCATCATTAAAATGTTACATAAAAGTCGGCAGGCTGATTCACTCATTGAATTAATTGGACATGGCCGAGAGGCTCTCGTGCTCGCGCGCATCACTCTTTTCCCTGGTGGTTGCGTTTCCTTGGCCATTTGACGATCCCGTCCTATTGATCGTGCAGAGGAGCCGTCGAGTAATCGATTCATCATTCGATTAAATGACTGGTTGCTTAGAGTTGAAGTATTAATTAAATCCAATCGGTGGCAGATGAGCTGGATGATCATGCCGAGATAATACGAGTAGTCGGCCGAGTCTCATTAGCGACTCATCTGCTGCCAGTAAACGACACCGTCTCCACAGTGACAAATGAACCCGAAGAACGTGCTTCGCTCTTCTCCTAGCACAAGTGTGTCAGGTTTTCTCTCCTCTTTTTCTATTTCACGAAAAGGAAGCTCTACCGGACACCTAGGGAACGTGTCATCTGGAGTCAGGGTGCCGGAGTGTCAGGTGGGTCGATACCGAGATGCTGACTAGATAGGACCCAGGCACCACCCTGCGAATGCTGGGACGACCTTTGGAGCTGTGGATGCGCCTTAATGATGCAGCGCACGGTGTCACGACAGAAATGATCTTTTTTTTATGACGCAAGTCATCAGAGGTCTTATTGGTCCAAGTGGACCCAGACGTACCAGAAGCCTGAATCGATCTTGGGTTTTCAGGCCGAAGGTCTTCGAGGACCGTTTCGTACCTGTTGTGCCAGTTTCCGGTATTTTGGTGGAAGCAGGAAAATCGAAGAAATGTAGAAATATATGAGTTTAGCAAGAAGCTCCAGGGATGGCGGATGCATTCAATCTCTTTTTTCTCTCTTACACATCCACCGGGACTCCGTGGCTCTTTCATTCCACGCTATTCAACTATTCTCCTATTCTGCCATTCTGAAATTTTGGCATTCTCCGTGGCTCAACGCCCTACAATAATCTCGTTACGATTCGAATCGAGCCTCCGAGCTTTGACAGGGACACAATGCAAGGTGCTTTGTGTCTCTGGCCTTGAGGTCTCGGACGCCCTGGGATTTTTCTAACTTCGTAGCTCCCAAAACTCATTCGAAAGTATTTTCACTAAAGTGTTGGCAAAATATCAGAAGAAGCAAGACCAAGAGCCGAGAGTCTTCGAAAAGTTTGAAAAAAAAAAAAAAAAAACTTTAGACCCAAACCCACTTTCCCGGTTGAACAATCCAACTGGGCCCCGAGCTACCCAACCCTTTTTACAATTTCAACTGGAGCGAAGCCGATGGACGCTCGTTGCGTCGTCCTGCGTCGCACATTGCGTGTTCCTCGCCATCTGACTTGGAAACGGTCAAATGGTGCTTGATACGCATAATGTGGTAATAGGTCCTCGATTAATTTATGAAAACAAAAAGCAGCCGGTCTGTCGTCCGCTGTGCACGGCCCATACAATTTCTCTAAATTAAACCGAATCCAAATTCACGTTCGGTACCTGTGAGAATCGTCCGGCTGCCCAAGAGAAATCGAACTCCGATATCCGACAGGAAATCTTACTCAACTGACAGTCGTGTACCGATACGCCGATAAAGCGATAAAACCGTCAATTGCAGGTTCTCGTTACTTCAAATTTCCCCATCGAGCCAGAAGGTCGACGCGAACCCCCGCAAGTTAATATCTAACCTACGATTGCAGTCAATTGAAGCGACGCTCTTATCGGATCTTGGGCGCGTGCCCATATGCCGTCTCCCACCACATGGTGCGCTGAGCTGTGCTGTGCTGCGCTGTGCTGCTCCCTTCGCTATGCCAGACTTAGCCTGTTCTCTGTTCTTCCTCCCCTCCTCCCCCCCCCCCCTGTTCTATACACTGGACTCCTTTCCACACCTCCGCAGCATCCCGTCCCCTTCCAATCGGACCCATCTCGTTGCGTCGCAGGGATTCTGCGCCAGTCACTCTTCGGCCCTTATCTTTATAGGATCTACAAATATTTGTATTAGCGGATTACCCGATTATCCATGGGATCCTAGTTGTACATTGATTTAGATCTTAATCTCGTGTCTTGCGCCTGAGAAACTGCAAAGACGCGAGGTCGAGCAATCTTCGTGCAATCGTCTCTGAATGGATGCTGAGGATCTATCGGCAGGAAGGGATCGACACGCGCGATGTACGATGTATCTGACACTGGAGGGGGGGGGGGGGGGTTGAAGTTAGGGGGGAGAGTAAGGGAGCAAAGAGGTAAAGGAGAAAACAAGCAAGGAAGGGGGGAGGGGGAGAACTGTGTGGAACCTGGAGCCAACGAAGAATTCCCGGCTCCCACGTGAAGCTATCAAATGTCTGATGAATAGGCAGGAATGCCGTGCTATCAAAGGATCTGACCAAGGGGGCCCCGTAGACCCGTAAGGCCCTCTCGAAGAAGCGGAGGATGTCTTAAGACAGGTAGCGGACACAAAGGGAACCGGACACTCGCCTACGCTGGGCCGTTTTATTCCGCCGGGGCTGAGGGCGCGCGATGCCGAGGTGCACGCGGGCCACGTCGAGGAGGAAGCCCTCGAGAAGAAGGAGCAGGAGGTAGAAAGGGGGAGAAAGGACTCCTTCCTCCTTACAGGTGCAGCCCAGTGCCCAGCAAGATCCTTCAATTATACGGTGCGTCCTGGCAGGTCCTATTCATGCCCAATCTTAAATATATCCGGCTGGCTGCTTCGCAGAGGAAAGTCCTGGGCTCTTCTTTTTCTGCATCCTCAGGAAGGACCTCAGCAGCCTCCTCGAAGGAGACTCGTATGGGAAACGATGCTGCACACCTTGATACTAACCACCTATCTTTCTTGAGCATTAAGACTTGCGCAGTTGCGCGCGCACTCGGCCACCCACGATGCCATCTTATCCAGGATCTCCGCGAGACGCGATGCGAGCGTTATGAGTCGCTCACTCACTCGCACGGATCTCCGTTTATTCGTTTATCCGTTTATTCGTCCCCCCCCCCACCCCCCCACCACCACCCCCTGAAGTTCGTACACTTCGAACGAAATGGTCTCCTTGACGCCTCGGAGCGAGCGGCTGACCGACGGGCCGGGCTTCGGCCACTTCTCAGGTTCCATATCCTGTTCGGCCGGGAAGCGTGGCCATTGTTTTTCCTAAGGGCCCCATCAATGGGCCATCGGTGTCCGGTTTCGGATAATGGGGATTTCATAATTAGCACCCCTTTCTCCATTCGAATCCCCTCGAATCGTTTAACGAGGCGCAAATAAGTAAAATTATCCTTTTGGAAATAAAAACGATGGAAGATATAAAAAAAATATATTCACCTTACGATGAATAATATTTATTACTCTAATTGGTAATGAAATACGTTCGTGACGTTGGTGGTCCTTTCCCATCGTTCGCTCTTCCCCCCCTCCCACCCATTATGCATCTATTTTCTCGTACCGAGATATCAACTCGAATCGACGCAGATTCTTAAACGACGCGTGAATCGAACCGATCGAGAATTCCTACCGAATGATCTATAGTCACTACTTATGTAAGTGCACGCCTCCGACAATCAGCCTCTTGGCTCCGACATTACGGAAAGACGCCATGTGGCAGTTGCAGGGTGCGTTATTTATCGGCGTTGCGCTGCCACCCTGGCAGAGACTCCGGGAGAGAAATGGCTCAGGGCCGTTATAGGGGCTCGCTGTAAATTAATGGCTAATTTTTGGGTAAACCGTGAAATACCGACCACGCGCGGCCTCACGCACCCCTTGGGGCCTCTTCTGGATTCCACCCTCCGACAGCCGGTCCACGCGCTGCACCTCCGACCCAGAACCAATCAATTAACAGCGTATCGGGCGTTAAGTGGTGTTCCACACACTGTATTCCCTTTAAATAATTTTCTACTAGCTGATATCGCACCTCTGCATGGTCTTGCACGAAACGGAAGTCGGGTCTCAAAACGGCTGGGCTAGTTGGACGACAAAGATTTCACGCTCGAATCCCATTAGTTGCGTCAGCAGCAATGCTCGCCGGGTCGCTCGATGTTGGTCAATACGATTTTGGGTCTTTGAAAAAAAAAAAAATCTCTTTAAAATCTCCTTGACCGGAACATCTAGCTATATATATACACATCAGTGTCGCAGCGTGGTACCGGCTTCCAGAGCGCACAATGTTCAATGGGACATCCGGCTCGCCAGCAGGTGCTGCCTGGGCTTTCTTACGTCTACGTTCCTTCCCCTCGGTCGTCATTTTTTCGCAAATACTTCCTGTGTCTGCAAACAGTGAGCGTGAGAGAGAGAGAGAGAGAGAGAGAGAGAGAGAGAGAGAAAAGAAATACGAGAAATCCTTTCGGGTTCTCGCGGCTAGCTGCGCTGCCGCTCGGCCTCTGACACAAAGCAGGCTGGACAGTGACGCGGGGCCTGTTTTCAGGGTTGCTCGAATAGGCTGCAAGGCAAGGCGAAGCACGAGCGACACGACGCACGAAGCACCAACGGGAAATAGAACTGCCGAGTGGTGGGTACTGAGTGCTCGGAACGTAAGAGTCAAACCAACCCGGAGTTCATAGAGGATGATAGGCAGATTGCTCGAGGATAGTGCGTCGCTCGAGTGGGCGTTGCGCTCGGGAAACCACTTTACGCTTCCACTAAAAGTTGCACTCGTATGTAATCTTACACCATAATCTTGGATCCTTCTCGACACCGTATGTTGCAACTCGTATGTCGCATCCCGTCTGGCTATCGATACTCGAACGACCAATCGAGTGCGAAGGCACGCGGCCATCGAGGAAACTGTCTTGTACGGGTCAGGTTAGGCTGGTAGAAGCCAGAGGAAGCCTGAAAGTGCATCTGAAGAAGGCGCGACTCCCCACCGGACTATAACTGCTTCAGATAAGGACTCTGGACTATGGACCGAGAGGAATGCTGTTTGACGTAAACGTCACTGCTGCACTGGATAAGGCGCGTCAGGCCGGTACATTGTGGCGAGGCTTGTTTTATCCGGACTTGGGGAACAGGAAGTCGAATCGAGGGAAGGCAGGTCTGCTTCCGCCTCGTGCGATTCGATACTCGGGGACGTTTGCGAGGAGACCCTACGGGGAAGGTTCCTTGGGAAGAAAGTCTAGAGACTCTTCCTAGTTTCCCAAGACCCGGACAGGCGGGTCAAGAGAGACTTTACATTTTAGATTAACTGAGATTCTAGCGGGCGATTCGATCTTAATCGTCTCGGTGATCAAGCCTCTAGATCTTTCAGGATCACGACAGTCTTCTAACGATGAAATTATAATTACAAATGAGCCTGATATGCGCGTCTCTCAATAATCGAGCTATACGACGACCCCGGCCACAAGGGTGGACTCGGTCGGGTCCACTGGGTCCTTTTGGATCCACTTGGGTCCACTGGGTCTACTGGGTCCACACCACCCTCTGAACTCTCTTTCCCTGTCTCTCGTGTCCCGTGTCTTACGTTCCATGTTCCATGTTTCGTGGTCCTTGTTCCGTACGGTTCAGGCTTTATGTTGACCGTACAAAGAGCCAGATCTCGTGAGCAAGGGGTTCCCGATGGTGCTTTGCTCGGGTTCGGGACAACGATATAATTTGGAGCCGACTGATGCTGATGTAGTGGATCAGGAATCCGGGACTCGCGTGGGCCCACTACATGCTCCAGGATTCGCGACCAAGAACGGACTCCACTCATTTGTGCTGGACCATGTTCCATTGCGAAGCATCAGTCGAGTCTCCACAAATTCCTTGTACCTATGTACCACATGAGATTTCCTTTGCAGCTTCCTTCATATTTTTCTTCTTCTCGAGAGTCACTTGGCAATATACCAGGTGGCGTCAAAATTAAGATGGGGACGTTTGCGATAACGATGTCTCTGCGTTCCACAAGACCCTGTCGTAAATTCTTCCGCTTTGCATCCTAGGATTATTTTCGTGTTCCGAAGTAGATACGCGAGGGGGATGTGACACGTGAGGAACACGTGCTCGGCATTGGGCTCCTCTCTTAAATTTAGGTTGACAATCGGAGGGAACGAGGTGAAACCGACGTTACTCGTTGAGTCTCTTTGGAAATTACAAAGCGATCGATGTGACGCAACCGACTAGGAGAATTCTAGAGATTCAACGAATCAAATATGGTTCGTATACCTACCATGTGTGGAAATCCTTGGGATCGAAGATAAATTTAAGGGAGTGAGCAAAGTGATTTACATACTGACTAGGGGGGGGGGGAGGGGGAGAGAGCACGTGTGCGACTGTGCGACTGCGCGACTGCGCACCCGGAAGGAGTGCCAGCATCGAGGGTTCAAGGACTGAACGCCAGGTGCCGCTCGGAGCAACTTAAGATAAAACACGTGCTGGCTTCTCTCCTTAAAGGTCCTGCCCGATCCTGGAAGATGCTTCTCCCTCGCTAATGGCTATTACAAATGGCCGAGATTTTGAATTTTCAAAAATCATAAAGATTCGACGTCCAATACGGTAACGGAGAAGGATCACGAAAATTCTGTAGATAACGTAATCATCGATTCTCATTGTTACGAGAGACATGACGTATTTGCAAATGTAAGCTTTCAACAGGATTAGACGCACCTTTAGCTGGCAAATGTCATCGCTTCTATAGGAGCCCTAATGGCTTTGTCTTGTTTCGTTGACGGTCCAACCATGAATTTTATAATTCAATAAACATAGGCGCTAGCTGTCTGACTGAACTCGAAGAACCGAGAAGTGGGTCCCGACTCCAGCAGGAACAGCAGCGGGCAGATGGTTCTTCGAAAATAGATTCTTACAATTAGACAAGTCTCGAGGACACTTCCTGACGTGGTTATAGTCGCCACTGGCAGAAAGGACCTGAAAATGTATGAGACTTTGATAGGGCAGCTCGTTCACTTATTACATCGAATTAATCATATAAAGTACTTGATCGCTCATTTCGATCTGGGTTATATTTTTTGTTAATTAACACGTTCCCACGTGCACTGGCTCCAGCATCAGGTTCAGTGGCAGCGTCATCATCAAACGGCTCCACATACCGAATAGCAATCTATTCCAGTTCTCTCACGGAACTCGCGGTTCAATTCGATTGAACTGGAGTCGAGTCGACTGAGCGAAGCCAAGTCAATGCGATTCAATTAAAAGTCCGCTCGAGGCATTCTAATTACACCCTCGCCTAAGAAATTATTGATGCAGCAGCGAGAAACGATCGGAGGCGAGATCGAGGGACGATATAACGGGTGGGCGATGTCACTTGGACAAATTTGAAAGTGGCGCCAAGAGAGTAAAAGTCGATTGGCATTTCTGGTTTGACGTCGGAGATTCGGTCCTGGTTGATTCACGGAGCCTCGAGCCGATCGCGACGACCAAGCGAGGTTCTGGGAAAACGAAACTTCGAAGTCGAAGTTAGGAGCAGTTGGCAGCACTTCGGGGATTCTCGTTCCCAATGTTGGTGTGTGCACGTGTGTGCGCGCGCATGTGTGGGGGAGTGTGCACGCGAGAGCACCTCTCTATCTAAACCGTTTCGTGACTCGCTTCGTGTCCTACAAGACATTTCACTTGAGCGCCAAAGCGACGGGAAATTATTGTCCGATTTGCAGACCGTCTGCCTAATCGTAAATCACGACAGTAATTGTACAGCCAGGCAAGCGTTTCCTTTCACATGTGAAATGGCCTGCTCTAGATTTGGAAAGATCAAGCGCGGGAGGGGTCACCGATAATAACACAGACGCGCGCGCGCGCGAGCACAGCTAGGAAGCCTCCTGGATCTAAATTCTGAATTGGCACTCCTCGATCGCAGCATCCTCGATAGGATTCTAGGCTGCGCATTTGGATTGGCATGCCAAATTCACAGGTCGAAGATACTCCGAGGCAGTGCTGGTGTCCGCGCTGATCTTGCGCCGACGGTTCTGCGTTTTGCCTAAAGGCAAAGGATCCTGGGGACCCGCCGTAAAAACAATCCACCTGTGCCACTGTTAGCTAAGCAAAGATCCCACAGTTAATCAAGCGAAGAGCCTAGAGGTTAAGATAGCGAAGTAACGATACGGGCCGTGAACGTGCTTAACGACCCTCTAGCGTGTCGCTCGTGATGCCCTAATGAGAACGAGTCCATCGATCTCTACTAAAAACACGACTTCCAGCATTACCGAGTCGCCCGGAGAATTGCTCCCTCACACACTGACTGGAGGAGGGACGCAGGGGGGCCTGGGAGTTAGAGAGAGAGAGAGAGAGAGAGAGAGTGATTGACCGATTACGGAGGTGGTGCGCGACGGAGAGATAAGGAGGTCGAGATGACTCCCATGAGTTGATTCTCGATATAGGGAGGATGAACCACCTCCTAGATTGTAGCCACCTAGAAATTGGACCGCTTGGTAACTTGGTCATCGATCGATGACCTGCGACCCTGAATCAAGACGATACCATCGGACGATCGGAGGATCGAACGATCGATGATGCAACGATTCTCGTTCTTTCGGGGCCGCTTCACCTGCAACAAAGAGAAATAATTAATAGTTTCGTTGGCCCGATGAGAAAGTTCCCATAATAATCGTGGATTCATAAGGAGATGGGCAGCTATGGCTTTTGATCTTCCGTAAAAGGAGGCGATCATCCAATTGAGATTTACCCAATAGATTCTCCTGGTCCTGGAGCGTCCAGCATCCTGGGCGCATCCCGAATACACGGCTACTTAGATCTCTAGCTATAAGCACGATCTGACTAAGAGGGAAAACAAATTATCGAAGTCGAGGTGGAGGAGGCGGAAGATGGACGAAGCGTGAATGGTCGAAGCTCTTCGCAAGAGGAAGAAGAAGAAGAAGAAGAAGAAGATGAAGAAAAAGAAGAAGCCTGTGGTTATCTTCAATTTTTCCATTAAGCCACAGGTTGGTCGCCTAATGGTCGCTACTTGTCTCGAAACGTTTCGACAGTGGATCTCAGGTGGACTCGGGTGGACTCAGGTGGATGCTGACTATTCGGAAGCTGCGTGGACCGGTAGCTGGGACTCTTGGTGAGGATCGCCGAACACCCGATCACCCGGAACTCTTATCTCTCCTCCAAACTCGATACTCCTCCTCTTACACCAAATTCCTTTCGGCAGAATGCCACTTTGAATCCTGATCCTATTAAAAATGAATATTAAAATCGGTGGAAGGGATTTGAGCGAGTGCTGCCGCCCTCCTCCCGCGCATCTCCTGCTCCCTTGACGAAGCCAGGAAACAGGTTTGACAACCCAAAGGTGGACCCATAGGGGCCACGTGCTGCGCGCCGCATTACTTTACTCATAATCCTCTCGACTACTACTACTACTACAACTACTACTACTCTCTCTCTCTCTCTCTCTCTCTTTCTCTCTCTCTCTCTCTCTCTCTCTCTCTCTCTCTCTCTCTCTCTCTCTCTCTCTCTCTCTCTCTCTCTCTCTCTCTCCACCTACAATTATCATAGAAGAGCCTTTCATCATTCTCTACCGACCGCTAGCCACCTTGGACCATTCGAAGATTGGCAAAGTATTTATTCCGAGTATCGGACTGCGATGCTCGATGCACTCGCTGCACTCGATGCACTCGATGCATTCGTCCGGTTTCTCCAGGAGAAGTCGTGTCGCCGGCGTCGTGTCCGACATCGTGTCCCCGACACCCGCTATCTTACCAAGAGAGCCACGTGCCCTTCCACATTTACTGTAGACGTCGCGACGACCTCACTATAGAGACGCTCGTGCGACCAAACTCTGATGTTCCAAGAGAAATTATGGCAACTACTAAATTTCGTTTATGCTCGACTAAGGAAGACGGGGGAGGGGGGGGGGAGGTGGAAGAGAAATGCCGAAGAGCCCGAAGAGTCTCAGGGTGGATGTTGTGCGTAGAGTGCACCAGTGGGGGTCCCTCCACATCTCCACATCACCACTTCTCCACATCTCCGCGTCTCCGCGTCTCCACATCTCCACATCTCCACATCTCCGTATGTCCGCATGTCCGCGTGGCTGCCTAGTGGTTCCCGGTCAAAGTTCTAGCCTCACTTAGCAATAATTCAGTCAGGCTGAATCTTCACTCCGGCTCTGCACGGTGCCTTCTCTCCTTCCCTCTTCCTTCGTCTTCTTCCTTCGTCTCGCTTCACTCCCAGCAGCATCTCCACGGACGCCAGCATCGACAGCTTCACCTACGCACGGCCACATTTACCGGAGCACGCGTACCTGCAACGCAACTTGCCAATATCGATAAGTCATCGGGAGCAAAAACACCGAAATCGCTTCGGCACCGATCTTCTTGGCATTGCCGATCTCGTTACCAGTGTACGATCGCAAAAAGGGCAATATCACCGGGAGAATGGCACCAGGGCAAAAGCTCGTTGAAGATGAACCCTGCGGGCTAGACGATGCTCCGCTGATCTTGCTGGGCCAATAATAAGCCAACGACCCACTCTGACTGGACGCTCCTGGCTCTTGGCTGCTGGTGACAATTGACAAGTACAGATAAATAGTGATTGGTTCATTGGCTGTGTCCTGTCGATCCAATTGAGAAGTCTGATAGAACCGACAATTATTTAGGTTCTGGCGTAACGTTGTTCGCCAATTAACTACGACAGCTGGTTAGCTCTAATTGGTCGCTTCTAAAATCGTCCGATTGCCCAATAAGGCTGCAGACTGACGAAGACCCGAGGATCTATCGACTATAAAATATCACGAATTATATATCTCTCGCGGTAGGTATTTATCCCTGAGCTTGCTAAGATTATGCAGCGTCCATACGTTTTCACGAAACATAAACCAATCGTGAAAGGAGAAGACGCGATGCACCGCGATGCACCGCGACGCACCCGGTATCCATTTCACGAGCGATGGAGACATCGGGGTCGTACCTGGTACCTCGTTCGATTCCAGTCGTATGCTAATTTCGACGAGGCAGCCGGTCTGTGGGAGAGCGTGCTACGAGTCTGGCTACGAGTCTGGCTACGAGTCTGGCTACGAGTAACGGCTCGAATAAGAGAGATTTTCTTCGAGCACTCTATATTCATCGCCCCTATGTCCACTGGACTCTCCTGCACTTGCGATCCTCTTCGCGCTCTTGAAGCTCTCGAATCTCCTTACGCTCTTCACTCTGTTCCCACTTAATTCCCGAGGTTCTTCAACATTTAAGATTCGACGCTTCAGGTTGACGCGTCATTCCAACGGTCGGCGTCGCGCGAAAGGATCGCATTCGTAGCACCTTGCCCATCGAGAATGTCCCAGAGAGAAACACCTTGCCTCCTGTCTCGCCCGCATGTTTTTCCTCGGGGTACTACCTGCCGGCTTCTACCACTTAATCATTCCACCGTTCCACCGTTCCGCCACTCCGCCGTTTCAGCATTCCATCGTTTCACGATCATGCTCACGTACGCCCTATTGATATTAATTGTCAGCGTCGCAGCATCGGCCATCAGCCCTCTTTCATTTATTCGCACAAGATTGTCCCTCATCATCCGACATCTGAGTAGATATATTTTATCTCCTCTCACACGAGATCTCTTCTCCGAAGCAGCTTCGATTTACGACGTTATTCGATAATCCGACTGGCAGGCACACAGGGTCTCCCGTGGCGCCCGAAACAGACCCGATAAAAAAATGTTTCTTCTGTCACTTTTCTCTTTCTTCGATTTTCCATGTCTGCTAAAATATCGATGATATTATTTCCCATAGAAACGGCATTGGGACAGCTTGAGCTTGCAGCTGGGGTAGATCGGCAGGAGGACTGGCTGTGCCGTGAGTCTGCGAGGCCTATCGGCAGTTGATTTCCAGGACTGGCTTTTTTCCTCGTTCGAAGTAACCCTAAAAATAATTTATGTAATTCATTCGGCTAATATTGCGCGCCGTGTCGTAAAGCCTCCGCATAACCAATTTGGCACTAAAGAGTCCGGCCAAGGCCTTTAAGGCTCGCGGTGGGCAGTGCCATAACATTACTGGTTACGAGTCTCCTGGTACCCTGGGCCTGGCATCCATCGCGAGTCAGGTGAAGCAGTGCTGCCCGTTCCGAGCTTCGTGCCCCATGCTCCGTGATATTAGCATGGTAACTGGGGGCCCAGCGGGCGCCTTATTAAATTTGTACCATAAGCAATATCGCGATGTGCCCAGGCGTTTCAATTTGCCAGCGAGGATATTTAAGAGACTGAAGAAAGAGCGCTGGAGGAGCCGCCGGAGATGACCTCGCGGCTCTCGGGGACTCGATTCTCGAGAAAATCGAAATTCGCGCTCGCACCGTGAAAACTGTCGAAATTCCAAGTCTAACCTGGACTGAAAAGTTGGCGAAGAGGAATCGGTTAATATACGTCGGTTCCCCATTCGCCACAGAGCGACCCTTAATGGTATTCATAATAGGAGGATAATACGCGTGCACACGAGGATGTGCACTCACGGCGCGAACGTGCGTACCAACGTGAATGACATAATGAGTCGGCCGACGGTGCCAACAGTACCATGGCCCATGGCGCTAATGATTACAAATGGCTGAAGGTACCGCGCTCCAGCTTCCCTCCTCCTCTCAGTCCTCTCGCTCTTCGAAAGATCATCCTATTAATCACATACGTGCTTCGCGTTCTGGGTGCTGCGCGCCACCTACGAGCCGACATCTCAAAACAACAACAGGCTATCCCGTAAACAACCGTATTTTCCAGTGCACGGACATCCGTCGGTATGTCAGATAACTGCAAGTGATCCTGTGACAGCTGTCAAAATCGAGCGGTTTCTTTAATTTTGATTGCCGTATATATTTTCGTAGACTTATAATCCGACAATGGAAATAAATCTTCTTGATCGATTGAGTCATTGAGCGCGATCGCCCCCCCCCCCCCCCCCTCCGGACGAAGAAAGTTAACCTCCGAGGGAAAGGTGCTTTAGGTTGCGTCATGGAAACCCGCACACTTATGATCGAAAGGAGGCGGAGGAGGTTCGGAGGTCTCGGAGGTCTTCTTGGCGTAGGCGAGAAATTGAGTATCGTTCAGGGCTGGAAGTCAGTGCGATCCGTCGTTGCCCAGGAAGTCGCTGGAGAGGATTATACTCCGATTCCGTACCTCCTGGACGCGAAGGCCTACAAGATTGGTCATATTTTTGTTAGATACCTAAGGAAGGTAGGTGGGCTAGCGAGAAGCCAGATAGAGTTCAGCAGGACCTATAGATCAATTCATTTTCTCCAATCAGGTTGGCTGTCTGGGAATGATCCGAAAAGCGTCTTACAGGATCCTTGGTCCTATTAGAAATTTTGTTAATGTATCGGAGAGCGACGCCAGCTGGAAGGAGAAGAGTCTTCCGGTCATCAAGAGCACATCCGATCAAGTCAACTTCCAGGTAAGATGGGTCTTCGAGTGGATGGGAATAGGGAAAGGTCTGATTAGCCTAAGAGGAGTGAAGAGAAATAAGAAAAGGGGAGAGACCCGGAGTAACTGACACAGGTTAGGGTTCGCCAAGGAAATGAAAAACGTCCTGACGAGGTCATCTTCAAGGGCGAAGATTTTTGGTACCTCGAGATGCCCCAAGGAATGATCGCTAAAAATAATCTTCGGATCGATCGATCCTCTCATCCAGGTATGAGTTTCAAATTAGAGTGGAGAAGGAGAAGATCAATCCAGTCTCAGACTGACTCGTATCAGATTTGAGCAGTGCTGCATCCTTCGGACTGATCAGCAACGTCCTCGTCGCTCGAGCCTTTCAGCTCCAGATCAATTCGAAAAGATCCTCAAGGTTGCTACGAGTAGCCAACGAGCCGCACACGCTTCTCTTCAAGTACGAAATCTGCAACATGAACGTCGACGGACGCGTTATGGACTCGGTAAACTTTTGCTCCTTGTTATATTCTGCGATTCCGTGAGTCTGGATCTTGGTTCAATTTTTTTCCATCTCTTCACGCTCCACTTCATTGCCGCTTCGAAGAGGAAGCCTGGGAGATCATCACGTCGACTTACTTGGCAATCGCTTCGATCGGGGAACAACGCCGAGTCGCTTCCACTTACCGAGCTTCCATCTGGCCAACTAGCCAGCTAATCAGCCAACTGGCCAATCAGTCAACGTGTTACTCCAATTAAGGCTTCGATAAAATTTTTACGTAGAACACTATAAGTAACCATAAAATTAATTGATGTTGACAATTTTTAAGAAAAACTTTTAAACCCATAAACAATCGTTCCAACGCTTAGAACCGAGTCCGATGACTTCGGTCGAACTGCTAACGTAGTTAATCGAAGCAGCTACAGCAGCCGTTCCCTCCATAGAGGAGAGCCTTGTTTCCGGCCCGCAACCGGAAGTTGCCATCGACGGAACGCGTGCCGGCCACGCGTCTGCCTCACCCGACCGTTTTACCTTTACCATAGTTCTAAGAGGAAAACTCGTTAGCACGGTAAATAGAGCTTAATAGGATGATTACGCCACACCTAATTGCACGATCAATGCCAACCATTGAAGGAAACGTCGTCACGCTAATGATGTTTGTCGCTCTATTTTTTTTTCTCTTTTTATTCTCCCTAACCCCACGAGCAGTTTGTACGGCCTTTCACCTTCCGGAAGCAACGTGTCACTCACGATCAGACTGCGCGTCAAGGAGTATATATTGCTTTAGCGTAGAATAGTTAAAAATGCCTTGAACGTTATCTTAGGAATCGTGCGGGTAGCGTTCTGCAGTGAGCGACTCTAGAAGGCACCTGCCTGGGTGCCTGCCTGCCTGTTTCGACGGCGACGCACATAACGACGCATAACGACGCCCGTCGGTCTATCGCAATAACGCGCGTACCACCCGATCGACCGGTCGATCAAATAATTTGAATACCCGTATAATACATATGCCTGTGGTCGATTTTGGCGTCTTTACTCCTGGACTAGGAGCAACTTGCACGAGGTCTCTGGATCCAGCCGAAGAGGTCAGGAGTTCAGGAACTCTTAGGAAAAGGCTTCCAGCGCGTTGCGTGATATCGAGCTACCTGTCCCTCACTAGCGCCACCAGCTCCAGGATCATGAGGTCATCGAAGCATAATTCCTTGGCATATGTCGCTTAGAAACTTTGAAGGGAGTCTATGACGAAGACGCGGACGAAGGAGGAATTAAGGTGGATCCACAGGTGGGACCAAGAGGCAGGTAGGACATGGGTGGTTATTCGGCAGGGGTGCCAGTCGTCCGGGGAACCTGCGTGCAGCCGTAATCAGGCAAGCATAAATCCGGTTCGCAAAGTCGAGGAACAGTTTCACCTGCAACCCCCAAGACGGTGGCTGTTGGGCTGCAGTAGCGGCCAATAGGAAGTCGCCGGATCGTCCTCGTCGCTGCTGTGGTCGCTGCGTGAGCAACGGTGCGTGATTCCTTGGCACATGACGCTTATCGGCGTCGCCCTGAGCATCGCTGCTAGCCAAAGACGAGGGTTCGGAGCCCCCAGCACGGGACACCCCCAGTCGGCACAGGGTGCCGGCAGGTCCTGAGAGCACTCGGCCATGTCTCCGTGGAGGGTTAAGCCGCTGCCGCTGAATCGCGTAACCGTGACAGACAGGTGACACGCGCCGAGTTGCTGCACTGCCGGACGCGACCGACGCGACCGACGCGACCGACGCGACGCGTGCCTTGGGGTTAATTTGAAAATAAACAGTTGGAGGATAGACAAACAGCGAGCGGGTTTTGCGTGAATACGAGCTTCCTCGCACCGACGGTTAGTCGCGTGTCGCCTTCTACGTGATTAACATATTAACGGCGTCAGGTTAATTCGATAACAAGTTACTAGGAATCGGCCGGGTCTCCACGTTTGAGCATAAATCCTGAAGATTGAGCAAGTAGCCACCTACCGTAGACACCTAGAGAGATACGGAGAGACACGGTTGGGACTAGGTCCGAGCTCGAGTTTCGAATTTATATTCAATTGTTGAACCGAAAAAGATCCGAAGAATAGAGAGTTCAGTCGGTAGGAGAAACGTCGGCGCTCGGACTTTGGACTTTCGAGCTCGAAGCCAACGGCGCACGGGATAAATTGTAATGTGAACTCCGATCTGGGAGAGCAACACAGCCCACTACACAAGACAAGCCAGATGATATCGTTGTCCTTAGCGTGTTTGACTAGCGCTGCCCTCTTGTCGAGTCATCCTAGCGAGAAAAGAATTTGATTGCTTCGGGATCCAGTTTTGAAATACACAAGGGTCGTGCTCGCGATCCCCACTGGTTCACGCGAGGACGATCCTCCTGTGCGGCAGCACACTTCACTGGGCTTCGCTCCGCTTCAGTCCGCTTCAGTCCGCTTCTCGGCCGTACAACATAAACCCGTCCGCTTATAGGGGGTTTGTATACCAGGCCAGCTCTGTAATTCACAACATTGTCCGGTTGGAAAATTTACTGCATGCTTCGTTAGAGTTAATTTCGTCCTGAAGTCGAAGGAGGAGTCGCCTTCTTCGGAATTCGAAGCGCAGCGAGGTGTCTCGCGAATGAATTTTTTCATCGTCCAATTGTCGAGCGATTGAAATTCGGAGTAACGATTTGGGGGGGGGGGGGGAATAGCTGATGCGAAGGCGGTGAGATACAATGAAATACGAATCGATAGTCTCTCTCTCTCTCGAGATAGGAATTATCAAGGCCGACAGAGAACAGGAGAAACAGGAGAAACAGGAGAAACAGGAGAGACTCGAGAGAAAAGACAAGATAGGTACTCGGTTCATATGGTACAAGGGAATAAATAAGGCAAATTGCAGAAATAAATAGAGCTGTCGAACGAGTCTTCGACACTGCGGGAGCAGCGCGCGCGAAGCCTCTTCGCGTGGGCTGCGATCGAATTTCATACAAATCGCAGGTAACCTAAACCAAAACCAGCTCGCGCGCCTTTCCCATCGAGAGCATCAATAATCCTGGCGAGCAGCCACCATCCAGCCACCATCCAGCCACCATCCAGCCACCATCCAGCCACCAATCGACCAAACGCTAAACAATCATGCGATAGCTTGCGAAAAATATGGGACGTCCATGTAAAATATGATGACAAGAAAGAATAAAATGCAAGGTCGGGAGGGGGAGAAGGGCGCGAAGACAGCAGTAAACGTCGCTACTCTCTGATATTTTATACAATTTTCGAAGGTGCCGCCACGTCTGCACAATATAGGGTTGAGCGTCTTACGAGGTGCGTGTGTAGGATTATTCATCTGTAGGAGGGCAGATTCGACTGGGAGATGCAGAATGAAGCTGTAGAACGTAAACAGTGTAGACAGTAGAAACTCCGGCAGAAGTGGGAAGCGAATGAGGGACTGCGCTGCATTGCGCTGCATTGCGCTGCACCGCGCTGCACTCTGCTGCGACGCAGCACAGTTCCCAGGCAATTCTATGAATACGAAATATGAGGTCACTGGCGTCACTGCCCCCTCCCCTCCCCCCACGCCCCTTCGCTCAATCATCCCAGACACGCCTGGTGCATTGGCTTTGCATAGGATTCGCCTAACCAGGATGAACTTCTTCTCTAACAGAATTTCTATGAAACGAGTAAACCAATAATTCAGGAAATCGAAAAGCTGAGAATTATAAACATTAGGTCACTGTTAAGACAAGGGTGACGATCCCCATTGTATTTAACCCTTTGAATCGAGGTTATCAATACTGCGGCTTATCAGTCAGGAAGTGACCTGGAGAAACGTCATTTCGTCGTTGGCGTCGATGCCGTCGATTCAGCGAATCCAAGTCGAGATTACGGAGGACTCGGTGGCCCCTCTTAGACGTGATTACAGGCCGGGACGGCACCTCATCTGCCAGAGGTCAAAGGTCCCGTACCTGCCCGGAAACGCATTTTCTTCCAAAGCACCGCGCCTTTGCTGATTGCTGAGTTATCCGAGCGAGATTTCATCATTAGTTGTTATCCTCTAGTTATCCCGCGGATCAGGTCGAGCCCAGTAAATAAGCCGCGGCTTCCGCATCCGGTCTTTGCCGATGGAACATCGACAGTCGACTACATCAAATCCATAGTATGAAAAAAAAAAAGAACGGTGGCCCATATGGTTGTAAAAGAATTTCCAGACGCAGACCCATACGTTGCTCGGTGTCAAAGGGGACAGCTCCTTTGACCTCTGTGAGCCTGAAGACCTCACCCACATGATACCGCGAACCTGTCACTCTCAGAAAGTAATTCTTACAAAAGCTCGCACCTCCATTCAAGGAAAACTTTTCATATGGTAAGCGTGCATCCTCTAAGGTCCAAAGGACTAGAGATACGTGAGGGAGGCGTGATACTGAATCGAGACTCCGGTAATAAAGGATGCTGCGATCTGAAAGGAGCGTGGGATCATTTTTGTGTTTGCCCTCTGGCCGCTACTATCCGGCTCTGACACAGGAGCAATCCGACGGAACGAGAGAGATAGCGATGAGAGGAGCAAGATCATCACTCCCAGTTCTCCGAGGAACGGAGCAAGATGATGAAGGGTAGGGATGGGTCCTGAGACACGGGCGGGGTCAGGATTCGAGTGAACTTCCAGGCGCAACGAGAATCGAACCTAGTCCGATGGAGTTAACAGGTTGAAAAGGACGAATAGAAGTTTTTGAAAGATTTTTTAAAAAAAATCTCAAATCCTCTGGTTAAGAAATGAAAGATTGAATGCGGTGGCGGCAGCCACTCCGATAGAATGGTATGTGGTTGGCAAAGATGCTCTCGACTAAGGAGTCTTATTCGGCTAATTTAACATCGGCGGTAGGTTGGGTTTCAGTTGCGGTCTCTTCAAAGACCTCGGAAGGAGGAGAGGAGCGTCGGGACGCAAGACAATACCAGTTGAAACGGATAGCCAGAGACTGGAGGATGCCGGATCATGGGAGTTTGATAGAAGGACCCGCCTAAGTCCACGTTACTTGCGCTTCGATTACTTCGACATTGTCTATCAGGTTGCTTGGGTAATTCGAACACTGGTTTTTCCTTGTTTTCTCCTGCTTTGAGCAAAACCGCCTTGGGAAAGATTTGATGGACCAAAAGGGACCGCTGGAACTTTCAGCTTCCATATATTTCATCGAAATTCTTGCTCCCAGAGGCTTCCAGGGTGGTTTTCATTCGCGGAGACAATGTCAGAATAGATAAGAAGTAGCCGGTGGTTGTTTCGAGGCGACGCATCGGGACATTAGAATTAAGATTTTTTTGAGACCCCGTAGACGCTGCGCGTCGGCACTGCGCAGTATCTCAACTGGTTAATCGGTTGTATAAAGACTGTAGAATATTGCCTTTAAAGTTTTTAATTATTCCGAGAATGGCATCTTAACCGAGGATGCAAACGGACTCTGGTACGGTCAGCATCCATCGGTCACCACTCGCGGCAAGATAGTATTTCTAGATTACGGCCATTTACGTGCTCCGAAGCTCAGTACCTTACGAGGGCCATTACCGGTAAATCTTACGATATGAGCCCATTCGGCGGACGCTCATGGTATTTTGATAGCTAGAATCTTGGAAATTAACCTGTTCCTCGGCGTTATGTTATGTTCACCAGGTAGTTTCACCTCCGTGGCGTCGCTCTTGGCTCTTGCTTACACGAATTCCTATATGAACTTCAGCTTTTGGGCCAGTGTACGGGGCCCATTCGTTGTCATTCTCACATGACACACAGGGCCAGCCGGTGTCCCTGCGTATCCATGAGACAGACAGACACCAGGACCAAGAAAGGATCAGCCAGCACTGCTCTCCCGGAACTCATTAACCCAAAGCTCCTTAGCCGCTCTTAACCCCGATCCCCACGGGCTGCTACTGCCTAGCAGGTCAAACGATAAGCTAATCCGAAAAATTAATTCCCTTCTGGGGTGCCAGGTGTCTCCCGGTTGCTCCAAGACATCCTCAGGCTGTACCACACGAGTCCATCGACGCGTCCGTGCGACTGCCCCGAGTCGGTGTTAAGGAGCCTCGACAGATACCGAGATGTAGCCCTGGTCGTTCCTCCTTGTAATTAAAACAAGCGTGACGAAGCCTAAACGCTTCCGGTGCTCGACGTCGGCGGGGACGAGCAGAGCCGGAAGCTCCGAAGAAAAAATAGTCCCGAGACCGGTCCTCTCGATAAGAGAGTAAAGATACACAAGACCCACTCACATACTCGCGCAGCCACGTATAGGTGCATCCTCAGGTAGCCAAATTGATTCGAGAACCGAAGATGAAGCTTCGATACGGCGCATGAAACTTCAGCGTTCAGCAGTCTGAGGTCCAGGGGAAATCGAGATAGGAGACGAGGAGGGCAAATCGGTCGAGGATCGAGAAGGAGGAGGAGATCGAGGATCGGTCCATAGAATAAGTGGCAGTGGTGATGCTGGATGTGGATACGGAGGTGCTGAGCTAGAAAGTAGGAGGTGGAGGTTCGCGCGTTCGCAGCAATCACCGGCGATTGTCTTCGCGTCAGCTCACATCAACTGGAATCCCTTTGGATTTTATTAGGGTGGCAACTAAAGAGGCGGCAGCCTACGAGCCTTGGCTATTCACGATGATCCCGGTCCTTGCATAACATATCTTTGATTCATCCGAGCTAAGAGCACAGCCTCCATGCAGTCGGATGCCCAAATGACTTCCCAGGAAAATTGAACGACCGTCGGGCGACCCCTGCTCTTCTCTCCTCTCGATGCAAATGAGCCTTAAGCCTCGAGCGGATGGATACGTTCGAGCGAGACCCGGAAGAACGGGGATGCTGTGACGTAGTCAGGTTGCCAAGTCGAAGGGTCCAAATGGGGATAATAGAGCAGTGGGGCTGCATTTCCCATGAAGTGACCGCAAGGTGATCCATCCAGACTCCCATGGGGATCCATGCCAAGGAGCACCTGTCTTCTGGCATCAGTGCCGTCGCTACCGCATCCCCGAACTACTTTCTCAAGTACAGTCGGGCAGCGGGGAGAAAAAATCTCGAGATCCTCGATAAACGGCGATTAATTAATTTGTGCTCCGGCGAAAGCTTTCCCACGTGAGGACCAGGGAGCGGGTAGACCTACAAGAGATAATTGTTAATCTGTTTCTTGGCTGGGTTGGCTGGGATAGGTATAGTATATGCTGTATGTGGTATATGTCGTGTATGTACGGCATCTGATTCAGGATGCTGGAGAGCGAAGTGCGAGTGATCTCCAGTGTTTATCATTTAGCGTCTTCGGTCTAGTCACTTTAGAATGCCAAGTGTGTCGTGTGTGTCGTGTGTGCTTCTCAGCCAGACTATGAGAAAGTGATTTTAGAGAGGAGAGTATACAAGGAGTATATTGATGCGAACGATGACGATGACGATGATGATTCCCGATCTCTGCCGACTAGTGAAGTAGACTGATGTTTACATTGACTGTTTTAAAACCCTCATAGATAAGACAGGCTCCTTTGAAGAATATCAAGAGGCATCATAAGCGAGGGATGCTGGAATATTGATATCTAGACAGGGCATAAAGTTGGACCTGATGGGAGCTCATCTTCCGATAGATTTCTGATCCTCGTAAGAGGAGCAGGACTCGCAGGACGATCATCGTCCCTCTACGCTGGCCTCTTCGTGGCCTGGGAAGGGATGCGCTGCGACCTGAAATATTTCCATCTAATAAAATATAGTCCTTGGGATGCGCGCAAGAAGATCTGTAAGATGCGCATGGAAGCATGAGAACAGGAGAGGATGGAGACTTAAAAGGGGAGGTCAGGTCACAGGTGAAATTCGAAACTCGAAGCTGGAATTGGAAAGATGAAAGCCGTTGTATGGGATGCACCGGAACGTCGCATCATCCAGAGAGGCTGCGGGACGACGTTCACTTGTTCCGGTGGGAAAATCTTGGCCGGTTCAGTTTTGCATATATTAATCCATTTCTGGTGGGTATCCCTTTCTTGCTTCCTTTGAGACTAGGCCGGCAGGATTTCAGCATTGTCGAAGAACCGATTCTGCGTCCTACCTGTCGCTCCATTCAGAAACCGGATACCTACCTGTTACTTCTATGGGAAGATCTTCGAAAAGGTTTTCCATCGGAAACGCTGGCCCGTGGGAGTCTCACGCTATTCCTGCGGCGGAGGCACTTGCCTGCGGAACAGCGGAAGAGGATCGGTGGAAGCATGGATCACTCGATCGGAGTGGATCGAGTGGATCGAGTGGATCGAGTGGATCGAGCCGATTGAGCGGAGCGAGTGGGCCACGGGTGACGGGTCAGATCGAGACTATCCAGAGAGGAATGTTGAGCGGTCGAGGCGGGTCGAGAGGGCCGCGGGGCTCGCCAGATAAAATTCCAGCCGCGTATCGCATCTCATCTCATCTGATCGCTTCGCATCTCCTCGCGTCGCAGCGTGGATGCTGCGACGCTTTACTACGATGTTGTAATACGAGTTAATACGAGAGTTAGAGTTGAGTTACGAGGAGCGGCATTGCTTGGAGCGTCGATCCTCCCCCCCACCCCACCCCCCTTCGACGTCGTTCCTCGATCTTCGCTGATTGCACGCCGAATACTCGAACCAGATAAAAACGTATAGGCTGCCTAGTGGAGCGGAAAGATCAGAATATCAGGATTGGATCGATGAAAGAGTTCAGGCAAAAATGGTCTTGGCCTCTCTGGTTTCCACAGTTTCTTCTAGCTGTCTCGACTTTGGAAGAGTCTGCGCTCCTTCGTCTGGACCAAATTGGCCAACTGGATCGAATCGTACAATTGGCTGAATTGAATCACGCCGACTGTTGTTGATCTTCGAGAGAAAGGATAAAGCTGTGCGAGTTTCCAATGATGCTGGTGCCTTAGCGCAAGGTGTAACGCGATAATTTCGCATAGCAACAACACCTGTTGGACGCGAAGGACCTGCGGCTTTTCGATCTTATCGTCGCGACGTCTATCGAGAGTCGTAAATTACGAGGGCTAACGTCGGTTCCTGGAATTGGCAGGAATCGACGGGCGTCGCCTTAGACGCTACGGACAAGGGGGGGGGGGGGGGTTTCTACCGAGCGATCCCGATCGGCTCGGTTAAAGTTTATAAATTAAAAATGGCGTCGCAGAGCAGCGCGCGAGTGCGTGAGAGGAGTGCGTCGGTACGGCAGGACACGAGCGTCCCGATCCTCTCCGTGCGCAGCCTGTACTTAGTCCTGTACTCTCGGTGCTCTCGGTGCGAGTGCACTCTGGGCTCACAGAGCTGCTTTATTTTATGGTTTTTCGAGACAATGTTCGCCGGCCATTTCTGTTCATAAAACTCCTCCATATGGGCCGTGGGGCATTGTCTTCGCGCACCCGCTCGGATGACCCCATCGACCCCGACGCTACTTTATTCCCGCATTAAAACGCTGCACAGCGGAAATTTTGTTCCTAAATTCATTACTCGAGCGTCCGATCTTCGAGAAGTCCGAGAAGAGCGCGAGACAACAGTTAGCCGTCTTCCCACCTTCTTCCTACCTTCTTTCAAGTCTCGCCTTATTGACTTTTTGACATCAGTATGTTTTCGCGCTTTATGACAATACGCTTCCTCCCACCATAATACTACTAGCCACTCCGGAGACCATCTGCCTACGCGACTCCCAGCTTCGCATTTAACGTCCCATATTCAAGTCGATTAAAAACCAGCGGAAACAATTCCGTACAGCTCTCGACGACTAGAGCTCGGCTGTTCTCGCGCTGGCTACGTGTAAATTACCCTAGATGGATCTCGGAGCTACTCGATGCTTCCCAAGAAAAATTCTCCAGGGCCTCAATCGTGACTGGTGAACCATGGGGACATCCAACGAGCCGCTCAGGGTAAATGAATTACCGTTCGTAGTTTTTGCTGCTCGGAGCAAGACGCCCGGCTTAAAACAATATCGAAGATTCCCAGCGCAGCCAGTTACCGAGCCGTGGCATAATTGATTGGTTCGTTCGTTCTTTCCAAAGTGCCGGCGCGAGTCCTTTGCACAAAAACGCTCGACACCTCGACGTCCCGGCCCGGCGGATCTCGACTCCAGCATTCCGAACTCTGACCAACTCCTATCTAATTATCCGGGGATTCCATTGAAATTAGATCGGATCGATCGGATCCACTACTCAGGCTGATCCGTGGCCGAATTTTTGCGACTGACGAAGAATAAGAGGGACGCAAAGGAATGGACTAGGAGGAAGCGATCGGATCATCCGATCCAGGTCGGTCCTTCGGTCTCTCGTTAATTATTGGGTTTCCGGATTTTTTTTTGGAGGCTCCCTGGACGATTGAGAGGTTATCGGAATCACTTAACAACCAGCTCACGACTTGGCAACTTGGCGCCTTGGATCGCATCGGGCAGCATCGACTCGCTTAGTGCTTCGCCTCCCTCGATAATTGCCCGTTTCTGGATCAGCCGGTATCTCGGCAGTCTATCGCGCGGTCGTTAACGTTACCGTCACGAGGTGTGTGGCATTCGCTCAACTCGAAAGTGTCAACGTCATTACGCTATGTATAAGTCGACTTAAGTACCTGCCCGTACCAAGGTGGAGGATGGTTGGCTGGTTTACTGGATGGCTGGCTGGCTGGATGGCTGGCTGGCTGGATGGCTGGATGGCTGGCTGTGACTGCCCCGCTGTCTCGTTGTTCTCTGAATCTTACAGCCGTGCGCTTCTAACAATGCGAGCCAACCGATACGTGCATTACTTTCTGATGCGACTGATAGGAGGACGCGCGGCTCTAATGGATTCAGAGATGGAGGATCAAGGGGGGGGGGGGGGGAGTCAACGTGGTACCGAAAAATCACTATTCTCTTGCGAAATCAACTGGCAACGCGATGATCCTGATGCTTCTGAGAAAGAGGCCATTATTTTGACTCTGTCAAAAAGTTTAACATTGAAAATTCGCATTTACCGTAATCGAGTGTAAAAATAGCTCCACTTAATCTTCCTGGCTCTGGCAGGATCCAAAGACGAAAGGCAGGAGAAGAAATCTCTCGGAGATACTCAAAGTCTCGTTGCGGCTCTAAATTTCATTGTGGATTCTATGGGCGAGGACGCGCATGAAAGGGCATCGCTCGCGGCACTATATTCGTCTGGTCGTCGCAATCTTGAGAAGGATGAAGAAGGAGGCGAAGGAGGTGAAGGAGGAGAAGGACGAGTGCCACGAGAGCAGCGGCAGTTTCGCTATCTGCGAGCAGCCCGAACGAGCCAAGAATTCACGGCCCGGAATGAATGTCTCCGATAACAGTTGCCGAGTCTCCGCGATAAAAACACTGCCAAGTTAATCCCGAAGGTGGACAAGGCGCAGCGAGACTCGAATGTTTCTGTCCTTTGATTGTCAAGAAAAGAGAGGCTGCAGCCATGACTGCAGTCACTCAAGCAGTCGTCCCTGATTGCGAGTGCGAGAGAGAGAGAGAGAGAGAAGACGTGGGGAGACGAGGCTAACTGCTTGGATATTTAGATAAGTAGGTAAAAATGTCCCTAGTCAGTCATAAAGAATCTTTCGAACGTCTCCGGACGTCCCTAAAGATCCGCAGCCGATCCGTGTCTGCGCCCCGGTGTCTGATTTCCGATCGGTTAGATAATTGATTTTATAGAGTGCAGAATCGTCACCCCCTGAATCTCTCGGGTTACCCGCAGAGTCAGCGGCCGGTCTGTCGGTTCGCTAACTCTCGCGGCTCTTGAATGAAAGCAATTAAAAGTGAAGCCGAGCCATTAAGAGTGCGATTTTAGGGCGGAGCGAATCCTCTTGAGTCCTCTCGAACGAACGATCTTCACTTTATGTTGGTACAAGACCTCTTGGGTCTCTTGGGTCTCTTGGGTCTCTTGGGTCCTGTCTCTTTATTTGCTTTCGACGATGAAAAAGAGACGAGTATCCGTTCTCCTCATCCCCATAATCTTTCCACCCTCTCCGCGTCTCCTCGTAGTAAATCGAACCCAGTACCCTTAAGGTGCATCCACACGCGTCCCATAACGATCTCGAGGCTATCTGCCGATCGAGTTACCGGGAATTTCCCTTAACCGCGTTTGCATCCTTTATTCCTTTCCTCGTAAAGTCACTCCTAAATTGCATCGAGGCTCGCGCTACCGTCGCGCCGGAATGTGATCCCTTAACGATTTTATAAACGTTCCCTCGACAGGCCGTACGTGCCGGACGTTTAAGAGCGACCGACCGAAATTATAGCTCGGCCTTTGCAGTTCTTTAACTTCACGCTGTTTTTACGTGCCGATACGTTAAACAGGGAGGAGACTTTCGTGAAAGAGGCGCAGCCTGGTAGCTACCTTAACTTTGGCAGCTCTCTTAAATACCGTCCTTAGCGCACCCCTCCCCCCTTTCATAAAACCCGACATCAGAGTTCACAGCGAGCAATTCCTCTTTGTCTATCCCTTTACGGCGTCCCGGCGTCTCGGCGACGCTATTGCGCCTGCCTACGCTGCTCTATGCTAACCGTACGATACTACCTCGTGCTCCAACAATGTTTTACATACTCGTCCGGCGAGCAAATAAATGCCAACGAATGGGCAGCTTCGTTGACTTTGTGACCAGGCTGCGCCGTAGCCGGTTAGAAATTTCACTGGCACTTTTGCGTTTCGCGATTTAATCAAGCCGAGTGGCGTTACGCAGTAGGAGCTATTAAAAACGCGTAAGCGATACCTCTGATAATAAATGTATAAAGTAATAGCAGCCTCGCTCCTTCGGAATGCATTAATGATTAATGGAGGTCGGTTGGTGTATCGAGGATAAAAAGGGGTCTCCCAGCGAGAGTGAGAGTCCGCCTTGAGGTCTTCTAGTGTCAGAACGAAATGTATGCCAATTTGTTCGACTCCGCGTCCACTTACGCGATTCGTACGCGATTCACATTCGGAATTATTTCCCCTTTTGATTTGTCTCCTCGTTACGTGCCCGCTGATCTGGCTAATTTGGTATTCCGCCTTGGATCGCGCTCACTTCCGATTTAACGAATCGCGAGGTCTCCGCATCGAATTCAAATTCAATGACGACGCGAGGGAAAAAATGAGGAGCAGGAGGAGCAGAAGAAGAAGAAGGGACCGGCGAAGGAGAGTAAAAAGGGGAATAAGAGGAATAAGAAGAAGAAGAAGAAAGGCGGGCTTCCTGTTCGGAGGCTCGTTAAATCCCGTCCCGGGCATGAGCCGAGCGTTAACTCTGGCCCAATTAGCATACAGCGCAGGCTACATCGCGGAATACACCTGCTAGCTCGCTCCTTCGCTCGCTCGCTCGCTCCCAGGTTGGCAGCAGGTGCTCCACCTGTTTCGTCGTAGCTATGTTAAGCTCGTTCAGTGCCTCTCTCGAACTCTAAACACGCAAGCTCGCCGTTTGATCACGAGCAAGAGCAGCAGCCTTGAAGAAGGAAGGAAGACTCTTAAGAGGGAGAGATTGGACCTAGTATACATTCTACATGTACGTGTGTAGACTGGATACCAAGGGAGCAACCTAGTGAACACCCTGGATCCGTATATATGTATAAAGTAGATTGAGGGTCCAGGCAGGGAGACTGGTCGATCTTCCTGAAGATGAGTGGCTGCGTAGCTACGCACTAACAATGCTGGATGGAGGATAACGACTATGGTGACGTAGGAGGCCCAGCTGACTGGGGCCTCGAGTGCAGCAGCGAGGCGCCTTTGGGCACTTTGGCACTTAGGAACCAGTTAGGTGGGTGGAGCGAGGGGCGTCGAGGGCTAATAGAACGAAGCTGGAGTAACGAGAGCAGCGACAAAGAGAGACGAGGAGAAAGCGGCAAGAGAGGAGACTGTCGTCTGCAGTTGGTTCTCTGGTCCAGGTCGCGAGGAGCCTTTACGAGGGGATCCTAGTTGGCCGCGCACGGATAGCCAACAGATCTTTATCAGTGAAACGAATAAATCTCGAGCAATTAATTGGTAGCGTGTACGTACGAAGCCCGATAGGGTTCTTGGCTCTTGGTTTATAAATGTCCGTTGGGCCTACGGCGCCAGCGGAGAGAAGGAAGAGGCTGCGAACCCAGGTATTTCCTGAGCGTCAGATACGTCCGAAGCGTATCCATCGAAGAGATGGAACGCACGAGCCACGCCGGAAAGCGACTGCAGGATTTGGCCGAAGGGCCAAACCAAGTGAAGCCAAGTGAAGCCAAGTGAAGCCAAGTCCGGACAGAGGGAATGCTAAGGAATGGCAAGGAACGGCGAGGAACGGCGAGGAACGGCGAGGAACGGCGAGGAACGGCGAGGAACGGCGAGGTATGGAAGGCCCGGCGAAACGAGTGGTCCACCAGAGTTGAACTCGCTTGACCCCGGCGTTCACCCACACCGGCGCGCCCTCGGCTCTTTCCCTCCTCCTCGCTCCCCTCCCCCCTCCCTCCTCCTCCCCCCTCGTCGCCCGCTCATTCAGCGTTTTATTTAGTCCTTTTGATTCTTTAATTTTCGTTGCTCGGTCGCTCTACAGGTGTCTGCCGCGCCTAGCAAAAAAATAGCGGAGAACCGGACTGCCCACAAAGGCCTAATAATGAATCATAATGAGTGCGTATATACACGGGCACGGCTGCTTTCGCCTTGAAGAAGGTCCGGAGGGTTCCGAGAGAGTCTTACTTTCATATGCAAAATCCAGCTAAAATGCATTAAAAATAGCTGGCTATCTCGGGAGGGAATATAAATGCTTTTCAGGAGAAAGGAGTCTCAGTGACAGGAGAGTCTTTGGGACGGGTCGGTAATCTCGCGGGACGAACGGACGAACGAGGAGGAGAGTGCGTTGTCGATGATTGTCTCGACGCGGGCAATAATTGGGATTTTGATCGGAATTCAGATTGGGATATGCAGCTGAAGATTGGACGGACGGAGAGGAGCGGCCGGTGATCGCTGCTTCCTCGGGCCACACTTATTGTTAGCACCTTATCCACTGGGCTGTTACTTGTTAGTCGCTTCTCACGGCTCCAGCGGCTCGTCGACTCTCGAGCGTTTCGTTTTATAAGGATTTTTGCTCAAGGGGACGTGACACTGTCATAGCGGAGAGAGGAGTCAGGAGAGCGTGGAGAGCGTCGAGGGGCTAGAAGACCATCCGGATACGGGAGATCCATCCGTGCTCCCTCAAGCGTCTCGGACGGCAACAAAAATCCCGAAAATTAATTTTCTGCCCACTTAGTTACTTTTACGTTTTTCAGATCCGAAGCGTGGACGGGCAGCAGGCTTTTCGGAGGATGATCCGTCAAGGGTCCATGGAGATGAGCATCAAATTGAGCATCTAGCAAGACGCCACTCGTGTCGTCCATTTCGCAAGAGAATTTAGAAAGAGTCCTTGAAGAGAATGAATGAAGCATTTATCGAAGACCAAGTTGAATGCAAAATGGCAAAGCTACTGAGGACTCTCGAGGTTACTGAGGTTGCTGAGGTTGCTCAGGTTCCCGAGGCTGGCTGCGTTGCCGAAGAGGCAGGTACTCTTGAGAGCGGCAAACGGCGAACGGCACATCGGCCGAAGTGAATTAATAACTCGAGTGCCCCGAGCCTGGTGCCATACCCCTAATTATCCGCCTCACTCACCATCCTCAAAGCCCATAATGCTCGGGCTACACACAGTTCCAGAGTTACGAGTTCGCAACGCAATGCGTGGGTCGAACGTGTCGGGCGTCGGTGCGTCGGTGCGTCGGTGCGTCGGTGCGTGCGCGCGCGGCTCAGCCTCTCTGTGTTCAGATGTTAATAATGTTAATGGGCCGTAGGTTAAACTTATCTGTCATACGTACGCAGCTCAATGGAGAAAGACGATGCCCCGGCGTGGCCTCCTCCATCTCGAGAGAACGAGTGAGCGGAAGAGCGGAAGAGCGGAAGAGCGGGACAACGGGAGAACGAATGAACGAAAGAACTGAGACGCGGCAACGAAAGCGACCGCCGCGCCGTCTTATTAATCTCTCGAATCCTCCTCTTCGGTTGAGACACTGACCCAGGGCCGCCCTCTTGGATCTTCCGGCCGCATCCGAAGAACAGGCCGGTCGAAGGAGCCAAGTCAACTTAATATTTACAATTTTTATTATAGTTTGAATCCTCCTGTATTCCAAGCACACAATATCCCATAGGGCGACTCCACGTGGATTTTGAAAAAAAAAAACTGTTCTCCAGAGGCGCATTCGGCGCCTCAGCTTTCCGCAGCCAGATTCACAGAACGTCTATGGAAATGAAAGCGAGCGAATGCGGCTGTTCCATCGTCGACGTTCCAGTTGCTAATCATCGTACCCGATGTACCTAATTACACCGAGCCGGAGGAGTCCGCGCGCTCCCAAGCCTACCAACCTACGTACATAAATCAGCCATCACCTGACGTCATCATATCCGCGTTGCCTAATAACAACAATTAATAGCTGTAATCCGTTAATTTGCTCTAATGAAAGTCTACTCGGTTCTCGAAGCGCCGCTAACAAGTTACGTGGCTTCGCAATTCCTCAGAGCTCTGGATCTAACTCCGAAGGAAGGCGCGAGGAAGGATTTTCACTAAAAAAAGAAAATAATTAAAAAAAAACAAAAGTTGCTCCTATCTCGATCTTTTATTGTCAAGGCTCGACAGGCGCACCTCTAGTAAATCGGTATCGAGTCAGGTACAAATCAGCTTGCGAGGGAGCGCGTGACAACTGGATCGCTCGTGCTGCTGCCTAGATATCACGTGAAATAGTAACTGGTTCGACGGAGGAGGAAAAGAAGCAACGAGCCTCCTTGCCGTTGCGGTTGCGATTGTTGTCGTTGCCGTTGCCGTTACCCGTGGCCCGTGGCCCGACTTGGCCTGGGGCCCGACTTGGCCTGAGGCCCGACTTGGCCTGGGGCCCGACTTGGCCTGAGGCTCGACTTGGCCTGGGGCATGGCCTGCTCCCTTCACGATTTATGCACTGGAGCGCGCTAACCGCTGAATTATACGCGAGTCGGGGCGAGGCTAAGCGAAGCACACACTCCGGCGACTAATGCACCGACTGACCACTGTCGGATTCGCGAAGGAACACCCACTGCGCATTTATGTGGCTTTATGTGGGTTTATGTGAGTTTATATGGGGTTATGCGCATTTACGTGCATTTGGTCGCTCAGGAGCGGCCGCGGATGAGAGGAGGACGGAGATTGCTCTCTTTCTCTCTCTGTCGGGTTGGACGGAGGCGGAATCCCCTCCTCGTGTCGACGAAAGGACTGCAGGTGCCAGAGTTTCTCCTTTTGGATTGAGTCCTGATAACGAAATCTCATCGAGATGCAATTAAGAGTCACGTGGTCCATGCTTCGCGGAAGAGACCCAAGAGCGGGCTCCGTCGGCTTGGGTCGAGAAGGACTGGTTCCTTTGCATCCGGATTGTCAAGAGTGTCAAGTGTCACTCCTGACGGGGTCCGGTGCTGATTGGCTGAAGGGGGTCAAAGTTTACGAATGGGGAGCAGAGTGGACGATGCGTCCGGCGCGTCCGGCGCGTCCACTGGTTTCTTATCGATTATCTTGGTTCGCGGCGAGCGAACGCGCTAGTCGTCATCCGTGGAATGCATAATCAAGATTCTGAGCAGCGGAGCACACTTGTTCTTGGCTGCCTGTTTTGTCTCGTGCCCCGATGATTTTAAATTACGCCGGTATCGCGGACGATCAGTGCCACGGCGGAGGTACCTGCTGGACCGGGCTAACATAAGAACTCTGCTACGGCTCTTTCCACCCGAGATACCACTCTTCTATTTCTGTCGCCTCGATACGTAGCCTGTGTATCTACGTCAGAAGAATCATCGATCCCTCCGATAGCTTCGTCTTTCACGGTATTCTGATCTTGCTCCGGACTACCTGGCTGAACTTGCTCTCGGCCGGGGTCTTCGTTATCTTTCGTTTCAACACACGATTTCCGCATATCGGTTGCTTATTAATAATCGATGAAATTAATATTCCTGCCGAGTTTTCCAGCCGGAAGAAGAAGTCTGGTGTTAATTAGAAAAAAAAAAAAAAAAAAAAAATGGCAAGCAACCGAGAGAATGAGTTCCTTTCCGGGCAAGTCGATCCGTAGACTCGGAGACGAAGGAAGATGCTGTTAGTCCGGTGGGAGGCGGGGGAGTCGCGAGAGTAAGAGAGCCGAGCGAGTTAGGTATGTTGTTTAAATAAGAGCAACGCGAGGCCCAAGGGCGAAAGTTGTTGCTCGGTGTGTTGCACTGGAGCACGTTGCACCGTAGTGCACCTCACACAGGCACACGGACGCACGTCCCAGGTAACACATGTGCGTCCGCGAACACCAGAAACAAGTGGAACGCGTTCCGTATGGCAACGGGACACGGGGAAAAATTCGAGAGAACGAAACTCGTTAGAGGTGTCTCCCGAGAAGTTTGGACCTATTCGGACAGAGTCCTGTAGGCTGAGGTTCCGATGAAGATGCTCAGAGGAGCAGTGACGAGATGGTCCAGATGTACAGTTAGACTGAGAATAGTCCGATCGGTGGATCGGTGGATCGTCGCTCGGCCTGGCCCAGATGCATAAATCAAGGCCAATCTTTGAGTTCGCGCTGCTAAGAGCCTTGCAGGCGCCTCGATTCCTCCTCCACCTTGCAGCTTCTACTTTCTATACCTTACACTTATTTCTTTCCACCTTCCATCTTCCGTCTCTCCCGGCAGTTATGAACAGAGAGCGCGACCATTGTTCGAAAGCTCGCTTCATCTCGTTACATGAACTCGGTGCTCGGAGGCTGCGCGAGATAAACAAAGCTATAAGGTGTAGCACTATGAACGAGAAGATATCCATAGTGGCCGGGAGGTGCATCTAATGGGGCGACAATCGCATATCGTTAGGGGTACAGTCCTCGGCAAGAGTCAGGAAGAGGCGAGTGGAGTCTCCTCTGTGAACGCTGCTACGGATGCTGGATCATGGACCACGATACGAGTGGAGGTAAGGAGGTGACAGAAAAACAGTGCGCTGGTGTAAGAGAGGCAGAAGCGAAGCTGGCGGAGTCGGTGAAGGTGGACCAAGTCCGAAATTCTCTCGGATCTTGTGGATCTGGGTGCTGATGTGTCCGACGTGTCCAGCGTGAGCGCAACGTGCTCGTCCATGTCGAGTGGTTCAGCAACAGTTGAACAGCTGAACAGTTGAACAGTTGAGCAGCTGAACAGTTGAGCAGTTGAACAGTTGAGCGGCCGAGCGTGTTCGATTTGGTGGTAGTGTTGTGGTACGGTAAGCGAGCTCGCGGCACAGCAACCTTATTTCATGGTGCGCCTCACCTCTGACCTCCTTACCGCGGTGCCTCCTCCGCCGTCGGACCATTTACACAACTCAGGCAAAATGCTTGGCTAACGATCCGAATAAATGTGCGCGAAATTGCGCATAATGGCGTCTCGAGGCTCGTGCCCTACGCCCACGTCTTTTTGACTGATCTCTGCAGTTCCGTATTCCGTCCCGGGCAGCAGATCCTTGACATCCTCGAGATCTTAAGGATCCTCGAGACTCGGCCACCCGGTAAAGAAAACATTCCGACCGGCAATGAATTCCACCGGCACTCGGTCCACCTCGTTTCTTCTCCTCCTCGCAAACTCTCCTCCCGCGAACAATGCCGGAGCGTCCAATTATTTATGGAGACGATCCGAGTGGATAATCCAGCCGGTAATCCCGAGGCCTATGGATTCGAGGCAGACGTGGCTGATTGTCAGTACACCGATGCACTCTGGTATCTGCACGCTCACTCACTAAGGTGGTGCGTCGGAGTAGAGCCGCGTGGCTGGGAGCAGCAGAGCCCAAGTAGCACACACGGAGGCTCCAGCGTGCGGCTGAACTCCAGTTGGCTCTCCTCTGCTCTGGAACCTGGTTCTCCGCTATGTTAGATAAGTTACGCGCGTAAGCGTGGACCCGTAGCCACACAGGAGACCGCCCGGACCCCATTTACGGAATATCTGGTACGGTGAGCAGCAGCCTCGTCCCTCCGACCGCCACCCGCTAACATTCGAAAAATGTCGCATTATTCTCCTATATGGTGATGCAGCACACCGCTCACTTAGAAATTTATCCTCTTACGCGCAACGTGTGTCTTATACGGTCTTGTGGGAGTTGCGGAACTTTGCTGCCGCTGCCGTTGGGTTTGCTGGTTTTCCTGCCGGATGAGAAGGCGCGAGTCCATCCGCCAGAGCGTTAGAGAGAAAAAGTTCATTGGAAGTGGCTATTAATATCTCGTCTACGGGAGATGGAACAACGGAGGGAGTGCGTCGACAGGTGAGAGGAGGACGCGTCGAGGAAGAAAAAAGATAAGGAATAAAAATAAAAAAGAAAAGTCACAGAGGAGTGACAGATCAAATCTAACAATGAGTCCTCCTCCTTGTCCTCGTCCCATCTTGTGTCACTCGCATCTTCTCTCGAATTCTCTCTCACTCTTCTCCTGCTGATCCAACAGCATCCCGACTCTCTCGACGGACACCAGGTAATTGTCGAACTCACAGATCGTGTCGACAGATTGTCTTAGACGAGCGTGGTACGTGGCGAGTCGAGCCAAGAAAGCAACGCGAGCCAAGCTCTGCTCGGAGTCTGTTAAGATCCGTGGTGGTGGTGGTGGTGGTGGTGGTGGCGGCGGTGGCGGAGCGGCGGAGGTGCAAATAGGTCCTGCTGCTCTCAGTTGCGCAACGCACGCGCACGAGCAAGAGGATTGTTTAGGAGACGGACGAGGGTCGATCGATCGATCGATCCTGTCGATGCTCGAGTGACGCAATCTACACGACACAATGCGGCGAGGCTCCTCTAGGACCGATTGACACTTGACTGTCTTTTTTAATTAGCTGTCTCGGGGAATATACGCTCAGCGCTCTGCTTACGGTGCATTCGGTGGGGCAATGGAGAACAGCCTGGAAGATGCTGGACGCTCGGAACTTACCGGACCAGAGATTATAATGGGCGATCCGGTGGGAGGATGCAGGGAGGGACCAGGGAAATATCAGCGAACAAGTAAACGAAAGAGAGAAAAGACTAGTCCCAGTTAATTATAAAGAGGTATTCGCCGATCGATTCGATCGGTTCGATCGGTTCGATCGACTGGCCTCTCGAGGATGTACAACTTCTTGTGGATCCTGAGCGCCCAAGGGTAAGAGTGTAACGGAATACGGTAACGGAGTATCGTTACAAGTATCCACATGGCATTAGACTATTACCACCCAGGATGTCTCGTGTTTGCTCGGCCGCGCCATTGAAGTCTTATTTATTGAGCGCAGGACATCGCTTGTATCGGTGATTTTTCTTCCGATTATCTTGGGAATTATTACGAGCTCCTTTCAGCTGAGGCAAAAGGCGGTGAAAGGTCGCGGGTTCCCGATAAGGGTCATTCGATGGCGCACGTTACTCCAAGATACGGCCGTAATATTTCAGATAAGCCTTTGCGGATCTCAGCCACGTCTCTGGAGTCTCTACCCCCACAGCTGCGCGCGCACACCTACATACACGCGCGCGCGCGCATGCGCACACGGGACCACGTGGGAGCACATACGTCACGATCGCGCATCCACGAATACCGAATCAGCATTTTTAGCTAATGACTCTTAGAGAGAGATTTAAGACTCCAGCGCTGCCATCCACGTGTCTCTTGGCATCGTATCACATTGGCATATCGGGATTCACCCTGAACCAAGATGAAGATTGATCCGAGATCGAGATCGAATTGAAATCACAAGTAAATTGGTTGATAGATTTTTCAAGCACGGACTCGCCCTCGCAAAATTGCTCTCACGATTTAATAAATGTTATTCCAACAAATGATTCATATAGGATCGCAGGCAAACCCGCAAACCCGCAAACCTAATGATTGGGATTTGATCAGTGGAAACCGCGACTCGCGAACCGCAGGGATCGCGAATCTATCGCGACGCGTCCAAGAGCAGCGAACAAGGAGCGGAGGCCGCTCCCTGGACAATTTCAAGTCTCTTCGCAGGGAGATTCCGTGCCATTACCGTTAATACGATCTCGGGCTCTAAGCGGCCCTGATTGCGATGCTACACTGCCTGGAATCCCTGGCTGCTTTTGCGTGATACTAGTTAGAGAAATCATAACGTACTTATCCAGCCAATATGAATGCTCCATTAAGCTAAACCGAGCTGAATCGATTCTCCGGGGCTTTTATCGCAACGCCAATCGAGCGACTCCTAACTATATAGCCACCAGGTATATACGGGCATCCTTATTGCCAATCAGCATCTCGGACACTTGACCTCCGGGAAAATCTTCCTCACCTTCATCTCGGATAGCGACACTGCACTTTTGGCTGTTTAGCCTTGGATCTGCGACTGGTTGACTCATTGGCTCGTTGGTCCTTTCTCAGCTTCTCTTCGTCTTTCTTATATCCAAGCATCTCCCTCTTTTCCCTTTTACGATTGAGATTGGACCAAAAGCGGCACGATGACGGATGGCTGTCGCTTACTCGGGCCCTCTATAAGGCCCCCTGCCGTCACTCGGTCCATTATAATTCATTGCCGCGTGATAGATGTCGCTCGTTTGGCCCCGAAGCCTGATTGAGTTTAACCTCCTCCCCCTTTCCTCCCCCCAGTCTGTCTTCCACCCAGCCCACGGATATTCCTTCGCGTTACACGAAGCTGTTCCAGGCACTTGGTCCACGGTCCGAAAGTTGGTCTTTTCTTCGATCAGGCAGGCCGATGATCAGCGCCATTCAGGTACCGCCGAGGGTAGCAATGATGGTGGCAACGACGTCGGAGCTCTCTTACACGCAGACTGAGCTTGCTTGATACATCGGATGATCACCCAAGCCCTGCCGAGAATGGGATCCCAAGCTGGCTGGCCCATTAGACGTCATTTGGTAAGAATCACCTGTAGGAGGCGAAGGGCATTCGGCTAAGAATGATCATTTGGAGGGACACCTCGCCCGACTGACGGATGCGTGTCGCTTATCGAACCGACGTCCTCAATGGATTGAAATATGTCCCGTTCCCGTTCGATGGTCGTTGAACTCCCGAACCCCAAATTCCTAAGTTTCGTTATGATCTCCAGAAGATGTTACGAGGCCGGACGCAGCGGGATATCGTGGCAGGAGGTGGCGGTGGTGGCCGAAGGAGGACGAGGAGGTAGGACCGAGCGGTGAACGAAGAAAAACCCAGCAGCGGCACCGACGCTCGGACGCTCAAGCTGCGTCTCCAAAGTTGACGCTCTTCCCGGAATCTCACAGAATTTGCTCGACGATCAGTTTCCGATCGTTCGGCAAAGTTGCCTAAGGTACCTGGGTAAGATGATTCCGAATGCTCGAGGAGGAGCCAGCGCGGTGCCCGCAAGACGTCAGGACAGTGAGACGTTCTCGTAGGCCGGGCGAAGATGCTCCCGTCCCGGCGTCGCAAAAAGAGCCTAATGAATAATAATTCGATTTTTCAGGGAGCATTATCTCGAAAGGAGCGACGTAAGTCCTCCTTAGAGACTTTGTGCGTCGCAGCCGGCCCAGCCTCCGGAGACGGTCCATTTGTATGGTCGCGGACTTGTCCCCAGGAGTGTTCGGCCTCCTGCAGTTTCGCCACACTTGTATTTGCATTCGAACGCTGGGACTCATCTGTAAATTAAACGCGCGCCGCCACGTGAGAATGAGATATCGCATATCGCGTGTCGCAGTCGCGCATCCCACAACTCGCTGCGATTTTCAACTTGAACCTGACGCGAGTAACGAGATCGGCGGCTATCGACATGCGCGTTTCTGAAGTCCTGATCACCCGTTAGATTTCTCCAATGAATCTACGGCTAAGAAGGAAGCGACTAGGCGTACATAGGTAGATACAAAATATATATTGTATAGATATATCCTATAAAATTGAAGAGTAGGAGAGAAGATTTTGATAATGAAATTTTACTCGCTGTTTTTATTCAAGGATTAAGAAGTCTGTTATCGTCCTGGTAATTCCATTCGGTAGAGCTTTGCATGCATTACTTCCACCGGAGTCTATCTAGGAGGATCGCATTTCGAGCTGCCCCGCTCGCTGTGCCCACCTTCGCCCTCTCTCTCTCTCTCTCTCTCTCTCTCTCTCTGCTGTTACCTCGCGCTCCGCTCTCGAAGCAATCAGTCGCCGCGACGGCTCCTGTTGTCCTGAGCCGCGAGCGACTAATTCGGTGCCGCGATATACACACCAAGCCACGTTAAGAATACACGAAACTGCGCGATACACGTCACTGCCACCATAGATACACTTTTACATTTAGGATTAACATTCCGATCGGTTTCTAGTTTCGGATCCAGTTGCCCCTTTATCATGCTAAGCACTTCCCGGTAACTCCGTAACTGCTTTATTATGTCGGTTGGCTGCCTGGCAGCCCAACCCACCTCCGATCCAAGCCGAGCCGAGTCGAAGCCTCCGCCACTTCACGCGGCCCTTTCGAGCTAATTATTTCAGCTCGAAGCGCGACACTCGAGATGCCTGGATTAAAACTAAAAGGATGTTTCTCGAATTATACCCTGTCACCGATTGTCATAGAGGGAAAGTACCTACCGGTCAACTGGTAACCGGATGATCAAGTTGGGAGGAACGGTAAAAACGGTCTCTGATAGCAGCTCCGCGCAGGATCCGTTGTGCTTCCTGTGTCCAGCTATGTGCGCAGCAGCACCAGCTGTTATCCGATTGAACTTTTAACTGGTTAGAGCATAGTTAGCCTCCGTTGTCATTTTTTCTCATGTTAATTCAGTACTTGGGTCACACGAGCGTGTCGTCGCCCGGCATAAAATACGCCTCTAATGAATCTAATCAAAATGTAGTAAATCACCGCATTCTTGTAGGAAACACCAGTCACACGCAACCGCCTACAACGTCGGCCTGTCTCCTCGTAAGAGGTCGTTAATCGTCCTTGGAAAAAAAAAGGTCAGAATCTCATTCGAAATCCACCCTATACGCCAGTCACAATCCTTCTGCTCAGTTCCTTTGCTTCTCGGGGAATATTCTGAAGATAGCAGCACGCAACTGTTCTCGGAGCTTCTAGGATCTATGAATGATCTTGCTCGAGCGAGGGGTCCTTGCCAATGGCGACATTAGCCGGCAGTGGACGCGCCACGTTCTCCCTCGAGATCTCCTCCCTGGCAAGGACGTCGTTACTCGGGCTCTTTTTTTTCTTTTAACGTGCTGGCGTTGAAGGTCTTGAGTCCTGTCGTGACCAGTGCCACGCGTGCTATCTGATGTCTACATGTGTAACCGCGCTTGGCTCGCGCTCAGCTCGAGCTCACGCGATCGAGCTGCTGCCCTCGAGACCGGCCTGCCTCCCCACCTCTCCCATCTTGAACACTTTCAGCACCTCCAGCACCTCCAGCACCACCAGGCATCTTCGACAGTTCAGTAACAGCCACCTGCGATTCTGAACTCCTCTCGCGTACGTAAAGGGGAATCAGCCTTGTGGACCTTAGGGCCACGTGCATCTCTATTGGGAATGCCGGGGGAGGGAGTTGGGAGGATGAGCAATACCGAGAATCCACTAGGCAGGATGATCCTGGATGAGAGGAGGATTCAGGGAGCAACGGGAACGTCGTATCCTGGGTAGGGAAGGTGTTGACCGAAAAACAATCACCTGTCGAAAAGGCCAAGGTTGTGCGAGTGGCGTTCTCTCTCTCTCTCTCTCTCTCTCTCTCTCTCTCTCTCTCTCTCTATTACAGTCTCTCCTTGTGAGTACAGTCGAGTGGCTATATAGCTGTACGAACCTCATGCTCCTTACGCAAGTCTCACGCATTATCGGCAGCGCTCTTGCAGGCGATTATGCAGGCGTCTCATTAGACTTCACGGAATCCGGCAGGCTTCTCATGCATCGGTAAGACGCGGAGCGTGCCGGGTAAAATTGGCGCAGACTCAGAGATTGTTGGCCAGGTGTATCGGCCGAGAACATCTTCGCCGACCTTTCTAAAGGAACCGTCAGAGCATTCGAAAGAGCGGCTCAGCGGTGAATAAGGCCTGGACATCCTGGTCGCTCGCATACTCGGACCCTGGGAAATGCAGCGATATTCGATGCAAATGAGAGAGCAGTTACGTCAGCGGATGGTGTGAGAGCGTGTTCGTAGGAGTAGCTCCTGCAGTTGCATTCGACCGTATTCGGATTGCAGACATTGCAGTTTGTCCCGTGGAAGCCCGTAAGGCATCCTTTGGTTTACGCAATTCCTCCAGGTTTTATTAGAAGGTACAAGAAGGCACGGGGATTCGTCCTTTCGCTTTTGCGTAAAGACAATGCCAGCCTCTTAATAATTGCAGGGAATCTGGTCCAAGGATGGAAGACGTCTGGACATGGGAAAAGCGGCTTCGCGGGATCTCCGATCAAGATATTGACCTGGACCAATCCGTGAGTTCGCTGGCCGATTAGGACGCAAATCATTCAGGTGCTCCGCTCTTAGGTAAGCCAAGACCCAGAGATGGGATGGGCCCCAGTCACGTGTGGAGACGTTGCTTCGTGTTAGTACGTTGCTCAAGAAGCCGACACAGAGCGGTGCTGACAAGGGGACAATCCAAGAGAACCAGCTTACCGAGACGCCGAGAAAAATGTGCACGCACCGAGACGCCATCCGTCGCAACGCATTTGCGTTTGCGCTTGCGCTCGACTCTGCCTCCACCAGCGCCTTACTTATTTCCTCGCTATCCCGTTCTTTCCCCTCCACCCCCCCGGTACACCGCGAATCCTGGATCCCTCGGAATGAGTCCGAGCGCCAGCGTCGCCAGCGTCGCAGCTGAGCGTCCGGGCGTCCCGATAAGGTGCACTCGCGCGGTGCCTCATTCTCAGCTGACTCGGTAGAGAATCAAAGTGCTTGGAAATTGGGCCAGAGGAAAAGACATGGGGCTCGGGAGAGCTGCGGAGAAGGAAGACGACGAAGCGACGAGTTGGTGAGAGATGCTGGGAGTCGGAACTGGAGAAGGTTGTCGAGGGGTGGGGGGAGGACGGAGGCACCGCGGTGGCCCGAAGAAGGTTAAACTCGAAAACTGGCCGGCGCCAACCTAAAAACCTCGCCGCCATAAATCGTCGAGGACCGAATCCTCCGGCCTTCGGGTTCTCCCAACCCACTCGGAGGTGTAGAGGTTGCTGAGGTTCCTGAGGTTCCTGAGGTTCCTGAGGTTTGTAAGGTTGCTGAGTGAGCCCGGCGAGAGGAGCCAGAGGCTTTCCGACCCATGAATCACGCCCACGCGACGCGCGCCCGCCCGATAATTAATGCTCATTTAATTCGGCGTTCATCATCCAGCTGGAAATATTTACAAAAGTTGGGACAAGGAACACAGACTGTGAGGCGACGCGCCGTCGCACGCGACGCTCAGATCTCCAGTGCAAGAGATGCTGCGACCTCCCTAAGATCAGGGAAATCTGCATTCCTCGTCAACCCCTGTGCTCCGATCCGATTGGTGACAGCTTTCTCTCCCCCCCCCCCTCTCTCTCTCTCTCTCTCTGTCATCGGTTGCATCCTGGAGATATCGAGATATTTCACGCACACGTACGCGCGCGCACATCCTCACGATCGCCACGCTGGAATATCTGAGCTCTCTCAACCCTCAGAGGTTAACAGATGCATTTATGCGACGGATTCGGTATGCGGTGATCCGCGCGGTAAACCGATACCCGATAGGATCAACGTTTTGTCAACGTTTGGTCATCCGTATCACCAGCGGTGCATTCTGATCTCAAAATCAGGTCCATGCGGATTGAGAAGCATCGCTCAGAATGCACGGCCTACGATGGCATGCATAAAAGATCACATCCAAGTAGCTCAAAAGTGACCTGGCTCAGCTGAACCAGCAGTTTTAGGACTGAGCGAAGCTGTAGGATCGCGGGTCGCTTTAACATAATCCGAATTGCCTTCCAATAGGAAATTACATAATTCAAAACACCAAACCGAGATTGAACCTAATCAGAATCGAGAGAATCAATATACGAGGGTCGAAGCTGCTCCAGAGAGATCAGCCTGGGAGCAAATTAGCATAGGGGAATCGTTCGAAAGCCGCACGGACGAATTTTAGCAGATGAGAATAAAGAAAAGTGACGACGCAGAGGCGTCGCAACGGCCCGCATGCCAGGCGCCTTCGATCGGGACCACCAGCAGCGCAAGGGAAGCACGTTTTCGAGTCCCACCGACAGGAAGGTTGACCTTTTGGCCTCTTCGGGCCTTGACGGCTCGTCTATTCCACACTCCATTGTGCTACAATTCTCTTTCCTCGACAAGCCAAGTTCTGTCTCAACGCGACTGGTTGCGCAAGACCCGTCAATAGCTGCGCTCTGCAGTTCTCGGCTGTTCTTAACCTCATCAAATGATGCAATCCTATTCCTGGAGGAAGTCGAGGTCACAGCGTCCTCGGAATGCATCCGGTCGAAGGTCTGCACTTGCCTCGATCTACTTGAGACGAGGGAGAAGTTACGAGCCTGGGATATGAGAAGGTCGGGATGGATGAGAATGCAAGTCTAAATGGAGGAGCTGGAATGGGAATAGGACTGGCTGGGTCGGAGGGGACTCTTGGGGAGCACCGATGACCCGGAGTGTATTAACCCCAACGGGGTAACTCGACACCCCGAAACGGAAGTCGCGGTGCAGCCGTTTCCGTAGTGACAGATGCGATCTTACTCCAGGCGATAGGCCACTGCGTCGGCTACCCATTCACCAGATTCATCAGCCGATTCACTCTGTGCTCCAGGACGTCACCCCTCTAAAAGGGTACGGGTAGCTAGGTATACCTAGTGTCAACAGGGCATAAAACTACCGTTGGCCAAATATACAGATATAAAAAGAGGCAGCGCGCAAGATGAGAGGGAGAGTGAAGCCGACAGTGGCTCCTTCTTCTGGATGACGGCTGTTGAACGATTGTCTTGGGACAATATTTGGCTGACTTTATGAATGGGGATCGGGACAGCTTGGGATACGTTGGGATAGGTCCCATCGTAAAATAATATTTAAGACAAACACTAGGTGGTCGGGAGGAGCGGAAAGACGGGAGGACGTGGAAGGAAGTCGAGTAGCTCGCGTTCCCGAGTCGATCTAATCGCGATCGAGTCCTTCCTTTACTTTTAACGATCGCCGCTGTAATCTGATCCTATTACTCTCGATCTCTTTCTTAATCATTTTGACTGGTTACCCGGCACCAAGGACTATATAGCTTTCCAAAGTGTTTGCGAAGGGGACGTGTTTTTTTGTGGGGTGTCGTTTCTAATGTAAAATGGTCGCAATACCCGGCAACGAGTTCCCACCGTCTCCTCGTGTGAAAGAGCCGAGCCTTTCCGTGAAATTCGATGCTGCGCGACAAGTGCGGAGTCTGGAGTGCAGATCCTCTTCGGGTCCCAGGAGACACGGTAGCACGAGTCCAAGAAAAGTGGTCTCCACCAAGTGAGCCCCGTAGCCGAGTCCTTTGCAACTCGTGCCAGGGACCCAGGAACGCTGAAGACGCAAAATAAAAGCATCGCTGAGCTGTTGCCGGGGCAGATAGTCGGTCATCCTTGGTCGTCCTAAAGCAGTCGGAGGGTGTTATGGAAACCGGCACTGAGTATTCGGAGCAAAAATCCCCGTAACTAAAACGCAAAGCCGAACATAAAATCAGAGATAAGAGGCGAACGGGCAGCCAGGGAGGCTGCAGGCTGAATTACGATCGGCCGACGAGCATTAACATTTTTCTTGACTGCCCAACAAATTAAGGCAATCTGGTTCGTTCGCCGACTCTTAAGGTCAGGACGTCGCGCTACTGTTCTCTTTGCATTTTGCTACAGTCCGTTGTAAATGCATCTTATTCCTGCGCATTGCTGCCACTTTGAGAAACATATTATTCAGGACTGATCGTGAACTCTCGAGCATCCTTGATCGGCTCTTGATCGTTCAGCAGTGGGCCGCGACGTACACACGTCCTAGTTTCCCGTACATTGTCCCTTCGAGCGAGCCGCATACAGCACCGGCGACAGGACGGGCAACGTGGCGGAGAAAAAAAAATGGAGAGCGAAGTAAAGCGAAGGAGACACGGTGCGAGGGAGCGCAAGAGCCAAGAGTAGGCAGAGTAGACGTGCTGGTGAATGCAGTATCGGGCTGTCGCCTCCGTAAATCCTGGAGGCCGGTAACGGCGCCGCCACCGTCGTGCTTCGGCCTTATCAACGTCAGGGCCGCACTCCGCTATCCACATTCCAGGAATCTGGAAAAAACAATTGGTCCCCGTCCAACGGACGTGCCCCGGGACGTTCGTGCTGAAGTCGCAGGTCCGTTCTACGCGACCGCGGGGAATCAGCCAGCCGGGAGGATGGGAGAGGCTGGACTGCGCACTACTGGAGCAAAAACTGATTCGGGGATGATATGCATCCCTGGGTGGGAGGCTGCAGCAGCGCAGTACCGGAGCATGGCGGTTGTCCTCGTGTATCGTTTGATCTCGTTAATAGGACCGCATTGTCCTGCATCTACATAGTCCTATGCAGTCCGAGCGAGGCTAGTGCATTTCAGCATGGAGTGCAGGAGAACGAGAAGCTGGATGCGTATGTGCATCAGCTACATCCAGACGTCCACCTTGTGTAAGGAACATCCTCCGGAGTGGCTGATCCTACTGTTCCTCTACAACGAGGAGCCTGTTACAACGCGCGGACTGAACTCATCATCCTATTGTTCTCTAATGAATCCGTAGACGCTGACGGAAGCGCCCCTACCCACAAGATGCATGGGACAGGTTGCCTTCCTACCCTTTGCCTACCCCTTGCCTTTTCATCTCTACCTTCCCTGCCAGTCTTTTAATATTTTTTATCTCTCCCACCAGCACCCCCCCCCCCCCCCGGTCCAGGTCCTCCACTTCTTTCGCCGAAGCTCCTCGGAGCTTGGAGCTACGTGCGTGTCCCCGGGTGCTTTGTGGCTAATTTACAAAGCCCTCGGAGTCCCAGCGACTCACTGACAATGAACGAGAGAAAGAGCGAAGAACACTCGATTCCTGATTCTCGATTCACGCGCTCTTTCGACCACGGAACCATTATTTATGTATATGCATTTCGATCTTGATTCCGGCCGAAGAAACGTGCAACGGTATATCTTCACGGGCGCGTATGGAAATTCGTTTGGGCGACACTCGATACAATGATCGGTGGGGACGATACGATCGGCTAGAAGGTAGGTAGGCAGCCAGCCAACCAGGCATCTAGCCAGCCACCCAACCAGCCAGCCAGCCAGCTATCCAGCCATCCAGCCATCCAGCCAAGGGAGTCAAGCACCTGTGCACCACTAGGTCTCTTTCCTGTGGAGCCAAGGCAGTTGGCGTCGGCGTCGATGGGACCGAGCGACCCGATCCACCCGATGGTACAGATGAACCTGGAGAGGCGAACTGAACTCGGGAAGGCCGATGAAGTGCGGGAGGTGGAGGAGACGCCGGAGTCGTTGGTGTTGCGGGTCAGTGGCCGAAGCTCCTTTAAATATGGAAGAATTGGAAGATCTCGATAAGGGGTCAGAACGGGTTACGGACGAGGATTTTGTTGTCATGTAAATTACTGCCTCTCCGGCGTGGCCGACTCACTTTATAACTACCGACTGGTCTTCGTTCTCCGCTTCGAAATTCCACCTCCGACGCCAGCATAAAAGTATCGCTGTTCTCCAAAGATCGTCAAATAAATCAAACGCCCTTGGATATTTGCAAATTCTATTTTTTTTTAACGGCCTTGTACCATCACTCGAATTACTTATGGTTCAAAACAAAAATACATTGACGCATTCGACTCCACCGCTTTATCCTGGTACCGCCGATAGCTCCGGCCTAGGCTCCATCCGTCTCGCAATGGACGTGTTATCATATCCCCGACCCATCCTATAAAACGAACCGCTTGGGCCCACGAAGAAGTCCGCCGCTTCCTCTATAAAAAATATCCTGAAGGCTCGAGGCGTGGCGCTCGTGGCCGTCGTAGAAGTCGAAGCCCGCCTAGGTGGCCCAGCAGTAACTTATGCTCGCCCATCACCAGAACTATCCGAATAATGCACGCTATCTTAAATAACCACCAATTTATGCGTTTACACGGATTATCCCGCCGCAGGTTTACGATTATAGTTACTTAATCATGTTAGGCACCAGCCCCACCAGCCCCCACTGGTGGAGGCACTCCTTATCTTTCACGCACACGCGTGCTCCACGCGTGCTGCTCGGACGCGGACAAAGGAACTTCCTAAACATCCTAAACCTCCAAAAGTTCCTAAACTTCCTATCCCTAATCCCAGTCTTCGAAAAGTCATCCCAACAGCCGCTCAGTCTTACGATTGAAGCAGAATTCAATTCATATTAGACAAAATGAACCAAAGGCGCGTCCCTCGGAGGCAAAGAAGTACGAAGCCAGGCGTCGTCCAGCGCACCTGACTCAAGCGTGGGCGTCGACGACGTCGCGCGTTGCGTGTCAGCCAGGCGCCTGGCACGTAAACGCGTTATCACCTACAAGAAGGTTTTTACGGAGGGGGGAAACTGGCAACCCTTTTAAAATTGACCTTCAGCCTCTTTCAAGATCCAGCCTGGCGTCCTCCTCGTCCAGCAATGGCTGATGCTTTCAGCCTGATAAAATTATGTCCGCTTATCGACGTGCGTTTCGAAGCACTTTGGACCAATAATTTTACACTGTTGCTCTGAGCGGTGGGTGGGATAATGGTTGGCATAAATTAAAATTTCGGCCGATACGCGTAGCAACAGGTGAGTTACTCTCCGAATGAGGTAAGGTAAAACGCAGGGAGCGAGCAACTTTATTGGCAATTTGTCGAGAGTGATTTTTGACAGGTTTATCGAGGTTCCTTTGGGTTATCCGTGAACGTGGTGGACGAGGCTTCTCGAGAGGATTTCTCAATTAGCTGTCGCGCAGCCACTGGAACTGTCTTACCTATATGGAAGCTGAAGGAATATAACGAACTTTTATGAAAATTGCACATTTTTCGGCAATATTCAATTCCGCAATTGCACCTGGGTCGCTCGCACGGATTCCGAAACAAGAGAGATGCACGAGCGATCAGTGTACCTACACGAAAACGCCCGCGCATTCCACCCGCGTCACCTTACTAAATTGCCGTTAATTTTACCGCGAGCCGCATAAATTATCATAAATTTCGTTATAAGTGACCGCTCATTAGATATGCTAAGCAGTGTTGCGGCGCTACGACGCTTCGTGTCAACATGTTCTTACGAAAGTAATATCGAACCCGCCGAATCAAATTCGTTTCAAATCTCTTAACCGACACTTTTTTTGTCTACTCTCCTCTGTTCTCTTATCTTCTCTCTCCCACTCATGGATTCGTCACAAGCAGTGTATTCGTTCCTGGCCGAGTGTACTGGATCCAGAAAGCAGAAATCGCCAAGAGGTGCGAAAGCGCGAGAAAGTGCGACCCAGTGACCCGCGAGCGACTCGATCAGCTGATCCTTTAATGTATAATAAAAGTGGATGATCCCAAAGACAAAGAGGAGAGACGATTTTACCGAGGGTGGAGGCTGCGCAGCCCTGACGATGAGTTAGAGCTCCGGGTGTCCTGGGTAATCCTGGTTTATATGGCCTCCTGCGCTATAGTAGCCAGAAAAAAAGACACGTACAGTCGCTGGGTAGCGTGTAGGTAGGGCCGTCCTTCAACCTTCGAGGCAGACGGTCGTAAGGGCAGTTTCTCGCCACGAGTTCACAATCAGCAGCAGGTTGCTGCACCTAGTCAGCCAGTCAGCCAGTCAGCCAGTCATCCAGTCAGCCAGCCAGTCCCACCGCGCCCACGCGCCTCCGTCGGCATCATCCAGCCATTCCGCTTCTTCCAAGGGACTTGGACTTCGGATCAGACTTCATTCAGTCACACGTCCTAACTTCCTAAAGTTCATTTTTGAGACGTCGCTACGACTTGGTCCGGACCTGACCCTGATCTTCGATTCGCGACCCAGTCCGCCTGGCTCTCCAGCCCGTTTACGTCCCCGGCCATCCGCATCAGCCGATAGGACGTCGGGACGTCTAGTCGTCCACCCAAGGATATCGGTTTCCCGTTCAAGTGTCGTCGCTTAGTGGCGTCGCGTGACGTATGTCTGCCATCGATCTTATACTGCTCATAGGAAGCAGCAGCTTATCCATTCCCGGCGATGCTTTACGGTCTCCAATAATTACGTGTCTCATTATATTTTAATTAGCCAAGGCAGAGGTCCACCCGATTCACCGTTCATTAATGTTGTTTACGAGGGACTCATTAAATTGTAATATTATTGAAAACGCTTGTTAGGAGGTGCCTACGATTTTCGTACGTTCTCGGCTATGCAAGATCCGCGACGCTCGTTACGTAGGAGTTGAGCCGGTGACCTCCGGCGCTCGATGCAGACGTAACCTCTAATGTGTTTGGACATTAATATATTTTTCCTAATAAGACAAATGCCGAAATAAAAAAGAAATGTGCTCCTCTCGACTTCACTCGTACACGCGGACCAGGTTCCCCGTTCGTCTTCTCCTCCTCCCTCGTTCTACCTGCCTATAGATTATCGTCTGTCAAGGTGTCCTTAAGCGCGCGGCAAAGAGACGCCGGCGTCGGGTCGACGGCTGAGCCTAAGAGTCTGGCATCGGGAAGCGAAAGATTTGAGCCACGGTGTTTGCTCGAAGAAGGTGGATCGCATGTCAGCGGCGCATATTCCATGAGCTCATACATAATCATGGAATTAACTCGACCCACGCGGCTAATGGCTCCCCCGAATGCCCTTTTCGAGTCTGATTACGCGGCGACTTTTAATTTTTGGTGCTCGACGCTACAGGCGCCCATAGCGATTTCCTTAGTCATTTAGCTCTTCACGGACTCACCCGCTCTAAGCATTCACTAATTTAGATTACACCTAATCAAGAGAATGGTTTTATCACGATCCGAGAAGCTAAACGGAGAAATTATTGTCCAGGAGGTAAATAAAAAGATTTATAGGATTCTTGTCCCTGGCTAATAATTATTACGACTGCGACAATCGAGAGAAACGACCCCGCTCGATTCCGATCGAGTTTTAGCGAGAGCGTTGTAACTCAGGCTTAACAAGGAGCCGCAGTGTCTCCCAATTCCTTTCAATTACAATAAATCGCGCCTACGTTTTAATAACGCACTTCTCGCTATCGGGGCGCAAACTGCGCCCGGCAAATTTATAATATTGACAAGGCAGCCGCCTACGCTGCCCTCTGGCTAAAATCGATGAAACTAACAATAAGACTCGAAAGAGCCAGGAGGTTCAGCCATGCAATATGTAAATTCGATGAGAATCTCCTTCGCTCGTTCGTTGGAAGCTGCCGGCGCGTGTACGCGTATGCGCCTCTATGTAAATCCACCTTGAGGCTGAGCGGATGTTAGGCAACACGAGTGGCTGACTGGCTGGCTGGATGCCTCGTCACTGGTACATCGGATGGCAGGTGCTCCGGTGTGGGTGTCGCTTTACACAAAACTCACGACCCGCAGTAAAATCATTGAAAGACTCTCGGTCCACATTCTCTCGTTTGCAGCCTCCGGATCGATGGATGAGCTCAGAGGAGAGCGCAGACCTTGCCTGCACTTCGTTCCCTGCCATTTTCTCATCTCTCCAGATAAGTCTGAGACGGAGGTAGAGTTCGGAGATCACGTTGAGCCACATATGGAGAGTTCGGAGAGCGGATGAGGGGTCAGAGTACTTCCTACACGGAGAGACCGTGCTGGTGTGCGCGGCACAGTCAGGTCTCACGTTGGTTGGGAATTGGGATATGGCACAGTCAGGTCTAGCCAGGCACAGTCAGGCACAGACCAGGCCCAGACTAGGCTCATAGACACCACCTGCTGAATCGCACGTCTCGACCCATCTCGAGCTAGGGGAGAAGAGGCTGCCAGAGAGTGGGAGGATCCTCTCGAGGAAGAGGCTGCGGCTGGTTCCTGCCATTTTACTACCAAGTTCCTACAGTAGATTACGTGTGGGCTCTGAGTGGGATCCGAGTGGGACTCTCACAATCAGCCGATACACACGCAAAGGGTTAGTCATGTTCACCTTTCGTCATTCTTACTTCTTATTACTTATTATCTATCATCGTAAATGGACACTCGAGTCAGAGGATAATTGATAGCTGATAATATACATCTTGCCTGACTTGTCCTATGTGTCGTGGCATTCCTGACCGAAATGAGCTGAGACATTAATTAGGAAAGGGTACCGGTCATTGATATTCACGTATTACGTTTCAGGGCTAATCCGAATTTTAACTTCATAAATCTGCCATTTAAATCCCAAAGACCCATTCTGAGACGGAGCCCCTCATCCGTCAGCTGAGAATCAGACGACAAGACCCAGGAGAATCTGTTGCATTCATATTGGGCGCACGTGTTCCCTAGACTTTATAGAGCGACACGTGTTCCCAGTTAATACGAGATAGAAAGTTCGAACGATGGAGGAGGTGGTGGTGGAGGAGGAGGAGACACTGGTAATACGTATGGCATAGCCGGGACCCTAAGCACAGCTTCCTCTTCCGGTCTTCTGATAGGTCAGGTGACGCGATCTTAATCCCTGGGGATCCGTGGGTGGTACAGGATGTGCATCCCTCTCCACGAGATCGATCATCCTGAAGATCTTCCATGAACGTAGCCTCTATAGACCCTGGTACAGGTAGAGCCAAAAGGATGGATCAGCCAGTGCTCCGATATCTGTCCATAAGTATGGACGAGGACGGTAGATCAAGAAGGTGGATCAGCCCAGCCCGTAGATGCTTAGAACGCAGAGTTTATAGGAAGGATCTAGGAGAGGAGGATCTTCGAGGGATCGGAGGACTAGTTTTTTTCCTAAGCTCGTTGGCCATTCTTCCCGAATCGTCGAGAGAAAAATAATAGCCACGAAGCGTTGTGAAAGGACAGACTCAACAGGCGTCCCGAATGCAGTGACAGGTCCCATTGTCCCGGCGGCAGGAGTTTTACGTGAGAATTTCTCGAACCGCGAACGTTAAGAGCTGCTCTGAATGTGGAAAACAAAAAACCATCTCCAAACATCGAGCCATGAGAAAATAATAGAGGGAGGTCCCGCTCGCTCAGCGTTTCTACGAAGAGTCGATATAAATCGATTATCTGTGCGTTCCCGTGATGCCCCGATCCCGTGATATATCGTGATCGGGATCCAGTTCGTCCGATCGCGACGTCGAACGGAGACGGCCGCGTCAACTGGCACCAATTTCGAATAACCCTTAGAATTTCTATGTAGCGCCTCGAATTCGTAGCATTCCTAGAGATACGATATATTCCGTCCTCCTTCGGAGAATCTCTTATATTTTTATCCTATCTACAAGGAGACGTTACTTTTGGGCCTTAAATGGCCCATTACAATACAGGTGGAATACCGTAGGTTGACGAGATATTTTTTTTATTTTTTTTTTCCATTCCATACCATTCCTCGTAAGTACAAAGTGCTCGGGACTCTTTACGGCCGCAGACGCCAGGCGTTACTCAGGCCCCCACGAGGATTCAGGAGAATTTCAGATGGCCGCCCGTTCCGATCGCAACTCGTAATTCGCCTTACTTCTTCGTTACTCTTACTCTTATGCAAGACATAATAGGCTAATAATGGAAGAGTGTGCCGCTTCGCTCGGTAACGCAGGGTGGAGCCAGTCACGATTGATCTGACGTAAGCACATCTCGCCTTCCCTTCTCCCCCTCCCCCCGACCCTCCTCGTCCAGTCACTTCTCTTTCCTCACGGTCTCGCGCAACAGCCTCCGAAAAACAAGCAATCGACATTGCGATTACGTCCAATACCTGTCTAACTCTCGGCTTCAGACGTTGCCGCAAGTAGTCGGTGGGCAGCGGTGGTCTAACGTTGAAAAGAAAAAAGGAACAGGCAACTTCCAGCCTCTCGATGAAACCACCTAGCGGTAATAAGAGATTCTTGCAATTTTAATGATAATTCCACTGTATAAGCAAAGTGCCCCTGTAATTTGGGGTTGGCTCGCTCACGATCCCCCCATTGCCGCAAGAATTTCGCTCTTCGAACTTTGCCGAGTAACTCTGTTTTCCCCTGAATTGTCCGTTCGGCGGTAACGAAGGCGACGGGATGGTAAACGTAGAGCCAGGAACGTCAATAGCAACGAGAGACGCGGGAGCAGCAGGAGCATCAGGAAGCAGCAACCTCGTGGCAACGTGGCCAAGGGGCAATCGTAATGAAATACTGTTAATACAAAAGGGAAGATGGGGCGCGTGCTTATTGTCTGCGGGGTGACTCTGCATCTTCTTCGAAAATGCACTCGGTGGGTTGAACTGTTGAAGCAAGATGGCAGAATGATTCGAGTGAATTCGATGGTGCCAACAGACTCGGATATGGCGACTGGGCTGGTCGTTTGCACTGCTGTTACGCGGTCCAAGTCGAAGAACCACTTTAGCATCGGAAATTAGTTTGATTCTTTTTTTGTTGCTCCTGCCTTCCTCCCGTTCTCCATTCTGTTGGGGAATCGCTTTTGGGAATGTCATCAGCTTCCGATGTGGGTGGCAGGATGATTGTCGACTTCTAATGGAGGCCAATGAGACGATCCAGGTCGAAGGAGGTTGAGCTGCGCGTCAAGGAGAGTTCCGTAGAATGGCCAGAGTGAGGGAGTGGACGAGCACCTTCCACTTGGAGTACCAGTACGATCTGGAGATAACGGTAGCGAGTACCGAGAGAGAGAGAGAGAGAGAGAGAGAGAGAGAGAGAGTGATGAGTAGCGAGTAGCTGCTACTATCCAGCATTGCCATCGACGTCCTGAGGTAGCAAGCAAAGTGCTGAGGCGTGGCTGATCTCTTGGATCTTCGAGTCAAGTTCGGCGCGTTGCCTGTTCGGTTTCGATGATGGAGCTATTCCATTGAGGATGAGAAAGCTCGAGTTTTACAGAGACAGTGGGCTAAGACAGTGCCGTAAGCCTGTGGCATTATGATTGGACCATCTCAGAATTTATAGTAATTAAATGCAAAACAATATAAATGGCTGTTGGCGCGAGCCACGAGCCGGATGATGGCGACCGCTTCTCTTCTAGCTGGTTAACGACGAATTATGAAGCGAGAAATCCGGTGGGCAGCGAGAAATGCCACTGGGCTTTGCGGCCGCGCGCACCTATACGGTACCCAAGTGAAAAGGGGGCCGGGGCTGGGTCGCCTGATAAATTCTCTCCTTAAAGAGTGGCTCTGTAACGAAATAATTGCGGACGTACCTCCGAGAAACAGAGGATCTTAAGAGGATAACCGTAAAATATGGGCAGGGGATTTTTGGTGGCAGTCCCATGACTTATGTTTACTCCGGCGATTAACTTCTGATTTGTGAGGAAGGACTGGCGTTGCTGGAGACGGCGAAGGTGCCGGTGGAAGCAGCAGCGGCAGCGACAACGCTGCTGGTGGATGGGAGCCTGAGGATGATGGCGGCCACTTGGCGTCATCCTACCAAAGATGGCACACGAGCAGGAGTCTTTATTCCGGACGTAGGTCACTACAAGCGTTTTGTAAGATCGTCGTGTAAACAGAGGTGAACTAGTGGGCGGCGTGTTAAAGGCGAATCGAGCGATCTTCTCCCTCCATTTTATTTCTGCCTTATTGTCAGAAACTTTCTCGCGACTAGCAAGGCTACCTTATTGCCGACTGTCTCCTCCTTCGTCCATCTACAGCCTATGCGTTGCTCTTGGGCCTGGTCCTGTGATTTGGCTAGCTCATCCGCATCTGGCTGAACTCCCGAATCGCGCTCGGGCAGTCCGAGGCTAGAACGGTGCGATGGCGTGACTGAGTGCTGATACGTAGAAGAAGCAGGTAGCAGTCGGGTACTCTGGCAGGTCGGGAGTCTTGGGTCGGTAGCAGCAGCAGCAGCAGGAGCAGCTCATTCGAGAGTCGGAGCACGCGCGATTCCTGGCACGCACTCTTCGGCGCATGGCGGCTGACGTATGAACGAAGAGAGCCAGCATCGTGCAACGTAACACGTTCTTCAAGTACGCGAGATTATATCATCAACGTCATTACTGCATTACGCTTTGACTGGAGGGAAGAAAAAACTTGCTAATACCTCGTCCTTGCGAGAGCGACATAACCAGTTGACAGAGACGTTGGAAACAGCATCAGGTGGATCAGGTGGATCGGGTGCAGCAGGTGCATCTGCTCGTCTCTGCCATTCGGCTTCATTTTTTTCTCGCTCACCAGGCAACCCTTTTGGTACCGCTGGTTCATGGTTCGTGACCATGAAGGAAAGTGCTGACTTGGTCAATGATACACTGGGGCGCCCCTGCGTATCGCGAGGGTGGTGCCTGCACCTGCCGTCCTGTCGTTGCCAGGTTCGCCAAGCTCCACTGAACTCGCTTCCTTTTTGGCCCAGGGGAGGCCCAATGCTGAAGTTGCTCTTCGTTCCTTGCATTGGCGCACGGGGCCCCACGGCTGTCACCTGTGACCTGATAGCTACTTCCACTTCCACTTGCACTATGCCCTTCCTCAACGGGCACCCTTTTCCGGGGGGGGGGGGGGGGTTCGAGGGGTGTCTTATCTGAGTATCCCCAGTCATGACCCCCCGAGCTCACTTCCTAGCTTAGAACCAGGTGAGCTAGAGAATTCATTAGGAAGGAGGAATTTCGTGTTTGCTGATTAATTTCTAGGATCTTCGAAGATTACGAAACGTATTAATCAGACAGAAATTACATTTTTTTCTTTCCTTTTAAATTTATGCAATTTGCCAAGGTATAACGTATCGCATGCTTTCCTCCGGGAAATTTCAAATGATTCTTTATTTATCGATCCCCAAGGAATGGCTTAAGGAAAGCCGATAAACGTGAAGTCGACGCCAGGCTCACGTCCACTCAGAGTCATTTAGAGATTTGACATTCGACCTCGGCAGTGTCGAGTCGAACTTTCTTTCGACGGTGGCGCCAGGCGCGCGCCGCTCGATCGGCCGCGTGGGCGCTCTTTGTTTGTATAGCGTTTACCTCCGGAGACACCGACCAATCCTCAGCCTCCCCGATTCCCCAAGAAGCGCGACGCGATACCAGCTGAATTTGGGAAGCAGAAAATAAAGAAGTCTCGAGAGCCGCTTGGAATCAGGAAGATGAAATAAGAGAATGAAAGTAGCTTTCTCCGTAACTTCCACTCTATCTAAAGTATCTAAGAAGCATCTAAACGCATTAAGTATATATAAATACACATATGGTATATGCATATCTATATACATATGTTCAGCGGAGGCACCGTGCGGGAAGCAATGATATCGCGAGGCAGCGATTTATAACAATGGGTGGAGACTCTGTTCGAGCAAAAGCGAACTAAAGAATAGGCACGATGCGCCTTACCGATCCGATCCGATCCGATCCGATCGGATCGGATCTCGCAGGCATCGTAGACGAAGAAAGAGAAAAGGAGATAAGAGACCGATTTCAGGGTAAACGAAAGGGGAGGAAGGGTGAGAAGGTTCGCTAATCTGACGATCTGAGTTCGCGACCCGAATAATAACACAATATATTAATGTAATATAGTGGACTCGTACTTGGCCGATGAATATCTGGCTTCCTCGTGGAGAACTACCGGTATTCTGGCGATGCGGGTTCGATCGGCCGAGATCGGAAGGTCGTGGCTGGTGCCGTTAACGTCGGCGCTGATGCTGGCGCTGGTTACCGGTGTCGGTGTCGGGCGGTACGGATTTTTATGAGACTCCATGTGGAAACGAATGCGCGAGACGTTACACGAGTTACGTTACACGATCGTTCTCTGATCTGTGATGTCCGTGGCGCCAGCGTCCCTCAAGATTTATGCGTCGGGACGCCCGCCTTGAATTTCGGTGAAATCACTATCGGATCCAAGGACTACTTTGCCCGTATAGGATCCACGTAAACGGACGTGCGTGGTGTGTCCTACGCAATCGAGCCCCTTTGAGAAATTCTTTCGGGTGACAATAAAATATTTTTACTCCTTTCCCAGTAGGGTTATGTGTAATCAAAAGTGAATAATAGAGAAAAACAAGACACTAGGTATGTGTACGGTGGCTACTATTTAATACTACCTACTAGCAGTATCTACCTACCTAGCTGGGTCGCTAGCTACCTACCTACCTACCTACCTGTAATCCGTCATGTTCCCATCGGCTTGCAAACTCACCTGCTACCAGGCTGCTCAGGCTGTCACCATATGTTGTCATAATCCAGCTTTCCCAGGAATGTGAGCGTCGACCATTCTCCTACTGGTCGTCTGTTTACCTGCCCACCTAAATACCTATGTATCGAGGACGGGACCCGGTGGGGTCTCACGGCAGGGTCCTATTAACCAAACATGTGAATCGCCGATTTAAGGACCGGTATACCGGAACGATAGTACGGCATTAGCAAAGCTTACCGATTCATTCGCGAATGCTCTTTCCCTGTCTTTCTTCGAATCTGATTGTCGGCTACCTGAGAATTTTTGGAAAAATATGTAAGCCGGTAATACTTTTATACGTGGTAGCCCGTACGTTCGCCGGCCGCTATGGTTCATGAAAGCAAATCAAGGTAATTTCAGTTTATAGTTCCCGCTCGACCGCCTGCCGGGTCGCTTTATGTCAGTCGATTAGCACGCAAACTACTCGAATGGCTCAGCTATTTACGTAGTCACGACTCTCGACATTTGGCATAAACCACTTGTTGGAATGTTCCTTCCAGAGCTGCGCGCTCTAATCCCGGTACGTGTGTAACTGTGATAAAGCGACAATGTCGCATGGTCTCGGTGACGTGACTCTCTCGAGAAAGAAAAATGAGCCAATTGGCTGTGGATCCAGGCTCTCCGGGAATTAAGGCACTTGTTTTAACTGTTAACCGGTAATTTCAAAAGAGACCTGTCGAGGACGCGCCTGACAATGGACAGGCCCTAAAAGGGGCCCCAAGAGCGGCCACCAGTACCTCCTACGGTGAAAAACAATGCCAGCTTTGGGAAACACCTAGGTCCCAGGCTATCATCATTAGGGTCTTAAAGTAAGGTGTGAATCAAGGCCCGAAGCACGTCTGGGCTCAACATGTGGCTGGGCCTTACTGGTGGCGCATTCAACCCTCCGGGTATACTATATACTGTTTCTTGCGAATTGCCCTATAGACGTCCTAGAGCCAACAAGGGTATTGCTGGTGGCCATATTGTCTTTCACTTTCTCCCAGGGTCAATTCATCACCGCGTTCAGCCTCGACGTCTCCCTAAGCGGCAATCTGACGCTTTTATGCCAATTGGAAAACCCGAATCGCCGCCTCGTTATGGGGTTTTACCCGCTAGGCCAACAGCCGCTGGTAGAGCTTTGTGCTTGGCGCACAGTTTACAACATTTGAGGACTCCTCGATAGTGGCAACGGGCCCTGCAAGGCCCAGGAGGTCGAGGAGCTGGAAGTGGAGATACGCACGTGTGCAAAAGTACTCTGGCAAATGGGCCTCTCGTATCGTTCGGGACGTTAAAACCGCAGGGACATTTTAATTTAATCGCAACGTTAGGCGAAGGTCCGGACCGACCCGAGCGGGGTCAATCGTATGCTAATTGCCGGCCAAAACACAAATGAGAATGGAAGGAAGGGTAGGAAGGGCAGGAAGGGCAGGAAACGCAGCGAGGGGCGTTCGAGAGTCTGAGAGAACCGGCGCGGCGCAGGTCTTTGAACCGACGCCGTCGTAATGCCCCGTTCTTGAATTGTTCTGCATAAATTGATGATGCATGAATGTGAGGACGATGCACGCACGGAGATGAAGACGAATCGAGGATCTCGGCGTTGCTTCTTTCGGGCCGTCTGTTAATTTTAATTGCTAATCGGTACCTAATTTATCCCTTCCCACCTCCCCCTGCCCCACCACAATTTCGCCATTTCTCACCCAAACCCAAACTGTACAATATTTTCTTTCTTCCCACGTTCAAAGGCTTTACGACTTTCCTGCTCGAGCGGTAAAATCGTACAATCGGCCGACCTTCCAAAATTGTCCAGACTCTCTTACAAGAAGAGCCGCGCAGTCTCTTCGAATAACATGTCCGCCGATGCCGCATGTTCGACATGTGCTACGTAGACACCTTTCGTGTTCCCGTCCGTGTCCACGTCCTGCCGCGGCCCTGGGTCGTCTCCGGCTGAGCACAGCGCTACGTGCCGGAACATAAACCTGCAGGAGTCTGCCCGTCACGTGTTCTCGGTCTTACCTGTCGGTAACCTGGGACACACATGGCTACCGAAAACGTCCTGCGCGATGCCTGCACCTGCATTAATGAGCGAAGCGTAGGTCGCGCATGTGCTCGCGAGTTTACACCGAGAAGCACGTCCCGTTTATACCTACGAGATTCGCAGCCGTAGCTTTCCAAGAAGCAGCAGCCGCCATGCCGTCTGGAGGTCATTCCGGTAAGCGAAGCTGCTTCCGATCACTCCGGTGCAGCACCGTGGCTGCGTTCACGGTCGGAAGCAAAATGACTGGCCCAGCGATTTCATGGAACCAGAAGGAACCGAACGCGAATCGGTTGCCAGGTCGAACGACAATCAAAGTCGACGACGTCATCGAAACGGAACGACGCTGGCCTCTCGAGCTCGAAGGTAGTTTAAACGGTTTATCTGCACCCTAAGCACTAAAATTCCGGTAAGATCATTGTTAAGTGTTTACTCTAGGCTGCTTATCGGTACGGGCCCCCCCCCCCCCTGAGCCTTTCTCGTCTCGGGCCCCACCAGCGCAAGTCCCTCTTAATATTATTCAAATATCTTAATAGCTCACGTCGCCCGGTTTGTTCGTAGCCATCGATGCTCATTGTGAAGATACGTAAGGTGATGCCTTAGCTATATCTATGGTACAGGGGAGCCACGTGCGTCTTTATATCGATAGAGGCGGGGGGGGGGGGGGGGAGGGGGAGTCGATAATGTTGCGGGCCTGCGTCTTTCCAACTTTTGACGTAGTGAAACGACGTCGACGCCTCGATGCAACGAGGCGCACGCATACCATTAAGTCTAACGACGCAGCGAACATGGGCCCCTTCTCTCCTGGACATGCGTGTACCGCTCGCTTGTTCACTAACTAAGCTTAATGTAGACATTGTTTAGAAACTGACATCCTATCGGAAAGGGTTCTCAATCGCTTCGTCGAATCGACTCTCTACGGTCCCTCGATCGACTCTGGATTTTACTGCAGTTTTGAGAAATAACGAACGGGTCCAGCACGGCTGCGATGATCTTGCTCCGGGTTCCAAAGCTGCCCTGCAGGTAGGATCCACCTGCGTGGATCGTTGCGTGATGAGCCGCGTGCTGGTTACGTCGGATCGAGTGAGCGTAGGAGAGGAGGATATGTAGTGGACGCGGGTGGGCCCAATGCAAGTCCCACGCAGGCGTCTCATGCGCACCACACACGCATCGACATTAACACCTGACCCTGCGCTATCTACGGGCTGCGTACGGATTCATTATCGGACATAAATAACGGCAAAAAGTGGTGACCTCGTGATTGCCCCCCCCCCCCTCCTGCCCTCCCTTCCTCGAGCGGCGAACCTGGAGTCGGATTCTTCGAGGGAATCGAGGGATTTTCTCTTGCGTTGTGGGTAGAAGACTTTCTCACCTACGCTCTCTTCCTTGTCTCTCTCTCTCTCTCTCTCTCTCTCTCTCTCTCTCTCTCTCTCTCTCTCTCTCTCTTCTTGGGTCTGTATCTGCCTCTTTCTCTCTCGCTCTTCTACTCTCGAGTCTTCTCTTGAGCTGCTCGCTCGCCTTGGAACGTTTTCGAATTCGAGCTCCGAGAAATTCCAGATCGGAGGGGTGGGTGGCTGCTATCCGAGTGAACGAAGCCATCTACCAATGGACCAGGTTTACGTTTATCGCGTACTCCGAGTCACGATTCCAGAATCCTGAGAAGGATTAAAATTCAGCCATAAAAGAGAATGATCTTGCTTGTAACACGAATGGGGCTCATCGTCGGGGCATGGCGCCCATCAAAGTAATAAAAGTGACGCATAAACGCCCACGCCCTACACGGAGAAACGGACTGCGCGGTTCGGACACCCTGCGACAAGTCCCACAGCTCGGTGGGCTAACAACGATTTTCCGATGGTTGTACGAATTTGAAAATTAAATCGTATGCCGATTTTTGGGCTTTTTCCGGAGGCTACTCGAGGGTGGCGATGATTTCGCAAGGAATGTGGAAGAGGACCGTTCGACCGTAGCGGATTAGTAAAATCCTGAGAGCCGCTGCAGTAAATCCTCACGTGTAAATCACCTGTCAACTTGCAACTCGCAGGAAGAACTGTAGGTGCCGTGCGGTGCCGTGCGGTGCTAGGAGATATTTTGAAATAAGGGGAAAGCCCCCCTGCCCCCCTGCTGCCCATGTGCTCCGTATGGTGAACACTCCGAGCACGACGCATCCGACGCATTGAAGACGCTGCTGGCCCTACTTGAGGATTCGGTGCTTCGGTGAAATTGCACGTAAATCCCATTATTTTAGTAGGTATCTGGAGAACACGTGTCTCTCGCTCGTAAACCATCAAAATAAAACCGGGGAAACGTGCTCCGAGCTCCGGGTTGGGTTTTTCGGTACTTGTGGCCCGCGAATTTCCAAGGTCACACCGTTATTCTCTATAGGATCCTTCGTGTCAGACAATTCACAGATGATCCTACGAGATAGAGCAAGGATGCCCAATCTTGGGAAATCAACTCCTCGAAATGTCTGTTCTTCGAAATTGGCAGTATCGATGAAAATCGATACTGGACGAGTCTACCTAGTTTTTCCTTGTGCTGGCTACGTCGTACAGATTCTTGACATGACTGTCCGGTGGAAAGTTGGAAGGTTGGAAGGTTCGAAGGGTGGAAGGTTGGAAGGCTGGAAGTGCTGTCAGCGGCGCAACGCTCGGCGCTTCGATACCATCTTAGCTTTTAGCATAAATTTGTGTTTGACGTGGGTGGCAATTAACATAGTAAATAACACGGAATTTTATAGCCCACGAGGCGAACATTACCAGTTGCTGCTCAAGACGAACAGTAGGAAAGTTCCAGTTCGCCAATTTACAAATTTTCCATTCCGCTCGTCCACTTCCTCTCGGAGCCTCGAATCTGCGGTCATCCGGCATTTCTTCCATTGTTCGTCTCATTCGTGTTCAGCCTTAGATTTTACTTTCATTATACGACAGCGCACTCTTCGCATACAGACAAGGGTTGGCAGCGTATCGCAATCGGGAGAATGTATACGGCAATAGTCGCTGCCAGTAATGCCGCTGTCACAGTCAGTCTCACAATCAGAGAGTTATGAGGTAAGAGTCGCTCGTAGATAGAGGGGGTGATACGGGGAAAGAGATAGAGAGAGAGAGAGAGAGAGAGAGAGAGAGAGAGAGAGAGAGAG